>JASPKZ010010282.1:252500-710000 GCA_030220185.1 Diploptera punctata | reverse complement strand
AAACACACTATCGCGCAAAAATATACTCTTTTCAGATATCACTACCGTCATATTTTTTTTTTATCGAAAATGACATCATAAATGGTGAATGGATGAGAATGTTGGACGATCACTAAAAGACAAGAAAAATGATTGGAAGCAGCTAAGATGAGATTTTTTAAGAAATATAGCAGGATATACTCTGCTGGATAAGAAAAGAAATGAAGATATACGAAAGGAACTAAATATTTTCAAACTTACAGACCGAATAATTAAATATGGGAACGACTGGAAAGAACATATTGATAGAATGCCAGAAGGAAAATTTCCAAAATTATTGCTAAATTATAAACCGCACGGAAGGAGAAATGTTGGACGCCCACACAGAAGATGGTCTGAATAATTTTAACAATTCTAGCTTTCATGAAACGGGAACGAGCCGACAGGCTTAATCCCTGGATGATGATGATGTAAATATTAGTAGCAATCATCCTAAAGAATTACACAAAAATATTTTGAATGTATCTCAAATGAAACCACATACATACGTATAACCACACTTATTTGCCTAAAATAAAAAATAAACATTGCAAAATGTGACGGCTATTAATCTCTGCGCAACTATGATATTTGAGGAAACGGCATTCCTTTAGGTTTTTTTAATAGATTCTACATTGTCCCCATCTTTATGAACTGAAGCTTGATAAAGAAGGCACGGAACATCAAAGAATAAACAGCTTCTATGTCTTATAGAACTCAGTTTTTTACCTAATGTATTATGTCAATTAAATATAGTTGATATCTGCTTGTCTGACTATAGAATGAGCTTCGTATGTTATCAAATAAGTTTCATCAGAACTATTAAGTTATTTTTTTTAACTCAGTTGTTGACAATGAATAAGTTTATAACAAGTATATGTTGTCAGGCGATTGATCTCAATAATTGGCATCCGCTGTTAGTTTTTAAACTAATAGTGCAGAGTTCCAAATAAGGAATAAGTAGGCAACTTATCGGCTGATTGTAAAAATAACTGACTGCTTCCACATGTCATAATACCTCTTATTCTTCCTGTATTAGTAAGCAAATGTATTTTTGTCGCAATCGATATAGTATATGGTGTTTGGTAATTTACCAAGGAAATAAACTGTATAAATTGTATAAACTGCATATATTTTAATTTTAAGTAAAACTTGAGCTTGAAATAGACGAACTTACCAGTATAATTAGTCACCAAAAAGAGGGATACAACACCAGTAGCCCTATTACCAGATTGAATATCTTACTATAAATACAAGTATTGTAAGTAGACCTACATAGATTCAGAAAGACTTCCTTCTAATTATTTTATTTAACAACGAATTTTAACAACTCAGTTCATTAGTGTCTCAATTCAAATCGGTCTCGATTCACAATTCTGCTCAATGGATTCTTATTTTAGTTTAAGTTTAAGGTTTTTTTTTTTGTGCGTTTTAATTTACATCATGGGACTTACAGGTTTACTTTTTTCTTGCTAAGAAAAACATATTTATGTCTCGATTCAAATTTGTCTCGATTCATATCTGTCTCGATTCATATCTGTCTCGATTCAAATATGTCTCGATTCACAAATTTTGCTCGAAGGATTCTTATTTTAGTTTAGGTTTAAAGTTCATTTTTGTGCTTTAAATTTACATCATGGAATTACAAGTTTACTTTTTTCTTGCTAAGAAAAACATATTTATGTCTCGATTAAAATTCGTCTCGATTCAAATTAATCTCGATTCAAATTTGCCTGGATTCAAATCAATGTTGTCTAATGTGGGAAAAAATTGGTCCCATGTGATTCCGTTTTGAACAAGTTTTACTGTATTAAAATATCTTTTAAAGGAATTTCATATCCAGCAGTCCCTAATCACTTGTAGTAAGGATGAATTAGAATAATGATAGGTTTTGTGTAGTGGGATGTCAAGTAGGAGATTCTGGTGAGATCATATACATACTCATATTATTGAAGTTAAGTAAAATTAGTAATCTTAAGGCGGAAAAGGATATACCTTTCATGTATACAAATCCATTCACAGGATTGATTATTCTGGGAGATAAAAAAACCAGAAATGGCTATAGACCCAATATATTTTTTAATGCAGTATGTTGTTTACTTCCAAACATTCAAATGAAAGGTAAGATCCTCTTATATAATGCATAGTATTATGTGGAGTTTAGAATTTAGAGCAGGCTGCAAAATCTAAACAGAGCAATGCTTCGAGACACGGACCAGCAATGCGGAACACTTCTCTGGCTCGTCACAGTAATAGAATTGCTAGGGTTTATTAATTTTATGGTGCAGCTTTAAAATAATTTTCAATCTTTCTTGTTTTACTTCAATTTTTTACTCTTGAGCGTCGCATCTTCGGATGTGTTTCAGTAGACTGTGCACACACAATAGGCCTATATTATGCATTCAATGCCAAGTGCAAATTCATTGACAATCTTTTTCTAATATACAAAAATGAATGTTTGTCTTTGTTTGTTGGTTTGTTTGTTTGTTCGTTCTTACTTTATGTGCGGCCATACCGTTGATCCGATTGTGATGGGGCTTTTTGCAAAATGTTCAGGTGATTCCCGGGATGAACATAGGCTATAAGGGAGTTGTGATACTTAACTCATACGACCTTAAAAATCGCCCTTTGTAGTGGAAAACGTGAAAAAAGTAGCTCTTTGGACACTTAAATGGATTACGCTGCCTAAACCATTACAAATACACACAATTGATGTACACAGAATTAAATAACTCAAAAAGCTCTACAAAAAAGTTCACGACAGCCAAGAAGATCGAGACAAGTACATAGATTCCTGTACAAGCATGGCGGATATTCTTTTACGGATAACTCACAATAACGAATTTTGACTTTTAGCTCATTTATGCCAAGAAAATCGAGATAGGCCTAAGTAGATTCCGTGACAACACCGGGTAATCGGCACGGAAAATCTTAAAATAATTACGATATACATTTATAATTATTTTTTCATTTTACTTATTCGACTAATCATAAGAAGTACATTAATTTCCTCTTTCAGCTCATTTATGCCAAGAAGATCGAGATAAGTAGATTCTCGGGCAACACCGGGTAATCAGCACGGGGAATCTTAAAATAAGTACGATATACATATATAGGCCTAATTATTTTTTCATTTAATTTATTCAACTAATCATAAGAAGTACATTAATTTCCTCTTTCAGCTCATTTATGCCAAGAAGATTGGGATGACTAGATTCCCGGACAACGCCGGGTAAACAGCACGGGGTATCTAAAAATAATTACGTTATAAATGTTTCCTTCCACTTATTTAACTAAACATAAAATACATTAATTTTCATATTTCAGCTCATTTATGTCAAAAAGATCGCGATAAGTAGATTCCCAGGCAACGCCGGGCAATCAGCACGGAATAACTAAAAAAGTATAAATTTGTAATTTTTTTCCTTATTCAACTAAACTTAAAAGCACATTAATTTTCATTTATTTAGGCGTAGTAGCGCACGCCGGGTATTAGCTAGTTAACTATAAAGCGATAGTTATTTTAAGGTGAGTAGTCATGGTAATTTAATTGCAACCAATAAATTTTCTTGACGACTGAGGAAAATTTCAAAAGGTTCCAGGAAATTTGAATGATCCTGAATTATAGTAATTATTAAATAAATTTCTGAACAAGTAACTTATTCTAATTATCTGGGATGCATGATATCGTATCTGTAAAATTTGGATATGAAGAAGAAATTAGGGAAATTTCACCAGGTTTGTGGTTCAATAAGAAGATATTTGAGAATCAAGACCTTAAGGGAAACTCAATTCAAATTTTACACGTAGCCGTTCCAACGTTAACATACGGGTCTGTGGCTTGGCCTTTAACGATCTCTGATAATCCTTAAATTAAGACAATAGAAATTATATTTCTGAGATCTGTTGCAGGTGCATCTTTAAGAGATCAAAAGAGAAGTCAAGATATCAGACATGAATTACAAGTAGAGAGAATGTAAATGGTTTCAACTTGTACAAAGAATGCCTAATAATCGTTTATCAAAACAGATACTTTATTATAAACCTAAAGGCAGAAGAAATGTAGGAAGACCGAAACGACGTTGGAAGGACGACCTATAACATATTGTGCAGCGGGCAGCGGGTCAATAGGCCCTTACCTTGAAGAAGATGCTAATGATGATGGATTATTAAATAACGGTGATGCATCACTACTAATCATAACTATTCACTCTATTGTCAGACTTCTCTCCCTTAAATAAATTTAACTGTACTATTAGACTATGCAGACTTATTTTAATTTTATAGTAAATTTATATAATTATTTCTTGATCTAAACCAAGGACGCTCAAATTACAGCCCGCGAGTCGGATACGGCCCTCCAGCACTTTCTATCTGACCCCTGTAGAGCCGTTAATGAATTAAAAAGTGCTTAGGGTAGGTCAATAATGTAAGTCTGTCAGTAATGGAACAAGAACTTGTGAAATATGTTATAACGACATAAGAAAAGTAGCAAAACAACACACTTATAATAATAATAATAATAATAATAATAATAATAATAATAATAATAATAATAATAATAATAATAATAATAATAATAATAATAGTAATTGATTTTCATTCTGAGAATTTTCCTCATCATCGAGGGTTTTCTCCAACCTATCTTAGTAATTAACATAAATTAAAAAAAAAAAAATATATATATATATATATATATATATATATATATATATAAGATATATATAAATGACTACGGACTTATAGACTATCATTTTGCAACAAACATTCACAAATTTGTCCTCATGGGAGGACGTATCCTATAAATGCTGCAGCTATAGTTAAAAATAGGATTAAAACACCTACTGATCAGGTAGGCCTATACAAACATTTAAAGGATCCGTAATATATCCCTCGCCCAATGTGTAGATAAATACAAATAAAGAATATAGAGGCTCAATTAGCATGAAGGATTCGTAAAAGTCAACCATAATGGTACTCCATCGTTCTCTGTCCTCTGTGTCTTCATATGTTACACCAAATTTCCTCATTGAATTTTGAATGTTGTTCTTCCAGGTTGTTCTTGGTCTTCCTTTTCTGTTCCTTCTTTCAATTTTCCACGCATAGACGGCCTAATAATAAGAAAATTATTGCTCTTTCTACTCTAAGTCAACTGGGTTTAATAATAAGAATTTTATCTTTAGGATTTGCCGGGTTGGCTTTTTTTCATTTATTAACTCATGCTTTATTTAAAGCATTACTTTTTATGTGTGCAGGAGTAATTATTCAAGGACAATTATTGACAGTATTATATTTCCTTTATTATATTATTAATCCCCTGACCACTAAAATTTTAATAATAATAATGATAATAATAATGATAATAATAATAATAATTAGTATATATGAAGACATTATTAGGCCTATTATTATTATTATTATTATTATTATTATTATTATTATTATTATTAATTTTAGCAGATGTCACAATATATCACATTTTCCTGCTCCCAATTAATCAACTGTTATTCACCATCACCACTTAAAAACAAACAAGTTTGAATGTTATGAAGATACAAGTTAGTTCCTCCTCTACAACACATCCCTGATAATCAGTAGTACAAAAGCTGTCGGGACGCAAGGGAAGAAGACGTGTAAAGTGATGTGTTGTAGAATATCAAAGAGGGACGCCGTAGAGCAACAGTCCCGCCTTCTCAGCTATGAAATAATCCACTCACTTTAGAGACATCTCGAATATAGAGACTGAACCACCATTTTTTTTATTTTGTTGCAGCTTTTTTTTTTCAGAACAATTAATTTAGAATAATTATGGACATCCTTGTAAATGGATTGTTTTATATAATTTTGGGTTGAATTCAAAATATCCTTTACAGAATTAAAAAACAAAAACTCCAAGCGCGACAGGCCTAGAAGGCCCTTGGCCTACCAGCCGGCTGCTGGCCTCACATTCACATGTGTTAATCACAGAGGTAGACGACCATCTAGCCAGTGTAGGGGTGACATGTGGTCAGCATGTCGGTTTCCCATAGCCGTTATAGCTGCTCTTTTCAACCTGGAGTCGCTAATTATTGTAGCTACCCAAATGCCTCATGATGCTGGGTAGGCACCGGTTCAATACTGGCCGAAAAATGTCTTCCCCATAGGGACTCGAACCAGTGCAAATCCCGTAGCTCTTCTTGCCTTAACCTCTCGGCTACGGTGCGGGACCCTTTACAGAATTTGGTAGCGTAATTTTAAGTAGGCCTACTTTATTAAAATGCTAATATATAGGCCTACATGCATACATAGTGTTTTCCACATACAAACTATTTGTTCTAATATTGTCTATCATCTAATGTCTCTTTCTACCTCTAAACCTTCTTTCCGGTGACAATTCCTTCTAGGTCAAGGGCATATGTCAGTAGGCAATTTCTTCTTAGCCAGTGACTAATCCAACTTCTTTTCCGCTTCTTTATGAGTTCCAGCATTGTTATTCCATCACCCACTCTTCCTAGCATATCTTTATTTTTTTAAATTTGTCTGTCCATTTTATACGCTCCATCCTCCGCCATATACACATTCCAAAAGCTTCAGTCGCTTTTCCTCATGTCTCTGCATCATACAATGCTACACACTACACAAAGCACTTCATTAACCTCTTCCGTAATTCTTGGGATTTACAGGATTGAGTAGCGTAATTTTAAATACTTTATTAAATTACAAATATCCATCCATCCATAGTAATTCTGCTCGAGGGCAGGTCTTTCACTACAATCATAGCATTTTCATGCTATGCTTTGCAGCATTACTAAGGAATTATAGATGTGGTAGCTTTCCGTTTTTTTCCACACCGTTGAAGGATGATGATGATGATGGCCGGATGATTTTCGGGACCGTTGGGCCCTAAGGTTCCTGAAATTTGTCTTACATGTGAGGAAACACCCCGAAGAAAACCTCACCCAGGAGTCTGTCGCAACCGAGAATCGAACCCGGGCCCGCTGCGTGACAAAGCAGCATGCTACCTCGAGACCACAGCGGTGGACATTACAAATATATAATATATAATTATGCGTTGATTTCTAAAGGGCTTTACAGGCTTTGGTAGCGTAATTTAAGTAGCTACTTTATTAAAATGCTAATATATAATAATATAAAATTTTGGGTTTATTTCAAAAGGGCTTTACTGGATTTGGTAGTGTAATTTAAGTACTTTATTATTGTTTTAATAAATCCTATAAAACCCTTTTGAAATCAACCCAAAATTATATAAAACAATCCAATTTATAAGAAACATAATTTTCATTTTCTTTTTTTCATTGTGTAATGAAGCTATATTTTATGTACATAGAAATGTTATTAAATAGGGGATTAAAGAGAAGACATAATATTATTTAGATACGTTGTCTATCAGTCATGAGAAAATTGACATTTATCGTACCATAAAACGAATACCGATGTCATTGCATTAATTTATGGTGCAATGAAGATATCGCTTGAAAGCGATAACACAACCAATGCTCTTAAATTACGTCTAGATAAGACTTACAGCAAGCAATCAGCGTATTAAAAGATCATAATAAACTCTATGAAGTATTTATTGGAGCTGTAAAAGCCAAAAGATCATTCCGTTTATTGTAGAATTCAGATAAGAACGACGTTCAGTAAACCAATATTAAAAATAAACTGTCTTTCACAATATTGCCGCACTGTAATAGGTACCCAACTGAAAAGGTAAATCAAGAAAATTTTTCATTTGTATGATATTAGCTAATGACAAATGAGGGAAATTTTGAGGAAGTGGCTGAATTCAAATACCTAGGAACAATAATTACAAATAGGAATGAGATGCACAAGGAAATTAAACATAGGCTCAATTCTGGAAATGCGTGCTATTATGCATTGCAGAGACTTTTGATGTCCCAACTCCTTTCAAAAAAAGTTAAACTGAAAATATATAAAACTATTATTCTACCAGTTATAGTATATGGGTGCGAAACATGGACTCTTACTTTAAGGGAGGAAAGGAGATTACAAGTATTTGAGAATAAAGTACTTAGGAAAATTTTTGGACCAAAGAGAGATGAACAGACAGGTGAATGGAGAAGACTACATAACAACGTACTACATGGTCTTTATAGGAAGCCAGATATAATAAGAAGAGTTAAGTCTCGTAGACTGCGATGGGCAGGACATGTTGCACGTATGGGGAATGAAAGACTTGCATGGAAGCTTCTTGTAGAAAAGCCAGACGGGAAACGCCCAGTTGGTAGACCAAGAATGAGGTGGGAGAACAACATTAACTATGATTTGAGGGAAGTAGATTATACAGGGAATGATTGGAAAGCATTAGCTCAGGATAGGGATGTATGGAGAGGTTATATTCACGCGGACATGAACCTATGGGTTCGATAGTGCCAGTGAGTCAGTAAGTAAGTATGATATTTATTTATTGGGGCATGTAAATCTTAGCAAGAAGAGATAGAGGTCAGTCTTGATTTTTCTGAAGATTCTGCAGTTCATGTGGCATATATTTAATCTAATGAAAATGACAGTAAGCCCTCCAATAATTTCTAAAATGAACATCTCTATTTATTTTTAATGTTGTCTTCATTAATATTATTGGTGAAGGAAAATCTCTCCCCCCCCAAAAAAAATACTCAAGAAATTTGTCTCAACCGGGCATCGAATCCGGGACCGTGCACCTTAGACAGAATTGCTGTTAGACTACAACGGTGGGAATATTGTTTCCAAAAGTGGAAAAACATAAAAAGGTCAGTACCGATTGACTTAGTGGTTACTATGCTCATCTCTGGTTTCGTGGTTCACGGGTTCAAACCCGGCTGGTGTCAAAGTACATTTTAAGGTGTACAAATCATCCTTCGGAAAGGAAGTAAAATTGTTTTGTAGATTCACGGCAAGTTATAGATCCAAACTTGAAATAATAGGTCTCTAAGCAAAATTTGTCATTTCACGCCCAGTTTTGAATTGCGACGGTAATGATCTGACCTGTTAAGTGCATTGTTAAATAAAATGACACCTATACTTACTTACTCATCGAACCCGTAAGTTCATGGCCGCGCGGACATAAGCTCTCCATATATCCCTATTCTGAGCTAATGGTTTCCAATAATTCCCTGTATAATTTACTTCCCTCAAATCATAGTTAATGTTATTCTCCCACCTCATTCTTGGTCTACCAACTGGGCGTTTTCCCTCTAGCTTTCCTACAAGAAGCTTCCATGCAAGTCTTTCATTCCCCATATGTGTAACATGTCCTGCCTATCGCAGTCTACGAGACTTAACTGTTCTTATTATATCTGGCCTCCTATAAAGACCATGTAGTCCATTGTTATGTAGTCTTCTCCATTCACCTGTCTGCTCATCTCTCTTTGGTCCAAAAATTTTCCTAAGTACTTTATTCTCAAATACTAAGTATTGTAATCTCCTTTCCTCCCTTAAAGTAAGAGTCCATGTTTCGCACCCATATAATATAACTGGTAGAATAATAGTTTTATATATTTTCAGTTTAACGTTTTTTGAAAGGAGTTGGGACATCAAGAGTCTCTGCAATGCATAATAGCATTTCCAGAATTGAGCCTATGTTTAATTTCTTTGTGCATCTCATTCCTATTTGTGATTATTGTTCCTATATGTAAAAAAATATACAAACACAATTAAAACATTTTTTTATAATCAGTTGTGCTGCACTAGTTTAGAATGCTGGCTGACAGAAAATTAATGTGAAATGTCCAGATGTTAAAGAATGGACCTCGTTCTTTTGGCATGTATAGCAAACACATCCACTAGGAGTGTGGTGATTCTAACCCTCATATGTCCGTTGGGAGGGGGATGAAGCTATTCTAGACAATGGAGAAAACGGGAAGAGTAGTTTTGCAATCTTTGGTAGACGTGACACGGTCTGCCCTGAACCTTCTGACCCCCACAACTCCAGTCGACCTTCTTTACCCCGCTATAAGGGGAAGAAGAAATCTCCATTTGATTGCAGCTCTGTAGGCTCCACCTCGTACATTCAAACAGAGTTTTCCTTTCTTCACAGCAGTGAAGGGTTCGAGCTAGGCTATAACGTGTCTCCGTGGAGTCGTTCTCGTAATCCGACCCAGTATCCCTGTCCTACACTTCTCGCGTAAGAGGCTCTTCAAATAAAAAAAAAAAAAGGAAAGTGTGATCCCACCTTCTGCCACCATATACTGAGATACTAGAAAAAAGTGGCCATGGGACGTCCCATAAACACACTGAGAAGGCGTTTCATATGCTTTCTGCTCCTCCATATATTCCTATTACAACTTCTTGCTGTTTCTTTACTATTCCAGCAATATTTTTACGGTTTAAAAAAGAAGGTGAAATTGTAGTATATTTCTCCATTCTTTTACTTGCAAACGCAGAAGAAGGCAATTAAAATTAATAGCTATTAAAGTCTATTCAACGTCCTGCCAGATTACATTAGGAAATAAAAAAAAAACTAGCCTCGTATTCAAACTTGGCCGAAATCGATGAACATTTGAAGGTGAAAAGAATTCTAATTACAACTTTCTTAAAAAGGGAAATAATGATGCCTATATTTACAACATTAATAAATTGGGCGGATGGCGATAGATCTGCTTCCTTCTGCTGATGATGCGACTAGTTCCGAAAGGCTTACAATTGTTTAATATTCTAAGAAGTTCATCATCATCATCATCATCATCATAGTACATTCACGAATTTAGGCCATTTGTTGACCTGTTTCGGCCTCAAGAGAAACACCATCCAGAAGTCTTTTGAGTGGACGTCCTGGTCTTCTTCTTCCTGCAGGTTGATATCTTAACATTAGTTTGGGTATTCTGTGATCTTCCATTCGATGAACATGTTGTATCCATCTTGACTTATAATCAGAAATTTTGTTTTCTAAAGATTCCATGTGTAATTCTTCTAAGATGTCTTCATTTTTTTTGTGATCTAGTAGTGTGTATCCTGCAGTCCTCCGAAGATATCTCATTTCAGCAGATCTAAGTCTCTGTATATCCTTCTGTTTCAACGTCCATACTTCGCTACCATACAAAAGAGTTGGAAGAGCCAGTGTTTTATACACTTTCAGTCTTGAATGCTTTTGGACTAACTGTGGCTTGAAGATAGAATTTATTAACCCTAAAATTCTTAAAAATTTAGATATTTTTGCATTTACATCCTTTTCTTCTTCATATGAGATATTGCATCCTAGATATGTAAAATTATTCACTTGCTCCAAAATTTTATTGTCCAGTACAATTTTACTTCTGACAGGATCTACACCTTGAAATGCCATAATTTTTGTTGAGGATAAGAAGTTGAGGATACATAATGTTACAATTTTTGTATTATAATTTTAATACTATATTTATAGCACACAAAAAACTCTCAAATTAGAACTAATAGATCTTATGAGAAAAAATTGTCGGCTCTTTCACGCCCAGATTTGCATTACGACTCTGACGACCTGCAGTCTTAAAGAGCGTCGTTGAATAAAATACTACAACACATTGATTGAAAGTATCCTGGGAATTCAAGTCCTACAAAGAAGGAAGATATACTACATAATTTCATGGCACGACAGGTCTAGAAGGCCCTTGGCTTACCAGTCGGCTTCTGGCCTCACATCCACATGTGTTAATCACAGAGGTAGATGATCATCCAGCCAGTGTAAGGGTGACATGTGGTCAGCATGTTGAGTCTCCCCAAGTTTTCACAAATGGAGTCGGTACTTATTGTAGCTACCCAAATTCCTGATGATGCTGAGTGGGCACCGGTCCCATACTGACCGAAATTCCATGAGAAAAATTCTTCCCGCATGGGGATTCGAACCAGCTCAAGTCCCGTAGTTTAGCCAAGGCATCTTACCTTAACCAGTAGGTTACGACGCAGGAAAGAAAAGATAAAAAGATAGAAAAAGTTGAAATAGTTGGACCTATGTTTAATCTTACCTCTTTTACGTTACCTAATAATTTATTCGAGAAGATTCGGTTTTAGTTCCCATCTATACCAAATATATTCTCTGAATAAAATGTATGAAAGAAACCACAAATAAATTTAAGTTTGAGAGACTGCTTCAAATGAACCACATGACTGGCAATCTTATAATGATATTGTAAAAAGAAAAATTAATGTCTGAACCAGGAATCTAACCGTGGACCTCTAGTTCTCGTGACTAGTGTGCAGCCCACTACACCATTCTAGACTCGTCACAAACGTTAACAATTCTTTCCACATATACAAATCTATAATTCTCGTTTCGTCCGCTGCCAGGTAGGTGTCACTACCATCGCCAACGGCCGGCTTCGTTTAGGAGTATCTATAGACTATTTGAGAATTTTGCACCACCACTTTTATAAGCAGTAAACGATGTTATTTAACATTTTCCAATACTGTTAGTTTAACACAGTTCCAATAATGGATCATATTATAAAATTCTAATGATATTGTGAAAAGAAAAATTAATGTCTGAACCAGGAATCTAACCGTGGACCTCTAGTTCTCCGTACTAGTGTGCTGCCCACTACACCATTCTAGACTTGGCATAAACATTAATAATTCTTTCCTCATATACATTTCTATAATTCTCATTTCGTCCGCTGTCAGGTAGGTGTCACTACCATCGTCAACGGCCGGCTTCATTTAGAAGTAGGCCTATCTATATTTCAGAATTTTACACCACCACTTTTATAAACAGTAAACATTATAATGTTATTTTCACAATATCATTATAATATTATAATATGACCATTTATTGGAACTGTGTTAAAATAACAGTATTGGAAAATGTTAAATGACTGGCAAACCCACAGCTCTTCAAATTGTGTAGGTTATGTGAAATCAATGGCATCATAATTTATTTGGAGCTTGAATATTCATTTTAATGGTAACTGTCAGATTATATGATATAGTTACAGATTAACTCGACTATACAATGCAATTTACGAGACTTGATGTGAAAGAGGGGCTTGTAATAATTACCTGGATTATTTAAGACACCGCCTAGCTTACCATCAATTTATTCGTCTGTGAATAATGAAAAATATTCCATACCACTTCATAAACAGCTAATTGATTTGTTTTCAACTTGCAAAACGCTGTTATAACCAACCAGCTACACATTTCATAATAAAAATATTCACTTCTACTGCTAATAAATTTTGTTTTGTTTCTTTTAGATAAAGAAGACAACAAGACATGCAAACTTGTGTGCATCCCGCAAATAAATACGAAACTGGTTCTACACAGTGTTTCAAAAATATTTTCACGTTTATGTTAATTCAATGTTCCCCAACTAGTGGTTAGCGAATTAAATGCTTGTGAGATTGAACCCTAGTTTTTTATAATAACAGTTCAAACAGATGTGAACTAGGTTGAGAAGTTTTTGGCGACTGGAAGCGTTAAAAATGAATCAGGAGGTGCTCGTACGCGTGTTTCAGAAGAAAATGATGCACGTATAGAGGTGCTTCTGTGTGTGGCAATGAAAATTCTTTGAGTTTCTGTTTCGTTTAATACCGGCCTCATTTCATAATTCCGCATACTTCGTTAGTTATGATTAATTAAAATGTGGGAGGTTTGAATAGGACATCCTGTGTAATATTAAGAATACACGTTGCGTTAAAAAGTCTGCAAACAAGTATACTAGTCCTACTTTCAAGCAAAAATATTATCCTTTATAAACATAAACATGAAATAATAATAATAATAATAATAATAATAATAATAATAATAATAATAATAATAATAATAATAATAATAATAATTTAGAGGAATAACAAAGAAAATTTAAAATACAGAAAATTCAATTTAACGAACAATGAAGAAATTACTTTAGGAAACTGGTTTCAATCAAATACTTACTTAGCCCATAGGCTTAATTGTTATAGCTCTGTTAAAGAGTAAAATGTGTAATTTTAATATATACCAAACTGATTTATAAGTAATGTAACTAATATGAAATGAATTTATTAACATTCTTTAGAATTTTCTTCTTAGTGTCTGCATTCATACTGTTAAATAATATACATATACGCGGTAGCCATATCATAAAAAATATATAACAAATCGAAAATGCGGAAACTGCTGTACCAATAGGCCTATTATCGTTTTATATTGTTAAGACGCTTGTACGAGTCGGTTCAGTTGATATTAGGATACAATATTAGAATGTTATATTACTATTAAATAGACACTTTCCCAAAATATAAAACATTTCTTCAAGGACAGTCACGAGAGAGAAAGAGAAAACATTATTCAATTATTTTCAACTTCACGATGGCTTTTGAGGCTATGTACTGGTTTTCAAAAGGCGAGCAAAGCAATAAAATGGAAAGAAAAAAAACGTATGCCATGTCTGGAGAAACCCAGGAACTACTTTTTAAAACATTTAATTCCGTGACAACGAATTGAAATTATATCACGGAAGTAGGGATATCACGGAATAGCCATCTTTTACCCTATATAAAAAACTTATTTGATAAAATGTGAACATTTTCCTTAACTAATGGGGATTTATTTAATTTAACATAAATATTCTGTACCTTCCTTGCATGAACGAAAACTCGTGCTCAGAGACATCCCACAAAACAATACGTACTTGGGTTAGGTACGAATAGCCTATAACTATATAAAGTAATAAATATTTCATTAAAAACACAAAAAAATAATTAGGTCAATAACTTACAAACAAATCCACTGTCACTGTCGAATTCGGAGGTCTGTAGGCCTACATTGCCGCGCGGACATAAAATATCTACCTAAATCCCTATCATGAGGTAATGCTTTCAAATCATTCTCTATAGGCTATAGGCCTAATTTACCTCCCTCAAATCATATTTAACTAATTGGTACTATCGAATCCCAGGTTCATAGCGGACGTAAGTCGTCTATACATTCCTACCTGAACTGCATTTTCTAACCATCCCCTGCACAATTTCTTTCTCCATGGCACGACAGACCAAAAGAACTTGATCCTCCGTTAGCTGCTGGCCTCACATCCACTTGTAATTTAGAGATATGTGATCATCTATTCAGTATAGAGGTGACATATGGTTAGCATGTAGAGTCCCCAACCGTTATAGATGGTTTTCTCAATTTGGAGCCGCTATTCAATTATAGCTACCCAAATTCCTCACGATACTGGCTGGGCACCGGTCCCACACTTATCTAAATTCCATGAGCAATTTTTCTTCTCAAATAGGATCTCGAACCAGCGCACGTCCCATAGCTCTGCACCAAGACATAATTCATTGATCCACTCGGCTATGGCACACTTCCTGTATAATTTACCTAACCTCAAATCTTGATTAACCTAAGGTTATTCTCCCACCTCATTTTGGCCATCTACTAAGCTTTTTCCCCTCTGTATTTCCTACAATGAGTTTCCACGCCCTCTTTAATTCCCCATTCGTGTCACGTGTTCTTTCTATCGCGATCTAAACAACTTAATTGCTCTTATCACATCATTTCGTTTCCCATAAAGATTATAAAGACCATGTAACTAATTATTAATTAACCTTTTCCATTCTCTTGAATGTTCGCCCAAACATTTTCCTAAGAATTTTATTCTCAATCACCCTTAATATTTTATCCTCTCTTAGGGCGGAATTCATGAAACCATCTTTACGCAAATAGCGACTCTTTCCCCCTCTCTATGACGTAGAGAGTATTCATAAAACCGGTTTTATGAATACTCTCTACGTCACGAAGAAGGGGAAAGAGTCTGTTTTATGAATACTCTCTACGTCATAGAGAGGGGGAATTAATCGCTCTTTGTGTAAAGATGGTTTCATGAATTCCGCCCTTAGAGTAAGAATGTTTCCCTTTCGTATAAACCTAATATAATTCAAAGAATAATAACAATTTTAGGTTTAACATTTCTTCAGAGATGTTGGGATGACAAGAGTCCCTGTACTGCGAAATGGTATGTAGGCCTATGAATGTAGGCTATATAAGTTACCTCATACTTCTCTCCTAGTGGGGAGTTTGTTGACCTAGCTTATTTTAGTTACACTTATTTCTCTACATATATCAGTGTGAGGGACATATTGTCAGTACCTCGCATTAATGAGACAGCTAGTAGACAAAATATTTCTTGGACGATGGTCGGTTAATTTTTTCTCAGATACTCTAATTTTGACTTGAGTTTCTTTTATGAGCCCGAAAATCTTCAGATTCGGGACTCACAGCTTAAAATACCTTCCGGAGGACTTGCCCTTGTATTTTTCGATTGCAATTATAAAATCCCCTATGGTTTTCCGGTTAGAAGTCATGACACTCGGAACTAGAGACAAATGTCTTTCAAAACCGTTCTTATTTATAATATTGTTCTTTCGTAGGCCTATTTGAATACAGCCACTACCTCAATATTTATCTTATTTATTATCCATTGCAACTATGCAGTCTAGTATAGGCCTATTTATATGTGTTACCGTAGTTTTATTGATGTTTATTTCCAGTCCCATTTTTTTGTTAATATTATTCTTCCATCTTATTCCTGGCCTACCTACTGGGTGTTTTTCTCTGGTTTTCTATAAGAATTTTTAACCCCTTTTTCATTCCGCATTCATATGAAATGTCCTGCCCTTCATAGGCATGAGACGTAATTGTTCTTATTAAGTATAATTTCTCATAAAGATCCCGTACCTGTTATTAGACATTAATTTAAAAAAACTAAAAAATAAAATAAAATAAAATATTGAAATATAGGCCTATTCATTCACAATAATACTGTGACTGTGTTTTTTGAAAGAAAGTTAATTGAGAAATTTCATGTCTGTTAATTTAACTATTAATTTATTATAGGGCTTATGGCCTTAGACCAAATTCAATAAATAATGACGTGTAGGCCTAAACATTAAAAAATCTGTAAATAAATAAATAAATAAATTATTAGAAGATGCATTAGTGTTAAATTTAGATTCTGTTATACATTTTTTAAATGCATTACAATTTTTATATGTGAAAAATAAATAAGTTATATATGTATCATATTATATCTGTCACTAGTTATAGGGCCTAAAGCCAAGTGAATTATTTGTAAATTGAAAATATTATATTGCATTAGTGTTTAACGAATTTCCTCGTTCTAAAACTGGTAGGCCAATAATATACATTACTTCAAGAATTTACATTAGGCCGAAGAGTGGAAAGGCCCATTCCTAACAAAATAACTTTAAAATGATCAGAAATAATTCTGTGTGAAATCTCCTGTTTAAATTTAACTTATATGAAAAAAACTTCATTTTTGAGTGCGTATTTTCTATTATCTGACAGTAAAACAGCCGTTCTACTTTCTACTTCCATAATTTATTCTCTAATAAAATTATTGGAAAATAGAATAGGTTTATTAAGTTTAGGCCTGCATTATCATGACAGAAACGGACGATACAACCTCATATTAAGTAAAATTATGTACAACACAAATATTAAAATTGTTTTTTTTTTAAATTCGTTTCAAAACATCTCTCATCTCAATCTAAATACATGCAACATAAATTAGTTATTTATTGATCGAGTATCCTACCTAAACTGCTTACTCCATTCACCTTAGTAAATAAAAAAACGTTATTATCAATTGGAGTTATAGGCGCTACGTTATCTGAAATATCATATAGATAGATCTGTATAAATTAGAATACAATAACTTACCAAAATGGCAGTAGCCCATTAAATAAATGACATTTCTTCACAGAAATAAGCACAATTGTCTGAAATCAGGAGATCGAGATGGACATTCAAAATACTCAGAATTGTAAGTATTACTTCCACCATGTGGTCTCGTGGAAGCGCGCTGCCTTATCACGCAGCGATTCCCGGTCGGGACAGGCTCCTGGGTGAGGTTTTTACAGGGGTTATTCCTCACCTGTAAGACAAATGTCAAGAAGCTTAGGATCCAATGGTCCCCGAAAATCATCCGGTCATCATCATCATCATCCTTATCATTATCCTTCACCGGTGTGGAAAGAAACGGTAAGCTGCCACACATATAATTCTTTAGTAAAGCTGCAAAGCATAGCATGAAAATGCTATGACTGCAGTGAAAGACATGCCCTCGGGCAGAATTGCTATGGATGCATGGATAAGTACTACATTATTTAAGCTATCATAACAAAAAGAGTCCACTGTAGGGGAGGGAACGACTAAAAACAAACCAGGTGGGGTAGGTAGTAAACAGTAGGAAAGAAATCATATACATTAATCCACAAACGTTGACCTTCACGCCGCTATATCCTCTCTTACTGTTTTGAATAACGTAAGTAGTATTTTTTGATAATTTTTAGTATTATCGCCTCACTATGATGTGTCCGTTTATATAAAAGTGAGTGCCGCGCGACAATGCTTGACAAAGATTAACATGCGAAATTATTATAGTGGCGGTAGTCGTCATCTTTGTATTTAATTATATATAACAGCTGCGGGGAAACAAAGCGAGCCGCTGGGCAATCATCATAGTGAGGCTATAATATTGTCTGTCCAACGGATCTGTGCCGCCGTAAGATATGCGAACTAAAGCTTATTCCCTCTTTTTGCCTCGGCAAATCTATTTCCCTCCCTGCATTCCTATCTCTCTTTCTTTTCTATCTCTCTCTTGCACTTGCTGTCCAGTGTTGTCAACTCAACTCCAACCTTACATTATTCAATATTAAAAGAGTTACTGGGAAAGTTAGGCAAGATCCCTACTCGATGGCTACTGTTTGACGTAGTGGGAGGGGAGTGCGGTAAAATGGTGAGAGTATACGTGTACTTTTCTAAGAACGATGTCAGCACTATATGGGCACAGATCCGTTCAGAAGAATAAGATTTTTTACTTTTTATTTATTTTTTGAGAGAAGTTTAATTCCTACCTTATTTTTAATTTTAGGGTGGGGATATCAGCCTGAGCGTCTGCAAGCGAGAATTTATCTCTTCTTTTATACTTTATACTTCAGTCTGAACATATTCCCTTATCCCTGACATCACTGCAACAACATTACTCCTACAGCGAGTCATATAACAATATGTAAATATTATGCATGACTTAACATGGCGTATATGACTTATCAAAATGTCTGTAGCTATTAAAAAATAAATGTTAATATTCGCTGTAAAAATTGCAGTTTGGTGAAATCTGGAGATCGAGATGGCCAATTCAAAATATCTGAAATGATTTAAGAAGAACGATCCTGATATTGAAATTAATATATCCGAGAGTATATTAACGTCATACAGGCCTCTTGAACATTAGAAATAAAATATATTGTTCCAAAAAGATTTCTAAGAGGAGATCTATTGAATACGGACTTCCCAAAGTCGAAGTTGCTTTACTGAGAATTCTAAAAATAGCGATAAAATTTACAGAGAGAGTGAAAAGAATTTGTGGACAGTTGGTCGTACCCCATCCACATTCCTGCAGACACACACATAAGCATAGACAAAAGGAGAAGAAGCCATCTTGCAATGCAACGTCATCTAGTATGGACCTGCCCACTGACCCATGGGGCCCCGCCTCCAACACTCATCTGTATGACTGGAAGGAAGTGGAGGATGACTTGAAGGGTCCCGCCAACAGTTTGTCTTCTTTATGTAACAGGCGGTGAAGAATGAGAGAGGGGTGACTTCAAAGAGGCTGCGCCGACAGATGGTGATAGTAGGAGGAGGAGGGAGTGCTATTCATAAAACATGAAGTCTATATCACATTCATTATATTGCAGCAGCTGATCTTATTCCTCAAGGCTACAAGTCAGATTCTTCCTTCGTCTCTCTAGAGGATGCTGTAAATTACATTGACTTGCGGATTAACATGTACCATCACGTACCTTTGTATTTCGCGCTAAGACGAGTGATGCATCTTCCTGACAGAACAATCGCAAGGATACAGCCGAGTGGAGAATAAATTAAAAGTATACGTATGTCCTTGAATAGAATAATCGCAATGAATAATAATAATATACTAATTTTCTGCAAGAGTAAACTAATATCCAGGGACAA
The DNA here is from genome assembly GCA_030220185.1 of Diploptera punctata. Lineage (NCBI taxonomy): Eukaryota > Metazoa > Arthropoda > Insecta > Blattodea > Blaberidae > Diploptera > Diploptera punctata. The sequence continues at coordinate 690,029 of JASPKZ010010282.1, read as the reverse complement.
TTATTTGTTATTAATAATTAACATAAAACTAAAGATGTAGTTCCTAGCTTCCCAGCATCTGTCAACCTCACTGGAGCTACTGGAGATGGTGTCTGTCCATTTCTTCAGTTTTTATGATATTGTATGCAGATATGGGATGCTAATAGTTCAAAAACGGTGTAGGAGTTTCCCAAGCAGATCAAGACCAGGGTGTAAATGGAAGAAAGAACAGGCAGTGTTTTTTTTCGGGCTTTCTGATATATTCCTAAATTCATGATTCCAATTTTTTCCGATGTTCTGACATTTATTTTTCGTAGAAAAATGGAAAACCTACGTCAGAACTAAAATGGATGATAGGAATTTGGAAGAGGGAGATTGGAATGATAGAGATAAATGGAAACTGAAGACGGCAAACCTATAAGTGGGGGAAAGTCGAAGAAGAAGAAAAATGGTTTAATTATTGGACATACATAATGTTTCAATGAATTTAAACAAACATTGAGATGTGATATATAGTGTCATATGGAGCAACCTTTCCTCATAAACCCATGTCCGTTCGAATGCCATTGCAATACGAATTTACAATTATTTCATAACAGTTTCATCCATGAACATTAGCATACATATATTTATATGCCACCTAATTACCGGCGTTATGGGGTAATTATTTTTTATAATCTTCTTGGCATCAATCAGCTTAGCGACCCCAAAAATTATGGATTCGATACTATTCTCGGATAATTAGGAAATCTTATTTTTACCCCTTCTCACCCCCTCTAACTTGGGGGTGCTAAATGTCAAACATGGGCTTAAACTTCATCAAAACTGTCCCAATTAGATAAGCTATCCTAAAAACCATGGTTTCGACACTAATCTTGCTATTTTGGATATTATGTACAGATATTATGTTTAATCCAGAACATGAATAATGCGGAAATCTGTCCAATGTGAACAAATTTATTGGTCCCGTCGAAATAATAGTAATTTTACGACTATTTATTTTGCATAAAACGGAATATGCCCAAAGCGGAAACGGAAGGATATTTCTACACAATTCATTAAAAAAAGAAATTTATAAAGCGGAAAAGCAGAGAAATAAATTAGTTTTCCACTTAATTGAATTTCCGTTAGGGGAAAAAAAAGGAATGATTCCTACCACCGGGGGATGTAGAGATTCTACCTGTACCGGAAATTTTATTTCGGCCTCACTGCACACCCGTTATGCGAAATACGGATACCTTTCTTATAAATAACTATTGCAATGTAAAATCTTAAATTAGTTTAAGTTCTTAGACCTATCTTTCACAAGTAGCGTTCGGAATTTACGGAATAAAGATGGCTAAAACTACGTAACATTATTATTAAACGCAAAAGTGAAAGTTATTGAAGATAAATCTCCAAATTGCCGGACCGATGCTCCAAGGTCAAGCTCTTGCTGTTTCTAAATCCCTAGGGAATAACGATTTGAAGGCATCTTCAGGTTGACTGGACAGTTTTAAAAGACGATATAATGTAGTGTGGAATGAAATTTGCTGAGAATCGAAGGATGTGGACGAAAGTGTAGTTAGTGAGCGGGAAAGACCGAAACTGCATACTTTAATTTCAGCATACGCGCCTAAGAGACATTTTTAACGCTGACGAAACGGGACTGTTTTTTCGCGCGTTACCGTCAAAGTAGCTCATATATACTGTATCTCACTTTTCAAAGGAGGCGGAACTACAATTAATCCAAGGTAGGTAAAAAAGGACATATACAGTACTTAATAATCTAAGATTATTAATAAGTTTTAGTTTTTTATAATGCGGAATTTTGTCTAATGTGAAGAAAAAAAATTGGTCCCATGCGATTCCGCTTTGAGCAAGTTTTACTGTATTTCACTCCTTTTCGCCCCCATAAAGGGACCAAGGATCAAACTTGAGTTTAAATGGGAATAGGGCTTTTATAATCAGTTTAGCGATTCCGAAAACTGTGGATTCGACCCTAATCTCGGCTATTTTCAACACTTATTTTTCACCCCTTCCCACCCTTTTCACCCTCATAGGGGTGCTAGGATCACAATTGGGTTAAATGTCATCTGAATTGTCACCACACAGCTTAGCTACCCCAAAAACTATGAATTCGACACTAATCTCGATTTTTTTTAAAATTTAATTTAATTTTTTTTATTTGAAAGAAACAAGAAATATTAACCTGCTAAACGAGAATATACCCTGCCAGATCAATCCAATATACAACATACTCGTAAAATACAATCAGTACCCAACAGAACAGATTGGAAAATGGGAATAGTTCCGAAAGGCCTAGCTGATTATTTTAAACAATTTTAATTTTTATAATATACAACTTCCCCATTAGAAGATTGCCCCAAGGACAAAGTGATACAGACAATTAATTTTCGGAATTGATGAAATACATTTTGTAAATACATAAAAAAATAAAATTGTAGGCCTAATTGAAGTATACATACTATAAAGTAGAAATTTTGTAAATGTGGTTTCTTAAAATTGATCCTCTAATGGCAGCGATGGCAACTTTAGAATGATACACCCTGTCCAAATCTACGGAATTCCAAAATTTGGCTAGGAATCCTGGTATAGAACCTCTTGCCCCCGATCATCAATCCTGTGACAGTTATACTATCTAATTGGTATTTATCTTTGTAATAGTCAATTGTTGGTTCATATATAGCTTTCTTTTCACAATCAACTTTCTCAGGTTGGCCACTATGAGTTTCAAAACGAATTGTACGACTGTCATCATAGGTACAATTTTTATTGTTTTAAATATTTAACAACAACCTGAACGGTGATTAATGATTTTTAAAAATAAATCATAAATAAATAATTTATTATTATCATAATAATAATAATTAAATAACCAAATGCCTTAAGATGCGAGAAGGCTATAAACTACAAGATGTACAGTTTTTGCGCTCCTCATATCCAAGAATTTATCCACATTCTAAACCTTGATTTATGACGTCATAGCGAAGCTTTCAAAAGAGCAGCTGAGGATACTTGTTTATAATATAAATATATATTTTCATGAGAACCAGCAAATTTACGACTTTTTTTTTTTGCATAAAACTCAGGAGTTCCAGGAAGTCGGAATAAATAATACTTGAGTACGTAATTACATAGGGGCTACACTCTTTATAACCAACAACTTCGTGAACGCAATTTCATTATATGTATTTATTAGATAATATTTTATCTCAAATATTTTAATTCCTTCGTCATGAATTTTTGTTAATACGTTTTTCAACTTATTATATATAAATAATATTTTTAAGAAGTATTACCACCGATTTATTGTTTCTGTCTCCTCTGAGATAGCCATAATCTTACCTATAAAATTAAATAACCTGTAGTGGTGGTAGATCTAACTTACTTGGATTCTAGCTTAAAGTTAACTTATTAAATAATTAAATTTACATATAATAAAAGTCAACATTGATAACTATCCATTTAAATGTATTTCCGAATTAAATTTAGTCATATTTTTTCATCCTACAAAACTGAATTCAATGCTTAAAACACATGTTTGCCTATAATGGAAGATAAAGCAACTGGTGCTATGCTTATGGATTTTAGAAGTGTCATTGTATTAGGCCTATAATTTTCTCAAATTATCTAGAATTTTAGACATTATTACTATCATAACCAGAAGTAATTATATATATATATATATATATATATATATATATTTTCTGCTTTTATACAAGCCTAAGTTATATAATGCGACAGGCTTAGAAGATCCTTGGCCTACCAACTGGTTGCTTGACTCATATCATTTACATTTCCTGTCACTGCCATACGTATGAAACCGAGATGGATTAAAACGAAAAAGAATCTGAAGTTCAAAGTAGCTCCCTCAGAGATCCCAGCACAGCTTAGCTTCATAAGACAAGAATGCAAAACATTATGAAGGATTGTCCCGTTTCCGAAAATATTGAAGAGGAATGGAGTAAACTTGCTACCATTTTAAAACAATCTGCAAAAGAAAGTCTAGGCACAAAAAAGGAGATGGTTAAAAAAAGGCATAAGGCATTGGGATGAAGGAAGAAAATTAAGCATGCCACAAGTACTTATCAAATAAATCATTTACCACAAAATAAGTGCAACAGCGAATAGAGTAACCAGGAAGAGACAGAACAAATTGGGAGCAATTTGTGTCACAATTAGAGAATGATATTACTAGACCTGCACCACAAACATACAAAATCTTGAAAAATTTGAATCATGAAACGAAATATAATCTCAACCTTAATGTCATCCCAACCAAACAATATTTTAATTATTTTCAAAACCTATGGACCCAAACTTCAAATACTCTCACTTCACCATCATCCAATAACATCTCAACAGACTTGATTACAGAGGATGAACTTTCAGAAGTATTAACGAAAATGAGAATCAACAAAGCTCCTGGAGAGAATGGAATCAGTATTAAACTATTTAAAAATGAAAACCCTCTCTGTTTAGAGACATTTCTTACATTTTTAAATAAACTATGGGAAGGAAAAGAAATTCCTGCAAGTTGGACAAAATCTATTGTAATTCCAATATATAAAAAAGGAGACAAGAAAAACAAATTTGCGGAAATTGCAGAGGCGTAGCTGATTAAATACTGGATACAAAATTTACGCAATATAATTAACAACAAATTATACAAACATCTTAATAACCTCCTCCAGCGAAGAACAGAATGTCTTTCGTAAAGATCGATCCTACTGTGATGGTTATTTCTCCATGAAACTATTAATATAAAAACAAGGGAGTTCAATGCAGAAACAAATTTAGCTTTTGTGGACTTCAAAAAAAGCCTTCGACAAAATTAATAGGAACAAACTGTTGGAAGTTTTAGCTGACAACAATCTACCACAACGTATTTTAAATATATACAATATCTATAGAACAATTTTATTTCAGTTTGAATCAATAACAAAACAGTAAGGACCGAAATTAATAAGGGCATAAGACAAGGATGTGGTCTCTCACCTTTGCTCTTTATCATATACATGGATAGAATACTTCAAGATTGTCGACAGATGAGAAACTGTTCTATTCAAATTAATATAAACTTAAAAATAGACTCCCTGCTTTTACAGATGATTTGGTTTTAATAGTTCCAACAGAAACAGGTTTACAGTATCCTATACACAATTTTATTAGAATTGCAAAATGGTACAATATGGAAATCAATACAAAGAAAACTAAAGTGATTTTGTGTGAAATACCTTATACCAGCAAAACTGTTTTGGACAATGCAATTTTAGATGGAGTAAATTAATTTAATTATTTGGGTTATAATTTGACATTTCATGATGAAGCTAATATAGTAAAGAATGTCACAACTTTCACAAAAACAACGGGGATAATTAATAGTATATTGAAACCATCTTTAGTACAAAAGAACACAAGTTTAAGGTTTTAAAAGCTTCTCGCAAGACTAATATTAAGATATCGTAGTATGAATGCCGAATAAACAGCAAACGAGATGCTATTTATGCGCCGTACAGCAGGCTACACAAAGTGGGATCATAAAAGAAATGACGAAATTATGAAAGAGTTGGATGTAGAACCCATTCTCCACCATATACAAAACTAACCAGAACAACTAAAAATCCCATTTTCAACGAATGCCATCTCACAGAATTCCAAACCCCAAGCTTCATTACTGCCCCCAAGACTGGGACGTCCAAAAAAGCTCTGAATGGAAAATTCCACTTTGAGACTGTAAAAAATCGTTGAATATATGACCTAAAAAGATTTTCGATACAGGCCTACGGCAGGTCTTATCCTATTTGGCCAAATTTGTTCATCTCCAACCCAGATTCAAATAAAACGTTGTAGACACTTGTATAAACATTAATATTTATAATTTTTAATATTTACAGTTTAGGAACAAGATCACAAGACTCTTCTTTACTTTTGATACCACAGCTCAGGACAGGTTTATATTCTGAATCTTACACAATAACTATGACTAGAGCATGGAACTCACTTCCGAGTCATGTCAGGGACTGTCAATCGCTATCATTATTTAAATCCAAATTAACTGATATCTTAAGTTCAACACAATGAAAACATTAACTGCATAGCAACTATATAGAGCATTCTATAAATAATTATCTAGGAAGCTACTTACTTTATTTTATATCATTTTAATTTTATTATATTCTATGTTTTTGTTAGTAATAGATCACATCATCATTGTATTTTGTTTAGTCTGTATTTTAATGATATCTTAAAATTTTAATATGTATCTAATTTTTGTGTAATTCTACTATTCGCTGGTTGGGTGGAAGAGAAGGCCTTATGGCCTTAAATCTGCCAGCTAAAATAAAGCATTATTATTATTATTATTATTATTATTATTATTATTATTATTATTATTATTATTATTATTATTATTTACAGAGAAACTGTCTGTAGTCCACAGTAAACATAACCAAATAAAAATTTGTTACTAGGCCAGGATTTGAATCCAACATCTGTTTTCGGAGGATTCAGGGTTTAAAAAAAGAGATATTTGTACTGTAGTTGCTCAGGGTGGTATGTCCAGTAGCATAATAACAGAACGCCAAATCATAAAGCTGGAGATCTTGGATTCAAATCCCGGCTCTGGAGCAAATTTTCATCCTAGTTATGTTAATTACATAGGCTTCATCTAAATATTCTTACTTAACGACGCTCTTCGATAGTTCATGTTATTGTAAATGGATCCACAAATTTTGATCAGAGCCTCTTATTTCAGACTTCAGATTATTTTAAGTATGATAAATCTAAGACATGGACCCCACTGCTTCCTAAGGAAGCCACATTCAGAATGTTCACGCTCTTAATAAAACATCGTTCCCGGCCGGGTTCGAACCCTCGAATATCGTAACTCGAGATGACATCTGCACAGACATTGTAGAAGCTACAAATATGTGAATTTTTAATTATGTGTTTTTTTCTCTAGAGAGTCTCTCATTTATATGATGTTTTAAAAATAAATTAGTTATTTTAAGCCAACTATTAAAAAAATAAGGGGATGCTGTGATATTTGTCGATGTTCTGTACTAGAACCTGTAAAACTATAAACAAATTTAAATGAAAATTTTTGTACTTTATTTTCACCCTCGAACGAAGGACATTAATTTATGGATCGGTGTGTGTATGTGTGTATAATGGATGGATAGGTCTGTCAGTCAAAAAGTGATCACTAATTCTCTAAGTAGCATCCATCCAGAGTCATCAATCTCCAGTGAATGACGTCTGAGAGGTGGAGGGATGATAAAAATAATGGTTTTACCTCGCCTTCGTATAATGTGATTATGAAACCCGCAGTACGTCAAACATTGGAATTACACATCTATGCATTCCTTATTAAATGTATCTAAATCAAAAGTTAACTTTGCATTGTAATGTATTTTCTATTCTCTCTGTACACAGAAATATGAGTTATGATTTAATTACGACATATAATTAGTGTGCTAAGCTACAATATTTGTTTGTGAAAACTGAAAGTGGAGAGATTCCTTCCCTGCCTAATCACTTTTTCCCCAATCTTACTCTTTGAATAAATTGGTTTTATGTATACATAGTAAAATAATTAATTCATTTTTGAGAATTTCCTTCATTAAAGGTTTCCTCCAACCAATCTTAGTAATTAACATGAATTTAATATATATATATATACAGAGTATAAATGACTACGGACTTATAGACTATCAGTTTGCAATAAACATTCACAAATGTCCCTTAATTAAAGTTCTCCATCGTTCTCTGCCCTCTGTGTCTTCATTTGTTACACCAAATTTCCTCATTGAATTTTGAATGTTATACTTCAAGGTTGTTCTTGGTCTTATAATGAAATATTTAAAAACAAATCGATTTTGGTCACTTACTACAGACCATAAGTTGTTAAATTGTATTTATTATTTTTATTCTATTACAATACTATTTTACAACCACAACCTCTACTCCAAAATATAAAGTACAGACAATAAATGAATTACTACTGACAAATCGATCAAACAGAACATTTCAATTTCTCATATATTACAGATAGGCCCAATAGGTAACGAAAGCTATCAAACGAATAAAAACAAAATATATTGGACTAAACGTATAAATATCACGCTGCTGAACAAAATAATCGATGTTATATTTTTATTTATGACGCATACAGCTCATGTTTTAACTCCTCACTACAAACGTCTATATAGGTATCCCACATTGTGGATACGAGCGCTTGTACGACAACTTCCAAAAGCTAGAACATCCTTAACTCCGAAAGACTTTCAACTCAAAATTTTCAAAGGCTTTGGGTTGAATAGTCCATAAACGACGTTCTAACCGCAATATGACCTTTTAGATCAATTTCAGTCAGACTTTAGGACACAACACAATACAAATACTACTCTACTAAGTATAAGTGAAGAAATATGCAAATCTTTTGATAATAAAAAATGACCATTCTTACACTACTTGACTTCGTTAAAGCATTTGGTACCGTAGACTTAGACATATTGTTACATAAACTAAAGAAACTTCTCACTTTCCGACAATGCCACGCAAAGGTTCAAGCCCTACTTTCGTGAACGCCAGCAATCGGTTTGAGGAAATCCTATAATACGTTCTTCTTGGTCCTTCTGTATGGCTCGCGTTCCACAGGGTTCGGTGCTCCGTCCATTGTTTATTTCAATCTATATAAATGGAATTTCCGACAAAGCATTACAAACATAATTTATTCACGGATGACTTGCAGATTTACATTCACGCACAAATGATTTCTCCAAACGATGCTGTTGCCAAAATTAATGGGGACCTTGACTCGCCTATGACTTCATCTAAATCATGAAAACTCGCAAGCAATCAGTATAGGCCATCAGCGAGTTTTAACTTCAATTAACATAGATGTAATATAGCATATGCCACTTAATGGGATTCAAATTTCTTAGAGGAGATAGTAAAAAATCTAGAAATATTACGGATAAAAATCCAAATTGGAATAAACAAATCACACATGGAAATCTTCTCAATAATTGATTCATTGACTTGTATAGTAAATTGTTTACCATTTGCTCTAAGGAAATTATTAGTAGAAACACTTGCAATGTCCCATTTTAATTATTGTTTTACTTTTTTTTACAAATCTAAACTGTTTTTTACCCAAAGACTTTGACGTGTTCATAATTCTTGCGTACGTTAAATTTGTAGTATTTGTAGATTTGATCACATTACACCGTCCCTATATCAACTGCATTATTTCGTCTACGAGGTCATAGAACCGTACATTATTTGTCTCTTCTCTACAAAATGCTATACATATAATCACCTAATTATTTATTACATCGCTTCGTTAGACTCTCTGTTACAAGTAATTTAGACACCTGATCCCATCAGAACATTATCCTTTATATCCCTTCTTCATCACACTACCTATTACTTACAATCATTTACAGTTTATGCTGACAATACACGGAATTATATTCCACCTATGACAATGACTGCCAAACTATAACATCTTTTGGAAATAAATTGGAGAATTTGTATTAATTAAATAAAAATAAAACTTAGTTTTATTTGTATTTAATTAATAAATATGGATTTTCATCAAGTAAACACCAACTCAATTGATTATTGAAGAATTTTTTATTAACTAAAATAAACATTTCACTAATAGTAATATTTTAACAAATATTTATTTTTTCTTTATTTTATAGAAATAGTATTAAGATTTATCAATATTTCAACCTAATGTCACACACACACACACACACACACACACACACACACACACACACAGGGTATTCATTTTAAGATGCAACCCTAGCGCTTGGCAACCGCTTGTCGCAAATATATCGTATGGCAATCTCATCAAATAAATCTAGGTAGTTGTGAAAATGATTAGAGATTGCAATTGAATACAATCGATTTTTGTGCTGTTTAATCCTTACCTTACGACAAAATATTTTCAAAATTAACTCATTTAAAGGTCCAATACAACGTTCAAACAGGTGAAGAAGATTTTGAAGCACGCTATCCGATTCCTGCCTTGAAATGTTGGAGTTCACAGTTCCAATATTTTCTTTAAGTTCCTCTAATGTTCGTGGATTTGAAATCGTGGCTTTATTTGTGACAGTTGCGTTAGATAATTGACGGCAAAATTTAAGGCAACAACTTTTGTAAGATTTCTTCTTTGCATTTGTCAAAAGTAAAAATACTCTCTGTTCAGTGATATAGATTACACCATGATAAACTAAAATCACCACAGTTACAACTGGAAACAAACTCACAAATTGGTTACAAAATCTTCGGAAAACACGTCTGTACCTTACAGTCATAGAAGTAACACTAAATAGGCATAGCAGTAATATAAATGGAACCAACTTTGACGTCTACCCACAAGTTCACTGACCGGGACACGGGGGTGATTTGACCGCTTGGCTTCCCGGCTGGTTGCCAGGCGCTTAGGATTGCGACTTAATCTGAAGGAACTGTGTGTGTGTGTGTGTGTGTGTGTGCGTGTGTATGTGTATGTATGTATATATATATATATGGTGTTACCGAAATGTGTGCAGATTTTTCGTGTGACAGTAGAGAACATCCATACAAGTATTTTAACACAATGAACCTTGGGCCGGAAATGCATTGTTGTGGGTCTACAGAGTAAAAACGCATTTAAAATTGTTGTACGACAAAATGTTATTTCTTATGGTAACTGCAGTTAATGTTTTGACGGGAATTCTAAACAATATCTTGTTGGGTTCTTATCTGCTTCCCCCTCGCCTGACAGGGCAACATTACTTGACCTTTCTCCGAGAAGTGAAGCTCCCAAAATTATTCGAAGACATTCCTCTCAACTTATGCTGAAGGATGCGGTTCCAACACGATGGTGCCCCTCCCTACTTCACACGTGCCGTTAGAGCTTTCCTCGACAGAAGATTTCCAGATCGAAGGATTGGTCGAGGTGGACCCGTTTCTTGTCCACCGAGATCCCCAGACCTCACTCCATTTGATTTATTTTGAGGGGATACGTGAAGTCTCTTATCTACGAGACTCCCATGAACACAGAAGCAAAGCTTGTAGCAAGGATCATGGCAGCGGCTGCGGAAATCACGGAGCATCCATATATGCTTCTTAGAGTTCATCAGTCCAAGGTGAGACGCGCGGAGCTGTGCATCCAGGCCAGTGGTAGCCATTTCCAACGGTTACTGTGAAATAACATGTAATACCTTCCATTTTTCTTGGAATTAATAAATAAACAAAAATGTGTTCAACAATTATTTTAAATGCTGTTTTATTCTGTAGACCCACAACAATGAATTTCCGACCCAAGGTCCATTGTGTTAAAATACTTGTATGTATGTTCCCTACCACCATACGAAAAAATTGCACTCATCTCGGTAACACCCTGTAATATGTGTGTGTGTGTGTATGTATATATATATATATATATATATATATATATTTCAGGGTGTTACCGAAATGAGTGCAGATTTTCAGATATATATATATATATATATATATATAAAGTAAAGTATAGTATTCTGTCCGAAGGCAGGTCTTTCACTACAATCATAGTATTTTCATACTGTACTTTGCAGCTTTACTAGGGAATTTTAACTAGGTGTGGTAGCTTCCCCTTGCTTTCCAGACCGGTGAAAGACCTTTGGCCTTAAGCTTCCTGAAATGTGTCTTACAAGTTAGGAAAAACCCCGAAAAAACCTCACCCAGGAAGCCTGTCCCGACCGGGAATCGGATCCGGATCAGCTGCGTGACACGGCACTTTTTGGTACATATATTATTTTATTAACATTATTTTCATTACTATTAACTTCATTGTATTATTGACCTTAATGTTATTATTGTTCAGTGTGACCAAATTATCGTTTTGTATTTAATATTGCTGTGATTTTTGTACTTTAATATAACATAATATTATCCTAGTCAATGGAAGAGAAGGCCATAAGGCCTTAACTCCACCAGGCTAAATAAATAAATAAATAAATAAATACCGGGAACAGCACACTGATACTATTCTTTTAACTATTAAAATGTTATTTTAATTTATAAAATAGTATCAAGATTTATCAATATTTTAAGCTGATGTATTATATAAAAGCGATATATTAATGCATCACATTTTATTATTTTTCTTGTATTTTTTCATGTATCGTAAAGTTATAAAATTTGTTTTAGTTCATAATTATCCGAATCCTCCTATATTTTCCAACAAATATTAACTCTTTTAAATTAATTTCTATCTGGATAATTAAAAACACATTTCATTGAATTTTCAATTTTTTGTTAATTTTATTTCTCATTAACAGTAATTAGATATTACTTTTATTATTGTTCAGTTTGGCCAAATAATAGTTTATTATCTAATATTACTGCGATTTCTGTATACTAACGTACTATATGATTGACCTGGTGAGTGGAAGAGAAGGCCCCATGGCCTTAACTCCACCAAGCTAAATATATAAATAGAATAACATCTATTTTAAAGAAAAAAAAGTGATTTATACCAGTTTAAAATATCGTCATTTTTTCCCCGAAAAGTTATATAATGTAAGGATAATAGTAGTTTAATACTACGTGAGTTAAATATTCTGAAAAAAGCAATGGCGATTGTTACACTGGTTTAGGTAACTTTTTTTTATTTTTAAATATACCATAGATTGGTATAATAAAATAAAAGTAAAGTAAAGTGTTCCCACTACAGGCCACGGGAGGCCCTTGGGGTAGTAGGATGTTAAGGCTCCCACTTTTTCTACCAATGCTTAATTGAAGAGGTAGGCTATTTGCATTTTACCTTAATTATAGTTGGTTACTATTGGCAATGGAAAATAATTTAACTTGCCTCCTTTGCAAAAGTACGAGTAATTAAAAAAATAAACATTTAACTCAAAACAATTATTATTCTTATTCTTCTTCTTCTCCGCATTATAGGTACCGATAACGTCACCCGAGCCTTACAGTGGCACGAAATGTGTCGAAGAGGGATTTTAAACTTTTGGAATACACATATACAGTATTTTTTACCCTCAAGGACATGGAGAGCCTCCCTGTAGAACTGATCAGTTCAATCCAGGGCCTTCTCTGAGATAATACAACATTAAAATGAAACACACAATTTACATACACACACATTCACACTAAACATGACGAATGTGATCGTGATGATTGTGATGACCAGTTGACGTTCGGCAACCGTTTGGTCGTTAAAGGTTACTGACATTTGTCTTATAGGCGAGAGGAAAAAACCGAAAAAGACTCACCCAGGAAACATGTCCTTACAGGGGATCGAACCCGTGCCCCTGAGTTCGAGACAGCGACGCTACCCCAATACCACAGCTGTGGTCACTGCAAACAAATGAATGATAAAGACAATTTCAGACATATACTTAAACATTTTAAAAAATGGGGTCATTATTATAACGTTCTCTTATACATCATACAATCGATTTCAGGAAATTATTTATTATTTTTAGAACTAAACTTAATTTTACTAGAATTTAAAATTATATTTTCTATCCCATTTGTCAGGGGAATGGAAAAGACTACATAAGAGTGAGCTATATGATCTTCATAGGAAACCAGATATAATAAGAAGAGTTAAGTCTCGTAAACTATGATTGTCAGGACATGAGGCACGAATGGGAAATGATATAGGGGCATGGAAGCTTCTTGTACAAAAACCAGAGGGAAAAGTCCAGTTTTCCCACGCCATAGCCGAGTGATTAAGGCAAGAAGCCTGGGCGCAGAGCTAAGGGATTTGCACTGGTTCGAGTCTCCATGGGGAAAGAAATTTCTCAGAGAATTTCGGCGAGTATGGGACCGGTGCCCACCCAATATCGTGAGGAATTTGGGTAGCTACAATAAGTAGCGGCTCCAAGTTGAGAAAGCCAGCTATAACGGTTGGGGGTCGACATGCTGATCTCATATCACCTGTATACTGGCTGGATAATCGTCTACCTATGTGATTAACACATGTGGATGTGAGGCCAGCAGTCGGCTGGTAGGCCAAGGGCTTTCTGGGCCTGTCGCGCAATGGATTTTTTTTTAAAACGTCCAGTTGCTAGACCAATACTAAGGTGGGTGAATAACATTTACTATGATTTGAGGGAAGTAGATTATACAGGGAATGATTGGATAACATTGGCTCAGGAAAGGGATATATGGAGAGCTTGTGTCCACGCTGCCATAAACCTACAGGTTTGATGGTGCCAATGAGTTAGTTAGTTATTTGGTAAATTGTGCAAGTGGTCTGAGGCAGCCAAGAGATGGATACACAGCAAATGCATATCCAATACGTCTTCCTCCGAGGAGTGATTTTGGAAATAAACAGTATGAAAATCCTACAAATTATGAAGAAGAAGTCTGCAGTTGAGTTTGGCTAACTTGAACAACCCTCTCCCGCTCCATTTAAACTCTTTATTCTTTGTTATTCTCTTTTTGCTCCCTGTTCATCACATTGGTAGTCCTGCTTGTTATCAAGCTTGAAGGAAAAATGATTGATGATGGTCATATATCATCCTCTTTTCTTATTGTCTACTCCCCTCATACCCTCAACAGCTCTACATCACACATGGCAGTTAATGTCCAGGTAACATATTCCTAATGACGTGCTTCTAATTGCATTTATCATAAAAGAGTTTAATTGATTATTCCATGAGAAACTTAACAAGAGATTACAATAGAAGGCCCGTCAACGGGTTCCGTTTTTAAAAAGCCACAAGAGGAAATTTAAAGAGGGCGTGTTTAAAAAATAACATTAATAAGAGTTGAGGTAGCTCATTTTTTGTTATTTCATTAATCCATTACTCAAATACGTTGTTGGCAAGGCTGACAGAAGGCTGATGGGAGACCTGTGGTAAACCACAATATAACTTCTTGTGTGGTAACTCAGGTTCACCAACTGCTACCCAAAAATAAGCAACAAATAAACATAATCAAAAATAGTCACATGTTATTATAATTGGAGTATGCCTACTCCCATGTTTTATTTTTAACATATACATGTAGGCCTATACTAACTCCTTACAAGCTAACTATATAACTCACTGGCACTATCGAACCCATAGCTTCCTGGCCGTGCGGACATAAGATCTCCACATATCCCTATCCTGAGCTAATGTTCTCCAATCATCTCCTGTATCATCTACTTTCCTCAAATTAATTAGGCCTATGGTTAATGTTATTCTCCCACCTCATTCTTGGTCTAGCAACTGGGTGTTTTCCATCTAGTTTTCTTACTAGAAGCTTCCATTCCCATTCGTGACATGTCCAGCTCTACGAGACTTAACTATTCTTATTAGGCCTATATCTGGTTTCTAATCGCACTATTATCTAATCTTTTGCATTCGCCCATCTGTTCATTATCTTTTGGTACAACATTTCTCCTAAGGATTTTAGTCTCAAATAGTCGTAATCTTATGTCATCTCTTAAAGTAAGAGTTCATACTTCGTATCCATGTAATATAACTGTAAGAATAATAGTTTTTATTTTTCTCTTTGTATTTTAAGAGCGGTTGGGACGACAAATATACTGTAAAAGGTTACATAGCCTAGCTACATTAATTGTATAGTGGTCTAGTATTATGTTTTTTTATGCACATAATGATCTAGACGATTATATGTTAAAGTGTCTACAAAATAATAACAATGAAGGAATTAGACGTTTTATTTCTTCAGTGATTTGTAATAGCAGGTTGCACCACGAGCAGGTTAAGGATGAGATTGGATTTGATGCAGTATAACCACATCACCTTAATGTAGAGGAAATGCCACATTAGTGGGAACCCCACAATAATACCCATTGGGCGAAAAAATATTACAATCGCTTTTTTCAAGTCTCAAACCAAGCCTCGGATGGAAAACTCTTTGAGACCGTAACAGGCCACACGGCCTAAACTTGCATG
The DNA here is from genome assembly GCA_030220185.1 of Diploptera punctata. Lineage (NCBI taxonomy): Eukaryota > Metazoa > Arthropoda > Insecta > Blattodea > Blaberidae > Diploptera > Diploptera punctata. Next base: position 674,130 of record JASPKZ010010282.1, on the reverse strand, counting down.
GATGATGATGATTTCCTCAGTGAGACAGTAACAATAGGCCATATTATATTGTATGCCAATTTGGTTATTTAATTTTTTTGGTTATTTAATTAATTTCTTGATTTTTTGTAAGTTGGCAGACTAATACAAAATCTCCTAATAATATTAATTTGCTTGCATATTTATACTACCTAGGCCCTATCTCACATTTCATTAAAAAATATATTAACTTGTTTGTGACCTTAACGAAGAAAGCATAAGACAATAATCATTCTATCGTACCACATTACAGTTTTATTTTTTTAGATATTTAATTGCAATTTTCCAAGCATCATTTTCACTTCATATTCATTTAATGGTGCATTCATGGCGCATGTGGTTAGTCACTCACCCTCTACCTCTAGGTTCCGAATTCCCGTTTTGGTCACTTCATTTGGGATTCATGAAGCTAGCTGAAGTTTTCCTCGGTGTTATTCCAGTTTCTCCTGGCAAAAACTTAATTCCATCACTTCTCCATTTTCATGTCATCCATTTCCCCCTTTTTTTTATTAATTTTATCTGCCTTTGTGATGGTGCGACAGACCTAGCCAGCCGGAATCCATATAATTCGCAGCATTTGCATTAATGTAGGCCTATTTTCATTTCATCCTATCTCTCGACCTGGCACTACGTCGTAGGCAAAAGTAAGAGATTTATTTTATCATCATCATCATAAACAATCACGGATTAAGCCCATGTGGCTTGTTTCGGTCTCATAGATCCTCATTCAAAAAGTTGAATCCATCTCTTTTTCGGTCTACCAACATTCCTGTCTCCTTTTGGTTTGTAATTAAATATAATTTTTGGTGTGCGTTCATATTTCATTCTTTGAACATGTTCTTACCAGTTTTTTCTAGATTATTTTATTTTATCTAAAAATTTAAAATATTTAGTTCATTTCTAATATCTTCATTTCTTCTTTTATCTAGGAGTTTGCAGCCAGCCACACTTCTCACAAATCTCATTTCAGCTTCTTCTATGACCTTCTCTTCCCTTTTAGTTAAAACCCAAAATTCACTACCATACAACAGTAAGGGGACTGACACTGCTTTATAAAATTTTAGTTTTGTTTCCTTTCTTGTATTTTTAAATATTCTCTTAAATTTTATTATTTAATCTATATTATTTGGCAGTTTATATATATTTGTTCATCAATTAAGTGTACTTTCACCCATTTTTTTTTTAGAATTTGAAAAGTACAGATACAATTTAGGCTACATTCTCCTAAATTTATAAATTAAAACAGTAAATGGATAAGTCGCAAAAATTAGGTCTATGTCATAAAATGTAATCCACATAATTAAAACTATATTATATAAATATTCCTGAACTTAGGCCTGTATTAAGAATATATAGAAAATAAAATAGTAGAAAGAAAGAAATAATTGTATCCTATCTCCAGTGGTTTAAAAAAGTAAGGCTTATCTAAAACCGAATTTTCTAACGCGGTTATATGCATAAAAATAATTAAAACTTTAACATGCATCTTTTATACATTTTCGCATCGTTAATTAATTGGAACTTTTTTAGAGACTAATAGCGAAAATGAAAATTTAATATCCGAGGTTCTGAATTCTAATTTTGAGGCAATCTTCTTGGGAAGTCACTAATATATAAACAGCGTTTTTTTATATTGATAATCGTAATTTATTCTTAATATGAGTAAGTATTCAGCGAAAATCGTATCAAGTAGGCCTATACAGTTTATTCAAGCAATGCATCAGTAATAAAAAAAATATAACTTTAAATCTAAATGTGTATACATAGTAGGCTATCAACTTCTCTTATTCTTCTTCTTCTTCACGGTTTAGGCTCATTTATTACCCTGTTTCGGCTCCAAATTGCTGCTCTTTCCAATCCCTGTGGATTATCACCTTGGCGTGGTAGGGAGGCTTAGTACCAATGACCCAGGCGATCATAACCGGGAAGCCTTGGCTTACGGTCAGATAAGAGAAGAGGGAACTAAGAATAATCCGCAACGTGGGAGCAACGACCACACTGGAAGCTGCAAACACGGAAGACCACAACGGCAGACACGGCGGAGATAGAAATATCGAAAAGGCGAAAATGGCGGAAGTGGCAACCCAATCTCTGTGGATGAAATAAGAAACCCAGCTCGGGGAAACAAGAGTAAAGTCCTCAACGGCAGAAGGCGAAGAGGCACCCCTCCTTGTGGGTATAAAACACAAGGAAGCAAGTCCAAAGATTTTAAGGAGGCAGCCTCTCCAAAGGACTAACCCTGCAGAACGTTAGTAGCGTCCTCAGGGACTCAGGGGACACTTCAAAATACTTACAAGCTCCAAAGTAGGCTATCCACAAGACAATATATTAACAGCATTGAAATATGCAAAAATAGTGTAATTTATTATAATTAATTCATTATTTTCAACAAAACGTACAAGCCGTATTTAAATTTCATTATTCTTCTTATTACATTGATAGGAAGTATATTATATCCATTCAAGATACAAAAGTCCCGCGCCGTAGCCGAGTGGTTAAGGCAAAATGCCTCGGCGCAAAGCTAAGAGACTTGTTCGAGATTTCATGCGGGAAGACAAAAATTATGGGAAATATTACGAATGAAAGGATACCCTCTGTGTCTTGTTAAAACAATAAAGAAATCATATGAAGACACAAATATAATTATAGATACCGGATTCAAAAGAACAGATACAATCAAAACAAATACTGGATTACGACAAGGATGTAGTTTATCACCCACTTTGTTTAATATATATATATATATATATATATATATATATATATATATTGACGATATTTTAAATAAATGGAAAGTTTTAGTGAATCCAGGAATAAGAATAGATAATAAAGTGTGCATAAATAATCTTCTATTTGCTGACGATGTAATCATAATACAGAAAAATGAAGACGACTTACAGTAATCTATGCATGCATTAAATGGAATATGTAAATTATATGATATAAAGATTTCTGTAAGGAAAACGAAGACCATGGCTTTTAGAGGAAGAGATCCAGTGGGATCCAAAATTATTTTAGAAAATCAAAGTATAGAACAGGTGTCTAGTTTCAAATATTTGGTCTGTGATGTTGGCTACAATGTGGAAAGAGACATTGACTCCAAAATAAATAAATTTCAGACGGTGTGTGGAACAATACAGAGAACATTCAAAAATAAAATTAGAAAAGAAACAAAGATAAAAATGTATAATGTTATGGCGGTTCCCACAATATTGCATGGATGTGAAACTTGGGCACCAATGAAAAAACAGAAGGATAGAATACAGACGGCGGAGATGAGGTTCCTAAGACAAGTTAAAGGATGTACAAGACTTGATAGAATAAGAAATCAGGATATAAGAGAAGAATTGAAATTACAGCCTTTATTGGATAAGGTCACGAATTACAGACAGAAATGGATTGATCATATGGATGGAATGAGTAAGGAGAGATATCCATTGTTAACAAGAAATTATCAAGAAAGAGGAAGACCTAGAAGACGTTGGGCTGATGCATTATGAAGTCGGAACGGGCAATTGCCTAATCCCTGGAGTGATGATGATGATGAAGAAATTTTCTCGTGATATTTCAGACGGTATGGGACCGGTGCCCACCCAGCATCATGAGGCATTTGGATAGCTATAATAAGTAAGAGGTCCAGGTTGAGGAAACCGGCTATAGCGACTGGGGAATCCGATATGCTGGTCATATGTCACCCCTACACTGGCCAAATGATCGTCTAACCCTTTGATTAACACTTGTGGAATTGAGGCCAGCAGCTGACTCGTAGGCCAAGGGCCTTCTAGGCCTGAGCACCCTGGAGTTTATGTTTTTCTGTATATAAACCTTCATGTAGGTCTCTACATGTGTATAGGCCTTTGTGTGTGTGTGTGTTGTGTGTGTGTATGTGTGATCAATTGAGAGAGGGGAACACATAGAAGGTTGAAGCGATCAGTACTCAACTCATGGCACAGATAATTGAAAGATGAGTTTGAGGCTGTACTGCTGTCAGGAGTGATTCAATAACAATTGCTCACTAAAATGTTGGCAGATGTTGGTGTGGACACACGTGTACCAACCGCTCATCTGTTGACGACACGTCGTTAAACAAACTGTGCATTAATCTATGGAACAGCTTCAATTAAACGAGTACACTCTTGCGTTCAATATGCTACTATAGTAATTTCAGCAACTGTGCTTCCTAATCTGGTTTTACAAAACATTCTATATTCAGTAATATGAATTAGAAATTATGATGATTATGAACTAGAAATGAACAAATCAATTACTAATCCTAACTAGATTTTTTATTTATATACAGAATTTTAATGTTTACACATCTTTCTGTGCCTAAAGTTTTATTTTTCTTCTCCACTTGTCTCTATTCATCCACTCCATGTCCTCCAGTCCTCTTGTTCTCATTCCAGTTCTTATTACTTGCATCCACGAGTTTCGAGGTCTTCCTTTCCTTCTTCTTCCAGGTGGACACCATTCCAATATTTTCTTGGCTAACCTTTCTTCTTGCATTCATCGTACGTGTCCATACCAATTTAATTGCTTATATCTCATATAGTAATCTACTATTGAATATCTAATATTCATTTTTTCTCGTATGACAGTATTTCTTATTTTTTCTAATTTTGAACATCTTGCTGCTCTCCTCAATCCTAACTACATAAAATAATAATGGTGATCAACAACAGTAATATAGATAAAAAAAACTGCATGGCGCGACAGGCCTATAAGGCTCTTGGCCTACCAGTCAAGTGCTGACGTAACATCCACATGTGTTAATCACAGAGGTAGACGATCATGCAGCCAGAGTAGGGGTGAATGTGGTCAGCATATCGAGTCCCCCAGCCGATATAGCTGGTTTTCTCAACCTGGAGCAGCTACTTATTGTAGCTACCCAAATGCATCACGATGCTGGGTGGTCACTGATCCAATACTGACCAAAATTTCATGAGAACGTTTCTTCCTCCATAGAGACTCGATCCAGCGCAAATCCCGTAGCTCTGCGCCAAGATGGGGTGAATGAATTAAGCCGCACAATTTTAACCGTTTACAGGGACGTTATACAAACAATCTGAAATAAGCAAGCAGTGTTATGCAAAGTAAAGTGGCCTCATTTAAAGAGAATAAAATTTTTCACACAGTGAATTATGGAAGAAAAAGGTCATGACTAAATGCGCCGAATCAATTAACGAGTGTTTCTTCTTCAGGTATATATGACCTGCCTGGACATTCTTCATCAATATCACTCCCTATCAGATTCAATTTGTTGACAAGCATGCAATTCGCCACATTTCTGGGACCAATTTTATTATTACTGTAATTGTTATTGTTATTATTATTATTATTATTATTATTATTATTATTATTATTATTATTATTATTATATTATTATTATTATTATTATTATTATTATTTAGTAGGTTTCACAATGTTTCACAACATCTTCCTGCGTACATTTAATCTACTGTAATTCTCCTACATCTCTCTCTCTCTCTCTCTCTCTCTCTCTCTCTCTCTCTCTCTCTCTCTCTCTCTCTCTCTCTCTCTCTCTCTCTCTCTGTCTCTCTCATTCAATTTCCATCGTCCAATCCTTTTTCTCTCATGCTGCTCAAAACACCATCAATCCATGTTAGTTTTAACCTCTCCTTCTTCTACCAAATGACACACATTCTAGAATTCATCTTGGGATTGCGTCTTTCGTCATTCTTTTTACATGGCCATAACATATTAATATGTTTGTTCATAAAATCTACAATTGAAGTTTGAAGATGCATATGTTGTTTAATTACACTGTTTCTTATTTTAGCTCTTCTATAAATTCCAGCTGAACGCTTCCAAAAATCCATTTCTGCAGAATTTAATTTACATATTGTTCTAATTTTAATTCCTATATTTCAATATCATATGTCATTTTACTTCTTAATATTGCATCAGAATGATTTGTTTTTGTTTTAGAACTTATATTCTGATTCCATAAAACACAATATAATTTTGATATTGCAGATTTGTCCTTATTTATTTCCCAATTGTTTTAGCATCATGACTTCCATTTGCATTATTTTCCGAGAGGAAGAAGAGATGTCGGACGTCCTCGGAAGAGATGGTCTTAGATATATTAGTGAAGACGAAGCAGGCAATCAATGCCTAAACCAGGAAGTGAAGAGGAAGAAGAAGAAAAATACTTCTATTTGCACCAACTTTTGTCCTCAAATATAGGACTACATATTCGTCACATGCTTCTATTTTTTCATGTCTACCGGTATATTCTGAAATCAGATTTTTTCGATTTATCTCGCATTACCACATACTTCGCTTTGTTAACATGAATCTTTAATACCCATTTTTCATATCCTTCCTTCAGTTTTCATGTTATTATTATCATTATCATTATCATTATCATCATTATCATTATCATTATTATTATTATTCTCCCACGTTCTAGACAATCGGCAAGAGATGTCAGCCGGATGGTCACTCTGCGTGACGGCCGTCTTTATCCTCAGAACAAACGTCTGGTATTCATTTCTATCAGATCCTGAGTCGACCCTCTATGCACAGTGTCGCCAAAAAGTTTTAGCCAGATTAAAAATCTTATCCCACCAGGACTCGAACTCTGTCTTCAAGCTTAGTGTTATTGGTTTAACATTATGTTTAATGAACAATGGCAATATTGACAATAATAAATAAATAATTCCTCGATATATATGATTGAATAAAAATAATAAAATCATATAAGCAAGATTAATGTTACATAAAAAATTAATTTACTTGTCTTTTGAAGGGCGTTATTGTTCACGTGCCTCTAATTTCAGTAGGGAGAGAATTCCAACATGTGACGGGAAACCTGTACAGTCCGTGAGGATTTAGTTGTTACGATTTCTACAATTTCCTTCTAACCTTGTCTAACAATATTCACAATAACATTTACGGTCAAAGGTCTTCTTTTATCAAAATTCTTGGAAATGCTTAAGAATTTTCACCCCCATCCTCCTACCACTTTCCACTGCGTATTATCAGTCTCCAAAATATGTCTGAGGGAAGACTGAGCGAGAGGGAAAGAGGAGTACCAATCCCTTTCTTAAACATACCAATCTACTTCTCTCTCTTAAAACGACCGGACAATTAATTCCTCACAGACTATAAGACATAGAACAAATAAATGTTCTCTGCAGGAAAATGATGTTTAGTTTCAGTTACTCTGTGATCAGATACTATAATTATGATTTCAGAACAAGGGATATCTCACACATTAAAGCCACTGAAATGAAATTTTTAAGATCAGTAAAAGGATGTACACGCAAGGATAGATTACACAATGAATCAATAAGAAATGAACTGGAGATATTTTCAATACTCGATAAACTAGACGAGCACAAATACCAATGGAAAGAACATTTAGACAGAATGGACAATATAAGATTACCCAAAAAGATCAACGACTACAAACCGCATGGAAAAATATAGTTGGGACGGCCAAGGAAACGATGGACTTGAGACCGGAACAGGTCCCATTGACCTAATCCTGGAAAGGAAGAAGAAGAAGAACAAGGGATTAAAGCGAGAGACTAGATTACTTAGGGTTAGAATTTAGAATAGTTTGGAGACCTAAAAATGATGCTTTTAATATAATTAAGATCGAGTCAAAATCAAAGCGATAAATTTAATTGAATCGAACTTTTTAATACAAATGAGGCTACGATTCACATTCTGCAAGAAAGAAAATTTCTTAGTGGAGGTAATGAGAAATCCATGGCACAGTAACATATTATTTCCTATAAAAATATTAATCTAACGGGGACAACTTTGTTACTATTATAACAAGATAAAGAGTGGATTTTTTCACTCTAGAGCAACTTATATCATATTCGCAAGGAATTTTGTTTTGAGGGATACAGTCTCACATAAGTTTCCACAAATATTCTTAAATCCATTGGGCGACGGCCTAGAAAGCTAGTCACCTATCTGCCGGCTGCTGATCTGAAATACAATTGTGTTAATCACAGAGGTGGACTATCATCCACCCAGCATAGGGATGTCATCTGATCAGCATGTCCGGTCCCCCAGCCTTTGTAGCTGGTTTTCTCAACCTAGAACAGCTACTTAATGTAACTACCCATATTTCTCACGATGCCGGATGGCAAACGACCCAAACTGGTCGAAATTCAAAGGTACTCTCTCAGATCAGTTAGCATTTTATTTAACTACCTTATTTAACATCGTGGGTCATCATTAGAATCGTAATTCAACTCTGAGCATGACAGAATGGATACAATTTTGTGACCTTTTATTTCAGGACTATGGTTCTTTTATATTCTGTAACCACCTACATGGGACCTACCGCTCCTTTCTGAACAAGTAATGCTTGCGTTTTTACGCCCTTAAAAATCCACTGACGGAGGTTGAATATTCACCCACGAACCTCAAAATCTGATATGAGAATTGTAATGACTAGTCCACCAAAAAAACATTATGCTGTACTCTTATGAAGAATGTTATAGGCCTATTCCATTTGGTAACTCATTGTTTAAAGCCGGTATGACATAAAGCCCGTTCATCTAATGCAAGACATTTCATATTTTAACGGAATCTAATTGCGAAGGTTTCGTTTATCTTGATTGAGTAAAATTATTAGGTAGTTAATGTGGCCACCTTTGATAACCTGGGTGGACGCCACTGTACACCGTCAGAGAACCTGGCAGCGGTGATAAGTGAGTGTGTTGAGAGGGGGTAATTAATCAATGCCATCGCGTAGTCAGTGGGAGGGGTAGAGATCATCCCCCCTCGCCCAAACATGTAATAACCACAGTGCCCGGCCATACGTTATAAATATACAGACTCCCTCATAATAACATGATTGATCACGCCATCCTTCCAAATTGCAAGGCGCGATCCAAATCTTCCGCATCATGTCAAGATGATGGTGACGATGATCATGATAATGGTAGTGAAGATGATAACAACAACAACAACAATAATAATAATAATAATAATAATAATAATAATAATAATAATAATAATAATAATAATAATAATAATTCATTCATTCATTCATTTTGAGAATTTTCCTCATCGTTGAGAGTTTTCTCCAACCAGTCTTAGCAATTACTATGAATTAAAAAAATACATGAATGGCTACGGACTTATAAACTATCAACAAACATTCACAAATTTCCCTTAATTAAAGTTCTCCATCTTTCTCTGTGTCTTCATATGTTACACCAAATTTCCTCATTGAATTTTTAATATTATTCTTCCAGGTTGTTCTTCGTCTTCCTTTTCTGCTCCTTCTTTCAATTTTCCATGCATAGACAGATTTTGGTATTCTTCCATCCTGCATTCTTCTTACGTGCCCATACCATTTTAGCCTTCTGTGTTCAATCTCGTCCATTATACTTCTTTCTGCATTCATTCATTATCGAATTTCTGTATTTCTAATTTTTTCCAGTCGAGATTTTCTGGCAGCTCTTCTCCAAAAATCCATTTCAACTGCAGTTATTCTGCTGATAAGTTGTTATAATAATAATAATAATAATAATAATAATAATAATAATAATAATAATAATAATAATAATAATATTTTATCATCGAATTAGTCACTTAAAGGAAACGAAGAAAGCGGTAAGTGTGTTTACAGCCAACATATTATCCCTTCAAGCCAAAATTTAATGTTTTCTTGTTTACTGCATTAAATTAAATTGTGTTTTATGAATCAAAATTTAAGTTCTAAAACAAAAACAAACTTCTTTAATGAGTAAAATGGCATACGGTGCAGAAACATGGGAATTAAAATCCTGAACAGTAAGTAAATTACGTTCTGCAGAAATGGATTTTTGGAGGCGTTCAGCTAGAATTTCTAAAATAGATAAAATAAGGAATAGTTTAATTAAACAAAAGACGAATGTTCAAACTTCAAATGTGGATTTCATAAAAACAAATAAATTGTTTCACCAAGTAAAACGAATTACCGAAGACAGATTCCCAAAAAGAATACTAGACTGTTTGTCACTTGGTAGAAGAAGAAGAGGACGGCAAAAAATAATGTGGATTGATGGTGTTTTGAGCAGGATTAGGGATAAAGGATTGGACGATGGGGATTGGAATGACAGAGATGAGGAGGAGGAGAATGAGTGTGGATTAATTGGGCGCAGGAAGATGATGTGAAACCTGCTAAACATATATACTGCGTTAACTAGATACCATTACAACAGCTGATGAGAATAGTGGTTAAAAAATCACCGCTTAGCAGCAGTAGGCCTTTTGTATAGAAGAGCTCTTGGTGGTATTGTACAAAACTATCACTCCAGCACGGTGAATAAGGAAATGAAAACAAGGTTATATCATAGAAAAACCACATAGATTCAAAGGGTTAAAAGAAATTGGGGCTGAACTTTGAATCACATAAGGCTTATAACTTTTTGGACTTTTGTGAAATAAAATATTTCCTGTGAAATAATGGGTGAACTTCTGCTTAAAATCATTGAAAAATGGCTTCATTTCTCTGAGCTTCAAGAAAAGGTCAACCCCAAATCAATATTAAATATTGATATATAAATAAATATATTTGGGGGTGACCTTTTCTTGAAGCTCAGTGAAGTGAAGACCTTTTTCAATGGTTTAAAGTAAAAGTTCATCCATCCATTGCACAGGAAATATTTTATTTCACAAAAGTCCAAAAAGTTATAACCCTAAAATACTCCCTTATGCGTATGTCCTTACGGATTTTTACGACCTTAAACATAAATTTAAAACAAACAAATAGGCTACAAAAATTATAATAATAACTGTAACACATTTTTTTGCCATCTAAGATGGCAGTTAAAACCATGGTGTTAAACACCAAAAATGTTTTGTTATGTATTCAAATTATATTAATTTTAATAACAGAACAGAATAATTTTATTTAGAATATTAGACCCATGTTAAAGATGACAGTCCCAGTGAAAATTATCATAAGTAATGCCACGAGTGATTTCCAAATTATCGAAGTGAGTCGTGAATTTATCGATAATTTGGAAATCAAGAGTGGTATTTGTTAGGAATATTTAACGAATAAAATTAAGCTGTTTACTCACAAATCATTATTTAACTATAGTTATTTTAAAATATTTATATATTTAATGTAAACGGCGATGTTTTAAAACAAATAAGAAACGATTGGTACGCTTCATTTGCTACTTTTGTCCATCACTGCAACCAGATCATATTATTTATTGCCAAAGGATCGCAATATTGTAAGAATGCACCCTAGTGGAGAAATTTATAAACAACATTATAGGTATTAACAAGCGAATGATGAGAAATCAAGAGCTTCAAAACATTTGAATACTACTACTACTTATAGGTATTAATTAATTTTTGATGTCCTATGATGTAAATATGTCAATTATATTTTTCTGCAACGTCATTTCCTGGAAAATATTTCGTTTAAGAAAGTGCAAACAGTGTTTTTTTTTGTGGTATAATCAATTGCTACAAATGTTTTTATATTATCTCCTGCAAGCACTATCAGCTGACATTCATGCACTATATATACAATCTGGCAGCCGTATTTCTTGGCGACTCAGTCACTGAAAAGTAATCCTATGACCTATTCAGAATGTTAAAAAGGAAGTGATCTCTTTAATATGATAAACTTTAGTTGATAAATTCGAGGCGAAACACGACTGTGATTGGTTGTAAATAAAAAATCATTGAAATGTGATTGGTCATTGACTCCCATTTGGGGCATGAATTAAATAGTCATGGATAATTACTGTTACTATTATTATTAATTAGGTATATTATTTCATTTACTTAATTTAATCAAATCCACATAGCTTCTTGATGACAATTGAGTAACTACTTGATATGAGAACTGGCAAAATCCTGTTGAGAAAACAAAAACTTAGGTAAAGGGCATCATGTTAAACATAACCCCCGTACTAAGAGTGTATTCTTGCTAGTTAGTGATAGTTACTTCAGTCTGTATTGAATTTTCAAAACTGTCGCGCCACAAATTGATTTATTTCATCACAATCTTGGCAGGATGATCTTCCTCTGTAAATAGCACATGAGGATTTAAGACCACCAATCGGATGGTAGGCATACAGCCTTATAGGCCTGACGCGCCATCAAGTTTCGTCAACTTATCACCATTTCAGTAGGCTACTATTAATTGTCTTCTGGAAATATTCTCACACCTGCATTTCTTAGAATGTCCCAGTGATGTTCTTCCATGATATCTTGTTATTAATGCCTATATAATTTACTAACTAACTCACTGCCACTAAATCACTGGTAGGTTCATGGCCTCGCAGACATATGCTCTCCTTACATCCCTATCCTGAGCTATTGTTTTCCAATTGTCCCCTGTATAACGTACTTAAAACATAGTTAATGTTATTCTCCTACCCCATTATTCATCTACCAATTGGGAATTTTCCCTCTGGTTTTTCTACAAGAAGCTTCCATGACGCTCTTTCATTCCCGATTCGTTCCACATGTCCTGCCCATCGCAGTCTATGAAACTTAACAGTTCTTATTATATCTGGTTTCCTATTAAGAACATGTAGCTCACTGTTATGTAGTCTTCTCCGTTCGCTTATCTGTTCATCTCTCTTTGTTTCAAAATTTTTCTTAAGAACTTTATTCTCAAGTACTCGTAATATCCCTTAAAGTAAGAGTCCATAATTCATATCCATATAATATACTGGCAGAATAACAGTTTTATAGGTTATATTTTCAGTTTAACGTTTTTGAGAGAAGTTGGGATGATAAAAGTCCCTGTAATGCATAATAGCACCCATTTCCAGAATTGAGTCTATGTTTAATTTCTTTGTGCATCTCATGCCATTTGTTATTTTTCCTACGTTCGTATTTGAATTCGGACACTTCTTAAAAAAATTTCCCTCATTTGTCATTAACTGTCCATTTCCATTATGTATTTTTATGTGCGAACAATTTCTTAGTGTCGTTCAATAGTGTATGCGTGTTGGCCCTTAGTTTCTCTTCCATATCACCTAATAATACATGAGCATAAACTAATACTTAATAATACCATCGAGTTGTAGTATTACATAGGATAGTTTTAATAATCCCGCCCATAAAACCTGGGTCAACTTATCATGAATTAGATATCTATTTCCTTGCAAACTATGTTCATGTAGGCCCGAGTAATGTTTATTGACAAATAGCTATGTATACGAGTATCGAAAAAGTGTTAACATTTGTAGCGGATGTGAGTAGATGATATCTTTCTCTTCTATCAATAATAATTGTTATACAATGTTTACAAGCTGGGTGGTGTATATGGGCACAAGTGATCCTCCCTTATCGATCATTTGATGACCAGTTATTAGCTTTCAGTAAATAAAACGAGGTTCGTTTATTGCATATGTTTTAATATTTATTTCATGTATGCATGTTTTCCACATTTTAATATCAGTTCATATTTGAAAATCGTAAGTCGCTCGTGTCTGTTTACCTTTCACTGTGACCTCTAACATATTTCCAACAGTACCTACATACTCTACAAATTTCATTTGATATGTTCAAATTATGTTTAAATTATACAATATGTATCCAATGAAAATCAAAAGTATTAAAACAAAATAAAAATATGTCCAATTCAGGGTCGAGTCGAGGAATGAGATGAGATGAGGCCCCTATGTTTACAGAGGCCTGTTAATGACAAGGGTGCCAGACGCACCGTCACAAGGGTGGATGAATAAAATGAAACGAAATGGATGAGATGAGTATGGAGGAATGGTGGAATGGTGGAATGGAATTTGTTGTTGGGGAAAACGGGAGAAACCCCGAGAATAATATGTCCAAGTTCCGTTTCGTCCATCACGAAACAAACATGGAATGACCGTAACTCGATCTCGGGACCCCAGCGGCGAGAGACGAGTGTCTAACCGCTTGCGCCACGGAGCCGCCTACAATGAAAATTATTACTTACTATATATTTACATACTATTATAAGTTCATTTTTACTGATTTGCTCCACAAATTCTTAAATGTTTCATTATTTTCTTTGTTTGTAGAATTATTCCAGTGGTTGGTCATGGTCTGGAATTTAGGTTAAGTTTAGGTTAAGAACTCTCCTGGCGCTTCATTATCATTATCACACATCATACTATCGGGGTATAACTCCGCCTTCCAGGTGTCCCAACCTAAGAAATGGATTACAATTGTGCCAATGCCAGGAGAGAACGCCAGAAATGTCATAAAAGACAACCTAATGGCATTAGACGAAACAAAAATTGTTGAAAACAAATTTCTTATACTACATTCTACAAAAGAGGAAAATGTTTATAAATACAGTGGTTAAGATCTGTCTTAATATTTTTACGATTTCATTTAATATTATTAGATTATTCAGATTATAATCTGAACACTTTTTTCTCTCAATTACTCGAAACTTATTAAACTCTAAATAGGTCATTAGTACAATCTATCTTTCAATCTGGTTTTGTAGAAAAGTCGCCTGAGGTCTTATCCGAATTTAACAATAAGTTATAATACCGTACTGTATATTTCAACCTAATTTAATGGGATGCAAGAAAAAGCTTCAGAAAAATAAGCATTATTATACTTACTTACTCACTGGCACTATCGAAACCGTAGGTTCATGGCCGCACGGACATAAGCTCTCCATACATCCCTATCCTGAGCTAATGCTTTCCGATCATTCCCTGTATAATCTACCTCCCTCAAATCATAGTTAATGTTATTCTCCCACCTCATTCTTGGTCTGCCAACTGGGCGTTTTCCCTCTGGCTTTCCTACAAGAAGCTTCCATGCACGTGTTCCATTCCCCATACGCACAACATGTCCTGCCCATCGCAGTCTACGAGATTTAACTGTTCTTATTATACCTGGCTTCCTATAGGCCTACAGTAAATACCATGTAGTTCACTGTTATGCAAGTCTTCTCCATTCACATGTCTGTTCATCTCTCGTTGGTCCCAACATTTTCCTAAGAACTTTATTCTCAAATACTCGTAACATTATTTCCTCCCTTAAAGTAAGAGTCCATGTTTTGCATCCATATAAGATAGCTGGTAGAATAATTGTTTTATATATTTTCAGTTCAACGTTTTTTGAAAGGAGTTGGGACATCAAAAGTCTCTGCAATGCATAATAGCACGCATTTCCAGAATTGAGCCTATGTTTAATTTCTTTATGCATCTCATTCCTATTTGTAATTATTGTTCCTAGGTATTTTAATTCAGCCACTTCCTCAAAATTTCCCTCATTTGTCATTAGCTGTCCATTTCCATTATATAATGCATTTCTACGTGTGACCATCTATTTAGTTTTATTGATATTTACTTCCAGTCCCAATTCCTTAGTGTTGCTCAATAGTGTGTGCGTATTGTCCTTTAGTATCTCTTCGCTATCGGCCAATAGTACTACATCATCAGCATAAACATTATTATTATTATTATTATTATTATTATTATTATTATTATCATTATTATTATTATTATTATTATTATTAAATTATGGGTGTAGAAGAGGAGCCGGACATCATAGACATTATATAAAAGAAAATATTACAGTGGTATGGCCATGTCAAAAGAATGCCAGAGCAAAGATTGCCTAAAATTGTTATGGAATGGATCCCAATAGAAAGGAGGAAGAGAGGAAGACCGAAGAAAACTTGGATAGAAGGGGTACAAGCAGCTATGAATGTCAGAGGATTGGAGGAAGATCAATGGAATGGCGTTTGGTTTCCGGAAGACGCGGCGGTTTCATGAAAGCTAGAATTGTTAAAATTGTTCACGCCATCTTGTGTGTGGGCGTCCAACATTTCTCCTTCCTTGCGGTTTATTTTCTTCTTCTTCTTCTTCTTCGGCTTTCCCCCACTTATAGGTTTGCCGTCTTCAGTTTCCATTTATCTCTATCATTCCAATCTCCCTCTTCCAAATTCCTATCCTCCATTATTGTTCTGACGTACGTTTTCCATTTCCATCTTGGTCTACCACGTTTATTTCTTCCAGGGGGTGTAGCAGAATAATAATAAATACCTACTACACATACAGGTAATCGTTCACTGAGCTTTATTTCTAACCTGTAAATAGCGATAAAGTTCTTCTCTCTGGAAAGTGGACTGTATTTTAGGAAATGCTGTGACACAAATAATTAATCATATGAAGATAAGACTATATTTAAACAAGTAATAATACATTAAGGTTGCACGTGCTCAAGTATTGTTCAGTAAGTTTACCACGTGCTCTCGTCGCTTTCAGTTCTCTCACAAAGTACTTACACAGAGCGTCACTCTTCTAATTCACTTAATAATGCTTATAATGTGTGGCTATTGATTTCAGCCTTAATTTATCACTCACAGTTATTTATGTGCTCGGGCAGAGGCTCACCACTAAACACGTCGCCATCTGCGAGGCACACACACACACGACCGCTCGCTAGGAGCTCCACAAACACAAGGCACGACCGCTACTTACGAGCGCCACAAGCACAAGGAAGGGTGCGTACGACACGTGGTTCAAACCACGAGAGGACTCAGGTTGGCCAACATTGACAACTCCCGCCAACCACTCAAGGCAGCCAACCTGAGGCGTCAACAGGGGGTGACCATTGGTATATATTTTTTGGCCATCTTTCATTTTCCATTCTTTGTACATGACCACCTTGCAGTTTATAATTTAGCAATAATTTTGGAAATCTTCCTTCTGGCATTCTATCAATATGATCTTTCCAGTCGTTCCTGTATTTAATTATTCGGTCTGTAAGTTTGAAAATATTTAGTTCCTTTCTTATATCTTCATTCCTTTCCTTATCCAGCAGAGTATATCCTGCTATATTTCTTAAAAAATCTCATCTCAGCTGCTTCCAATCTTTGTTCTTGTCTTTTAGTGATCGTCCAACATTCTGATCCATACATCAATACAGGAACAGCAATTACTTTATAAAATTTCATTTTTGTTTTATAAATTAATATTTTTATTATTAATGACGTAGCCCATTGTTGAGCCATAGTCTCTCCTTTGTTATGAGTTACTACACCAAGTTAATTTTTAGTTACCTTATTTGCACATAGCTGTCATGAATAGCATGCGGTCAACACGACGATTCAATGAGAGATTGAACAGACGACAAAGAAATTACTAGGACGTAGAGGTTAAAAAATTGTGCTTAGATGTATTTTTATTCAGGCTTAAGGATCTTTTACGAGCATGGAAATCTTCAGCTCGGGTCCCACGGCTTAAACTCCCTCCCGGAGGACTTGTTTCTTGGATTTTTCCATCCTAAAAATCCACCGACCCCGGCCGGGTTTAAACCAGCGACCCTCGGGACCAGAGGCAAGGAACATAAACCATTAGTCAACCTTTGCCGACATAAATTAATTCCTATTATCATTAAAATATCCCTTTTATTACATTGTGTATTACGTGCATAGACCTATAAGTTATAAGTTTTAAAAACCGGTTACGGAACTATAGTGTTGTTAATTTGAGAAGACAACCATTAACGGGTATACATGTATGGACATACATAGCTTACCCGCAGACAACACCATTATTTTTAAAAGGTATTCATGTAATGTTTTGAAACTCAAAAGCACCTCTTACTAATGATTGTTGTTAAAGTCTCAAGTAATTGCTTGGAAATAAGCTATACAGAAAGAGAGACCGTATCTAGACGATACAAAAGCACATTGTGGTCTTCCCAGTTAAAATGCCTTTGCTATGTTCTTTTAACATCACTCCTGAGGAGCATACCAACAATCTTTAATGACCCAAGATGGAGGTGTTATACAGATAGAAGCTAATGTTATCAAAGCAACAGAAAGTCTAGAACCAATGGAAATAGGGCGACAACTATTCCTGAAACCATTCTTGCTCTTAATGTTAACATCTTTAAGGTGATCCATATGCCTAATGTTAAAATACCAAAAGTGTGCATTTTCTCACGATGTTCTGAATGTATTTAGCCCTATTTCATTTTCAGCGATAATAAATTCTTATAAACGCAAGGATTTATCTTATACATTTTTAATATGCTTAATCCTTGGTTTTATGTTATAATTTTGCTATTTTTTAGAAGGAATAAATAAAATAACCGATGAAATAAGCACAAGTTTGATGAAACGTTATGCCGCGTGAATAGTTTAATTGTGCCTAAAATGCATATTTTATCAATTGACTTTTGAGCGAATTAAGAAGGTATAAAGCTATTGAGGATTTTTTTATGAAAATATTTTTAAAAAGTTTTACATATCTTAACCGATCTTATCTAGCAGACACCGAAATTGATAATGACAAAAATTTATTTATATATAAATATATATATATATATATATATCCATCCATAGTAATTCTGCCCGAAGGCAGGTCTTTCACTACAATCATAGCATTTTCATGCTATGCTTTGCAGCTTTACTAGGGAATTATAGGTGTGGTAGCTTCCCGTTGCTTTCCACACCGATGAAGGGTGATGATAAGATGAATATGAATGATGATGATTGCGATGGCCATGTGATTTCGGGGACCGTTTTGGCCTTAAAGTTTTCCTGACATTTGTCTTACAGGTGAGGGAAAAACCCCGATAAAAAGCTCACCCAGAAAAACTGCCCCGACCGGGGATCGAACCCGGGCCCGCTGCGTGACAAGGCAGCACGCTACCTCGAGACCACAGCGGTGGACACACACACACACACACATATATATATATATATATATATATATATATATATATATATATATGTGTGTGTGTGTGTGTCCGTTAACGCTGTAGCGGCCCCATATTTGTATCATCAAAATCTAACGCAACATATTTATAGCAATCAATTTTAAAAAAAGCAAGGTTGAGTTCGTTAACCAGCAAATCGGACCATTAGATGTAGGAGTTCTTCTCACGTGGATATAATAATAATAATAATAATAATAATAATAATAATAATAATAATAATAATAATAATAATAATAATACTTTACTTATTCTGGCAGAGTTAAGGCCATAAGGCCCTCTCTTCCACTCAACCAGCACAAATACAAATAAATATTCGACAAATATAGATATGACTGAAGATGAGAGGGATGCCTCCAGAAACCGCAATTCCGTGCTTGAAGGAAATTAAATATGAGGTGAGCTACAGCGCAGATTTTATTAATTACTAGCTAATACCCGACGTGCGCTGCTACACCTAAATAAATTATAATGTGTTTTTGCATTTAGTTGAATAAGTAAAAGGAAAAATAAATATAAATTTATATCGTTATTATTTTTAGGTACCCCGTGCTCACTACCCGGCGTTGCCCGGGAATCTACACATCCCGATGTACTTAACATATATGAGCTGAAAGACAAAATTCGTTATTTTGAGTTATCCATGAAAGAATACCCGCCGTACGCTGCTATGCTTGATAAGGAATCTACTTATCCCGATCTTCTTGGCATCAATGAAAAAAAAAATGGTTATTGTAAGTTATCCTTAAAAGATAAACATATGCTGTCGATGACTTTTCTATAGAGTTTTTTTGAGAACTCAATTCTGTGTATAATAATTTTGTGAATTTGTTATGGTTTAGGCAGTGGTAAGCCATTTAAGCTTACAAAAGGCGACATTTTTTCAAGTTTTTTTCACAACAGAAGGTGATTTTTAAGGGTGAAGGGCTTGAGAATTAAAACTCCCTTATAACCTATAACCTTCCCGGGAAAATCCTGAACATTTTTCAAAAAGTTCCATAACAATCTGATGAATGGTATGGCAGCACATGCATGCCCGGGAATCTACTTATCCCGATCTCCTTTTCATTAATGAAAGACAAAATGACTATTTTGTGTTATCTGTAAAAGTCTGCTGTCGCGGACTTTTTTGTAGAGTTTTTCTGAGGTATTCAATTCTGTGTACATTAATTTTGTGTATTTGTTATGGTTTAGGCAGCGTAAACCATTGAAGGGTAAAAAAGGGACTTTTTCACGTTTTTCACTACAAAGGGTGTTTTTTAAGGGTGTAGGAGTAGAGTATCTTAACTCTCTTATAGCCTACGTTCATCCCGGGAATCTCCTGAACATTTTGCAAAAATTCCCATCACAATCGGATCAACGGTATGGCCGCGCATAAATTACGAACAAACAAACATTTTTATATATTAGATTAACTTCAAAGTCTCATATTGTTATTTCCTACAATTAATTTATGAATATTTTTATATTCCTATTTTCACGTGTTTTGTGTGTCCACTTTTTATACTTACTATTGCTGTTTGTTCTTTTTATGATAATAATTGATGTTTGTTCCAAGTGTCTGTTCATTACACCATTGGTGACGTGGTGGTTGCTTTCTGCGCTCATTTGTTTCAATTTTAAATTTGGAGCATTCCTCGGAGTTTGTGAATGTATTTTTCGTTGCATTTCTTATATCATAAGTTTCTTTAATTAAGGCTCTGTGAATTCATTTCCGATCTGCCGAAGATGTGCAATAATTGAATATGAAATCCATCGGTCCGGGTAGAGCAGAATCCAAAGCATGAGAAAGTAGAAAGAATGAATTACTGGCTTCCGGAGACTAAAAGGTAGCAGCCCTACCACTGGACTACTTAGCGTCGGGCCAGTAACCTGTCCTAAGGAACTTCAAAACTACTTTCAAGTCTCAACACGAAAAAAGCCAGAAGGAATTGAACAAAAGACTTCTGGATGGTGTTTCTCTTGAGGCCGAAACAGGTCAACAAATGGCCTAAATTCGTGAATGTACTATGATGATGATGACATATAACATTATATTGCAAAATATAGGAAAAATAAACATTTCTAGAAAAGAAAATCATATCTTCCCTATGGAACCTTAAAAAACGAAAAATAAAATAAAAAAACTTGTGTTAAATATATAAACATAAAACCTTCTCAAATAATTGAGAAACCTAGATACCAACTTTTATGGCATTTATAGATCTTGAAAAGGCATTTGACGAACTTAACAGAAATAAACTGTGGAATATAATGAAAGAGAAAAGAGTACCTCAGCACCTAATAACTGCAATAAAAAGTCTATATGTAGAAAATAAAATAACAATAGAAACTGGAGGCAAAAATAAAAACAATATAACAGCAACAATAAATAGAGGTGTAAGACAGGGATGTCCACTTTCATCCTCCCTTTTTAATATTTATATTGACGATATCATATATAATTGGCAGATAAATTTGGACTCACATTTCAAAATAAGAAATAAGATGTTAGATACCTTACTTTTTGCAGACGACCAAGTTCTAATATCTAGTTCAGAAGATGGTCTACAGAAATCGCTATTTCAGTTAAATAACATTATACAGAAATACAATTTCAAAATATCAATAAGCAAAACGAAAATCCTAGCTTTTAAGGGATCAGATACCGTAAGAGCTAAAATAATTCACATCAAACTATATATCATAATCAACATTACGGGTAATTCACTTATTTTTTAGTAAACAGCTCAGTAAAATCAAGGAATCTTTTCATTATTTGCTATATTCAATGTATTTGTTGGAGAAAAATAATGCTTTGTCCTGTTCAGAACATTAAAAAGGAGGAGCTTCCTTTATCACATAAGCAGGAGATGATAAAGAGAAATCGATAAAGAGCGAGGCGAAACACGACTGTGATTGTTTGTAAATAAAAAATAATTGAAATGTGATTGGTCATTGACTCCCATTTGAGGCATGAGTTAAATAGTCATTTTAAAAATATTAATAATATTTCATTAGTTCATGTCACTTTGAACCTTCGTATTTTCAGTCTATCTTCGATTTGCAGAAAATGGTCTCATTTTCCACACTTAGACTATGTTATAACAGACTAACAAAATACACTTAATCACTTATGATATTAAAGAAACTTACAAAATATAATGGACATCCCAATATAAATTATTAATAGTGACTTGAATGGTATAATAAAGGGCATCAAAGTGAATTTCCAATGGGTAGGAAGATAAATTTGTTGCCTTGGCTGTATGTCTTTAGGGGATTAAAGATTACTCTGGGGGATGAGAATAGAAATCGCTCTGGTGTTGAAGAACAATTACTCACAGTACCGGGTGATATGCAGTCAACCACGATAAAACACTAAAGCAACAGGGAGAGGGGAGAAAAGGGCAGGTGTCCCCCCCCAGACAACGTCATTTGTCAATTCTGGCAGCACAACAAACTGCACTGGATTCATTACGTTGATTATTGTGGCAATCTCTTCTTTTTGTCGTGTTGTGTTTCCTACAAAACTGGCCCCTAGTTAATTCAAACAAAAGGGGAACAAATGGAATTGCAGTTTAAAAGGAGCACTACAAGATTAATGTGGAAATTATCTGATGCTTTTACCATAAACACTCAAATAAAATGAGAAAAGATCTATCATTTATCAGAAAACAAAACATGGTAAGGGCAAAAGTCACAGCTGTATAACTGTACAGTCAGCTCTACTCCAATACTTGTCTTAGAAGGAAATATTAATATTTTCCATCATTATTTAATGATCTACAAATATTTAAGTTTCTCTGCTAGTATGGCCGACGAACGGATTATGTACATCTTAATTCTCCTTCTAATTGCAGCTAGTGTCTGAACAGGCAACATGCCTACCCTTCGGCAGGTATACCGTGTCAATCGCGGTTAAGATTTAAAATCACAACATTAATAGAAAAATATAGAATAAATTGGAGAGACCATATCCTATGAGTGGCAAGCACCAGGATGGCAAGAACTGTTTTATATTATAATCCGAGGGGAACAAGAAATATAGGTAGACCTTTAAAGAGAGGCGTGAGCAATTTTGAGTTGTAACAGACCAACAGGTATAATCCAGGAAGACGATGAAAATGATAAAATCACTACTAAAACACCTTCATTCTAATATGTTATTTCATAATTCAAATTTTTAAGAACAACCTGGAAGAACAACATTCAAAAAGTCAATGAGGAAATTTTGTGTAACTGATGAAGACACAGAGGACAGAGAACCATGGAGAACTTTAATTAAGGGAAATTTGTGAATATTTTTTGCAAACTGATAGTCTATAAGTCCGTAGTCACTTACATTTATTTATTGATTTTTAATTCATGTTAATTACTAAGATTGGTTGGAGAAAACCCTCAATGATGAAGAAAATTCTCAAAATGAATGAATGAATTTCTAAGTTTATATTGTAAACTCATCTCAACTGCACCTTGGATTGAAATAATATTCATTAAAATATTTAGAAAATTTCTCCTCAAAAAATATTTTAATAAGCAGCAGGATGTAAATCTTACTTATGGCAATGATGTAGGGCCTACTTGTGGTGAATTTAATGCTGGTATCATAAATTAAATATATAGGAAACTAACATTTTAAATATATTTACCCTGTATAGAAGAAATTATTTGCAGGTTAAGAAAGAGAAAGACCTAATATATTCTGTGCCTTTGAGCAAGATAAGCATCAACTTGATCTACATTTTCAAATTAATTATGCTTTCGGAAAACAGTTGTATATCCAATTGCTCTCTTAAAATTCAACCTAATATTGATTATGGAATAGAATAAGGGAAAACTAAATGCATGCCCCACAGAATATCATTTATTTCAAACAGTCAATTGATTTTTACCATTATCTTGCTCCGTGGCAGAGAATTATTAAACATGTATGGACTTAATATATGAGGGACAGAAGAGAAAATTGAAATGACTGAAATTTATATTTAAGAACATAGCTTGATAAAAGAACGAGAAATGTTATGAGCAAGTAAACCTGAAGATATAATGAAGGTTGAAAAGTTCGACTAAATTGGACGAAATATTTTCGATGAATGATGAAAGTGAGGAATGAAGCTCCAAGCATAGTATTCTGCCCAATAGCAGGCTTTTCACTGCAAACTCAGCATTCTCCACTTTTTCCTTAACTCAGCTTTCCTTTTTGTATCCGCATACAAACCACTCATTTTAATATTGCCTATCATCTGATGTCTTTTTTTTGCCTCTAACTTTCTTTCCGTTGACCATCCCTTCAAGGACATCCGTCAGCAGGCAGTTTCTTCTTAGCCAGTGGTCAATCCAATTTTCTTTTCCTCTTCTTTACGAGTTCCAGGAATAAAGATAACCGAAAAATAGGAAAGAATGGGTAAACATTTATAGGAAAGCAAGGTTATTAAATGATATAAAACAGATGATGATGATGATGAAAAATCTGTTTACGTACCTCTAAGAATTTATTTATAAATTTAGGTAAAGCACCATTTTGAAGATACGTTCCTAAATTCAGTTATATAGGATTAATATTTATCAACGAATATTACAAAATATAGGACCATATATAATAATAATAATAATAATAATAATAATAATAATAATAGCTTTATTATATATATATATTATATGGTTGTGAAACATGGACTCTTACTTTAAGGGAGGAAAGGAGATTACGAGTATTTGAGAATAAAGTTCTTAGGAAAATCTTTGGACCAAAGAGAGATGAATAGACAGGTAAATGGAGAAGACTACATAACAGTGAACTACATTACCTTTATAGGAAGCCAGATATAATAAGAATAGTTAAGTCTCGTAGACTGCGATGGGCAGGACATGTGGCACGAATGGGGAATGAAAGACGTGCATGAAAGCTTCTTGTAGGAAAACCAGAGGGAAAATGCCCAGTTGATAGACCAAAAATGAGGTGAGAGAACAACATTAACTATGATTTGAGGGAAGTAGATTATACACAGAATGACTGGGAAACATTAGCTCGGGATAGGGATATATGGAAAGCTTATGTACGCGCGGCCATGAACCTACGGGTTCGATAGTGCCAGTGAGTGAGTTAGTTTATATTAGTTAAACACGTTTAAGTGAACTACGATACACAATATTACAGCACAGAATTTTTATCTTGTTACACGCGCTGCTATGCACAAGATGCATGAAATAATGAAACCACTGATCCGCAAAGTAATCTGGTCGAGATGCAAGGACCTAAAAATTTTAGTGTCTGATACTAACAAATTAATATGAAAGAAATCTTGTAACTTGTACTAGATAATTTCACATATAAAATAAACCTGATTTTTAATAATTGATTAAGCTTATGAATACTTTCGAAATTGTATTATTTAAATATTCTTAAAGATTGAGAAAAAATCTCTTTAACTTTTAAGACACAAAATAAAAAAATAAGAAAACTTAATTATAATCAACAAGGTTTCTCACGGTCCCTAATGAAACTCAGAATTAATATACTTGATTCAAGCATAGGACTTAATTTATTTCAAAATTCGGCATCATATTAGAGTTACAGCCAATTAAGGGCCTAAGCTTCCTTTAATATTTTCCTCCTGGTTGCTCTCTCTTTAGCCAGTTCTTTATATCCAGTTTCTTTACATCCTTTAACACTTCATCAATTCATCTTCTATTGGGTCTTCTAACCCTTCACATCCCTTTTGGTTACTAAGTTATTATTTTATAAATAGATCATTTTTTACATCGTAGATCACTGGTTCTCTATTTCATATTGATTGTCTAAGATCACTCTGTAAACTGTTAAATATTGTCGATGACGATTACGAAAAGTAACAAAAATTGAAAATCTAAGCTACTTAAATTTGTAGTACGTAGGCCTATATGAAAATATACTTGCAATAAATAATAGGCCTCCTGCCTGCATAATCTAAAGCAAAATTTATGTGTCCTATTTATTGTAACTAAATATAAATATAATATTTTTAAATTTAAGTAGCTTAAAATTACAGTTTATTTTTATTTTCTATTAGAAAATCAATGCTAGAAGCATGAAAAACGGGTATAATGAAAAAGATAACAATGGTCGACAAGGTTTTCTTCACAAGAAATCTGATTAGTGAATCTAGTGCAATTTTTCCATACTGAATTCAGATAATTAGAATTTTTCCATCAGGCACAGTTTTTTTTTGTGACAGCTACTTTTTTAAAATTGATTTTAACATTCTCTTTGACTTGTCATAGGAACCTTTACCTTAAATGTAGTAATTTTATTCAAGCTGTATTTAAGGGCTGTCTCTGATGAGCACGGTGAGCGTTTTCATCAGCAAATTTTCACAATGGAAAAGAGGTACCAAGGCAAGTGGGGTTCTAATATGCTGGCTGACTACTGTTGGACCAAGAAGAGAGATGTTCCAGATGCAAAATATGCCCGAAAATCACAATCTACCACTTTCTAGGTAAGTCAGAATGAGTTAGATGGATTTATTAAAAATTATAAAAATTATAAATGAATATCACAGAAAACTCTTGCCTGATAGGAAAAAACTGAAATGGTATTTAAATTCAGGATGGAAAATAATTCTAAAATCTCATATTTTTTATGTTAGTATAAACCAGGTTTTATTTTAAGGAATAAAATTTAAATTCTTTGTGAATGTTGTGTCTAGTTTTGTCGCTATTAGCAATTCTAATTTATTAGAGGTTCCGTCTGTTTAAAAAATAGGCTACAACTATAAATATTTAATTCTTGTGCGATAGTGCGTTTTGTCGTACTTACAGCAATGGCGACCATTATTGAAAGTTCAACTTATATATTTCGGGGTTGCCATCCTAAATAACTATGAACCGAAAGTGCCTTTTGCGGTTCAGTTATCATCTTCGTGCTCCTTCCCGCTTACGAACATTTGTGAAGCCTGCCAATGTTTCCTGTGTTCCGTGTGGTTACCCCTTCCTTCTTTACCCTTTCCATTGCGCATCTTGGTAGCGCACATCCCTTCTCCTGGCGAACCTGATATATGCTCGGCAATCTCAGTGGACTTGAACAGTCAGTCGATCGGCCTAACAAGTGGCGTTTGGGTTCTTTACGAGTGGATTCAGTGTTGGAATCCTACTCTGGTGTACCATGCGAAGGGTGAAGTTAGCATGGTAATGCAGAAGATAAGCATGTGGATTGTACACCGAAGAATGGTCGGATTTAATTTAATCTAAGTCAGCATGGAAGAAGGACTTCCGATTCTGCTTAGAGACGTTTGAGTGTGATTGTTTGAATGGTACGTCGTTATCTTATTATCATCATCATCATAGTACATTCACGAATTTAGGCCATTTGTTGACCTGTTTCGGCCTCAAGAGAAACACCATCCAGAAGTCTTTTGAGTGGACGTCCTGGTCTTCTTCTTCCTGCAGGTTGATATCTTAACATTAGTTTGGGTATTCTGTGATCTTCCATTCGATGAACATGTTGTATCCATCTTGACTTATAATCAGAAATTTTGTTTTCTAAAGATTCCATGTGTAATTCTTCTAAGATGTCTTCATTTTTTTTGTGATCTAGTAGTGTGTATCCTGCAGTCCTCCGAAGATATCTCATTTCAGCAGATCTAAGTCTCTGTATATCCTTCTGTTTCAACGTCCATACTTCGCTACCATACAAAAGAGTTGGAAGAGCCAGTGTTTTATACACTTTCAGTCTTGAATGCTTTTGGACTAACTGTGGCTTGAAGATAGAATTTATTAACCCTAAAATTCTTAAAAATTTAGATATTTTTGCATTTACATCCTTTTCTTCTTCATATGAGATATTGCATCCTAGATATGTAAAATTATTCACCTGCTCCAAAATTTTATTGTCCAGTACAATTTTACTTCTGACAGGATCTACACCTTGAAATGCCATAATTTTTGTTTTTTTCTGTAGATATCTTTAATCCATATTCTTCTGTAATTTTGTTAAGTTCATACAGACCTTTCTGTAGATTATCTTCGGAATTTGCTATTATTATTTGGTCATCTGCAAACAATAGGGTGTTTAATTTTCTATTTTCTGATATTCTTATTCCAAATTTATATGTTTTGTTCCAGCAACATATTACTTCATTGATATAAATTGCAAAGAGTGTTGGGGATAGGGGGCAGCCTTGTCTCACACCACGATTTATAATTCCTTCTTCAGAAAATCTGTTATTTAATTTAATCTTTATGGTGTTGTCTTTGTAAATATTTTGTATGTTCTGCCGAAGTAAATTTGGTATATTTCTGTCTTCCAATATATTTAAGAGTTTTGATCTCTTGACTGTGTCGAATGCTTGTTATCTTATTATGTTTTGTTTATTATTGGGATTTGATTGATTGTTCCAAGATATAGTTTTGTTATTTATATTACTTCATTTTTTTATAATAATCCACACTTATTTTTGTATTAAAAACCAATATTTTATGTTACGCCCATTGTTCTTATTTAAAGAATAGCCATTGTTCTCTATCCCATAACGAAATTAGTTCAGTCCATGCAAATTATAATCAGTGTTATATTCACATGCATGTTCAAGTGGAAAAAGAAAGATGAATGGTTAGCCGCCTTCTATGGGCCCGAGGCAGGCTGTTTTGTTGTAAATAACTTCGTTGAATGTTTGGAACCCTTTACTAAGTACAGCAGTATCATAACCCTGCGATCCCGGAAGGTAGCAGCATCGTAATCTCTCTCTACGTACAAATAGTTATCAGAGCGTGGTTCTACTCGCCACAAATGGTTTCTCAGAGCGTGGTTAAGGGTTTGGTTTTTGGGTTTAATTGCGCCCAAATGGTAACAAAGTGTTTACTTTGTATTTTTCATATTGAAAGATATGCTGTACTTATGTTGAAGTTATTAAGTACTGGTTTACGTGTTTGTTGTACTTTACGTAAACATTGATTCATCTTTCTTCGTTCCAAAACAGAGACTGATTTATTCAAGTAATACTACGTTCGCTTATTGTTGTTTACATCTTGTGTCTATCATACTTTATAAACATGCCTAGCTGGGTAGATATAATATCCAAAGACAAGCTCGTTTGTGAATTAAGCCTGCTAGGTATAAAGGTTGAAGGTGATGTAAACATATTACGTCAGCGGCTTAAAGATAATATGAATTCTCTCTCCCAGCCTGAACAAATATTAATAAAGAATCTTCAATGTTGGAAATGTCAGCGGTATGGGCATCTGTCTAGAGAATGTCAATCTTAGTTTACGTAGTTTATTTATATATGTATAGGCTATATGCTCGTTTGGGATAGTAGAATAATACTGATGAATATAAGTGTTTGGGCTGATTGTGTCATTCTTTTCGATGTTTGAGTTACTAGAATGAGTTTCTGTATAGGTGGTTCAGGTCTTATTAATGTGACGCAAACTAAATTCTAGAAAAGAGTGAGTAGAAGTTAGTCGGCGTCCATGACCACATTGTAAAATAACATCTTAGGCAGGTCAAAAATATGTAATGCTATCGAGTAAATTCAAGCATGTTTGTTATAAATGAAAAGAGCTGAATGTTAAAGCTAAATACTTTGTATAATGACACATGTTAAATTAGCATATCTATGGTTCTGCTTTCCTGTTTGCGCCTGTTCTTTGTTTCAGTTACCTTTCCTTAAACATTGGCAGTTCTACAGTCTATATGCCTGGAGTGTTCGGCAGTCGAGCGCTTGGAGGATCCGGCCGACCCCCGAGTGCCCAGCTGACCGACATAGTGGCTTTGGAACTATGGATTCCTGGAAAGCGGTGGAACGGGATTGCGATCCGGCAATCCGATGATTATCGTCACCCGAGTCTTCACCTGGAACGCCGCAATGTTGTGCTATGGCGGCTGAAGCAAATTGGAGTCTATTTTTCAGCGCTGGAATAGTCTACATGAAAGCAGGTGTGGTGATCGTGATATTGGGGACGATGGAAGATTTGCTTTGAAGTTACCGCTGGAATCCAATAGTGCTTATGTTCCCCTCCCAACGTGGGATTGCTTCTCTGGACTTTATTTGGAAGTCTATGGACTTTTTCTTTTTACCCGGAGGGTGTAGCGGGAGCTATTGAACCGAAAGTGCCTTTTGCGGTTCAGTTATCATCTTCGTGCTCCTTCCCGCTTACGAACATTTGTGAAGCCTGCCAATGTTTCCTGTGTTCCGTGTGGTTACCCCCTTCCTTCTTTACCCTTTCCATTGCGCATCTTGGTAGCGCACATCCCTTCTCCTGGCGAACCTGATATATGCTCGGCAATCTCAGTGGACTTGAACAGTCAGTCGAATCGGCCTAACAAGTGGCGTTTGGGTTCTTTACGAGTGGATTCAGTGTTGGAATCCTACTCTGGTGTACCATGCGAAGGGTGAAGTTAGCATGGTAATGCAGAAGATAAGCATGTGGATTGTACACCGAAGAATGGTCGGATTTAATTTAATCTAAGTCAGCATGGAAGAAGGACTTCCGATTCTGCTTAGAGACGTTTGAGTGTGATTGTTTGAATGGTACGTCGTTATCTTATTATGTTTTGTTTATTATTGGGATTTGATTGATTGTTCCAAGATATAGTTTTGTTATTTATATTACTTCATTTTTTTATAATAATCCACACTTATTTTTGTATTAAAAACCAATATTTTATGTTACGCCCATTGTTCTTATTTAAAGAATAGCCATTGTTCTCTATCCCATAACGAAATTAGTTCAGTCCATGCAAATTATAATCAGTGTTATATTCACATGCATGTTCAAGTGGAAAAAGAAAGATGAATGGTTAGCCGCCTTCTATGGGCCCGAGGCAGGCTGTTTTGTTGTAAATAACTTCGTTGAATGTTTGGAACCCTTTACTAAGTACAGCAGTATCATAACCCTGCGATCCCGGAAGGTAGCAGTGACGTCTACGTACAAAATTGTTAAGCAGCGCATGGTTGGTAAAACCAAGTCGCTGCAATATAGTTATCAGAGCGTGGTTCTACTCGCCACAACTATATTGTAATATTATATTTACACCCACGTGCGGGAAGTAAAACCACTGCCCTCTATGTATACTACGTACAATGTGCATACAGAAAATATCCAAAAGTTAGTGTTAATATACATTATGCGAAACAAATCACTGCATTTTAAATGAACTGAACTTTATTTCAAACAATGTAAAACAATAAATACGTACTTGCGGACATGTTATGGATAATTGTTCTCAAGGCCTCCTGTTGTTTCAACTAATAAACGTTGCCCACACTGTTAACGTTAGTCAATTGTTTATAATGAATGCAAATATTTCCAACAAAAATTTTATAATTCACTATTATTTATTATTTTGAAAACACATCGCGCAAAAAATATTGTACAACGCACGTTTGCGAAGTGTTTTACAGAATCTCGGAAATTAAAAACCTCACTATATCTCGGTTTTTTAACATCTGTCCTCAATTCTGTAAAAACCACTTCCCAACCTCGCATCGTAATATACTATTAAATATATAATATTCAGTAATAACTTGATGATACTATGAATAATACGTAGCTTGAAAAATATCTCGGGTCTCTTTGCAAGATTCGAAGTATTGGTCTTCAATATCCAGATGTGTTTAGTCTGGAAGATTCATTAGCTTATGACAGTTATTTGACATTTTACTGACAGTTTTAATTTTCTACACAGATCTCTTTTGCTTTAACTTAATATGAAGGGTTTGACATGTAAGGATATGTTGGTTTATGTTTAGTATTAGGATAATAAAAAACAAGAGTTGGTTTTTCCGTTCTTCTTTGTTAAATTGGTTTTCTTCAATTAGGAAACTCCAGTGAATTATAATTTGCAATTTCATATTTTATTTTAATTTTCAATATTATATTCTCATTTAAATTTATTAGTATTAAATTCTCATATCAATAACTATAATATTTTAAATATTATTAACCTAGTAGGCCTATTGAATGCACTTATTAGGAACAAAATTAGACCATTCAGGCGATAAGACAGTGGAAATTAAAAATAGAATCGCACAAACAAAACAAGCAATAAATGCTTTAAACTCTGTTTGGTGGAGCAAAAATATTACAAAAAATAGAAAATTACAAATATATCAAACCATAATTCAGAGCATTTTAACATATGGTGCTGAAGTCTGGCATATTCCTACCAGGGAAATGAAAAGAATTTTAAGTACAGAAATGGATGTTTTAAGAAGATCAGCTGGAAAATCTAGAATGGATAGAATACGAAATAAAAAATAAGGGAAATTATTGGTGTAGAAGAGGAGCCGGACATCATAGACATTATAGAAAAGAAAAGATTGCAGTGGTATGGTCATGTCAAAAGAATGCCACAGCAAATATTGCCTAAAATTGTTATGGAATGGATCCCAATGGAAAAGAGGAAGAGAGGAAGACCGAAGAAAACTTGGATAGAAGGGGTACAAGTAGCTATGAATATCAGAGGAATGGAGGAAGATCAATGGATGGAAAGAGAGGAGTGGCGTTTGGTTTCCGGAAGACGGCGGCAGCTGCCATGATACGGATGATGATTCATTTTTCTTTAATATATTAGATATTATTGATGAATATCGGCCAAACTAGTATTTTCATTCACAACGCGTACAACCATCAAGAATTCCATTACAGTCATATAGTTACAGACTACAGGATAAACGAAGAATTGGAAGACCAAGGAAGCGATGGAGAGAACAGCTATACATTCTGGAGACGGAACGGAATAAGTGGTGCAATCCCTAAAGCTCATGATGAGGCTTTATATATATATATATATATATATATATATATATATATATACACATATAATTTATCGAGCCTCGCTATTTCTGCATTTTATTCAAGCGTGTCAGATTTTTTCCCCCATAAAATAATGAACTTTCTTTTCTAAAAATCTTTATAGGCTCACTGTCTAGGAATCCCCAAAACTTAAAACAATAAACTATTATTATTTAAGTTAGAATATCCTTTCGCTTGAAATTTTCAGTGGTTTTCGGAAACTTTTAACTGGTAATATAGGCCTACACTTGAAATTTGTTTTAATTTGATTTTTTGTTCTATATTCTTCAGTAGACCTATTTTCAATAACATATTTGTTTCTATTTTAATTAGAGATTAAAGTGTGGGCAGGACACGTGGCACAAATGGGGAATGAAAGATGTGCATGGAAGCTTCTTGTAAGAAAACCAGAAGCAAAACGTCCAGTTGGTAGAGCAAGAATGAGGTGGGAGAATAACATTAACTATGATTTGAGGGAAGTAGATTATACAGGGAATGATTGGAAAGCATTAGCTCAAGATAGGGATGTATGGAGAGCTTATGTCCGCGCGGCCATGAACCTACGGGTTCGATAGTGCCAGTGAGTAAGTAAGTAAGTGTAAAAAATAGTAAAATGACTCCGACGATTGATGAGACTATCCCAAACGAAATCACGTTTTTCTTTTCCAACTTACTTCTAACATCCTTGAACTTCATACATTATCCCTTTTAATGCGACAATTCTCTTGAATGAAATGTTACGTCTCCTCCCCAGAGTCCATCGTTAACTAATGTAAAACTTTATACTATAGGACTCTTGTTTATATAGCTTTAATTGTCATTCTCCTGACCCCTTTAAATGCGCAGTAAAGAGCAATTCTCAAATGTCATCTGCCCATTATACCGTCCAGTAAACATCCCCAGGAAAATGCAATGTTATAGTCAGTGGCGTGCTATACTTAAAATACAGGGTGGACCGCTCGAATGGACCTAATTTCAATTGCTTGTTACTGGCAAACGGTTGAAGATAGAAACTTAAAACAACGTTCATAGTACAGAAAAACTCACCAAGTTTCGAATCCTGTCGGTAGATGGCACAAAGATACGTTTCTCGTTCTTAGATTTAATTGTTTGTGAAAATGGCGACTCCGCAGATGAAAGCGCAAGCTGTTTTGTGGTATGCGGAGTTTAAATCAATCATTAGAGTTCAAAGGGAGTTCCGGCGTGTGTTTAACCGTGATGCTCCAACTGCTAGAAGCATAAAGAAGTGGCGTGATACATTATTAGCTACAGGATCTGTGTTGAAGAAGCATGGTGGTGGTCGCAGAGCATCCGATGAAATGGTAGCAAATGTTCAAGCCGCATTTGAGCGAAGCCCCCGGAAGTCATTAAGAAGAGCTTCGCGGGAACTTCAAATACCAAAATCGACATTACAACGGATTGTCCACAAACGCCTCAAACTGCACGCATATAAAGTGCAGTCAGTGCAACGTCTGGAGCCGAATGACATGCCGAAACGAGTGGAATTCGCCAATACGATGCTGGACCGTCTCGGCGCTGATCCTGACTTCATGACCAAGATTTTCTTCTCGGACGAAGCCACTTTCCATTTGTCAGGCAAGGTAAACCGGCATAATGTGCGGATCTGGGGATCGGAGAATCCTCACGCTATTCAAGAGCATGTTCGTGATAGTCCGAAGATGAATGTTTGGTGCAGTTTGTCACATAATAAGGTCATTGGACCGTTTTTTCTTCGCCGAGAAAACTGTTCGTGGTACCACATATCTTGACATGCTGGAGCAGTTCTTCTTTCCACAAATTGAACAACTGCAGCCTAACATCGTTTTCCAGCAAGATGGTGCTCCTCCCCACTGGTCCAATGAAGTTCGTACGACTTTGGACAACATTTTCCCTGGCCGTTGGATTGGTAGGGGAGGACCAATCGCGTGGCCCCCGAGATCTCCCGATTTAACACCACTGGATTTCTTTCTCTGGGGCTATGTCAAAGATAAAGTTTACACCACCCCAGTCAAAGACATTCGTGATCTTCGTGAGCGCATCATAGAGGCTATTGAGAACATTCCAGAAGACATACTCCAAAGTACTTGGCAAGAAATTGTTCATCGCTTTGATATCGTCACAGTGACTGCTGGGGCTCATATAGAGATGTGGTGATCTGGATATCAAAACTTGGTGAGTTTTTCTGTAATATGAACGTTGTTTTAAGTTTCTATCTTCAACCGTTTGCCAGTAACAAGCAATTGAAATTAGGTCCATTCGAGCGGTCCACCCTGTATACTTACTTACAGGCACTATAGAACCCGTAGATTTATGACCGCGCGAATATAAGCTCTCCATACATCCCTATCCTGAGCTAATGCTTTCCAATCATTCCCTGTATAATCTACTTCCCTCAAATCATAGTGGTAGTGGGAGAATAACATAAACTATGATTTGAGGCAAGTACATTATACAACTTAAAATATACTTACAAAAAATCCGTGATGGAAGAAGAATAATTGGTATGTGAAACTCAGTGCTTTGAAATAGAAATATAATATACTGAACCATATTTCAAGTCCTGTTACAAAGAATTTTATTATATGGGTCTCCCAAACATTGACAGTAAGTAGACAACAAGCCAACAAGCTGATAGCAGTATAAATGGATTTTTGGAGGTGATCCACAAGAATTTCAAGACGAGATGAAATCAGAAACTGCACAATAAGGGACATTATGCAAGTTAAAAAAAAAACATTAGAAAAAATATAAGAAAAACGTCTGAAATGGTATGGACACCTCATAAGAATGTAAGAAGATAGGATACCAAAGAAGATCATTGATTAGAAAGTTAATGGAAGAAGTGGAAGAGGCAGACCTAGAGAACGTTGGATAGATGAAGCAAGGAGAAGTATGGAAGCTAGAGATTTGAGAGAAGAAGATGCTTTAGACAGAAACCTATGGCGACAAATCACTTTGGTTTTAAGGAGAAACATTGCAGTATGGAAGAATATTCCTAACAATAGCCTAACATATAAAAATATATGGCAAAAAAGTTCCAAAGAGCCAAATCGACTTCAAAATTGCAGGTGTTGCAGCTCACTACCAGTTGTAATTTGCTTGTTATTTTAATCAAAATTAATTGAATTTAAGACGGGAAAATAATTGGATAAAAGCTATGTATCTGGATTGATTTTTCCAACAATACGTGGTTGGAATGTTACCATTTCTCCTTGCATGACGTAACTAACTCACTGGCCCGATCGAACACGTAGATTCATGATCGCGCGGACGTAAGTTCTCCATACATCCCTACTCCTTGCATGTCATTAAAACAAATGTATTATTCGCTTTAAGCTTTCCCAATTTGATTTGTCGCTAAAATATACAATGGGATGTAATTGTATTTTCTCATGAAATCAACTAAGTAGTGTACAATCAGAGTTAAAACTCAATATTTCGATCTTCCTATCTCAATGTCATTTTCTTAAAGAAATTATAAATTTTCCTTTGTAATTTTTTTACCCCATGGTAATAAACCTTTGGTCAGACCAAAGGTGTATGAAGACACACGAGTAGAAGGCCACTTGGAAGAGGAGTAAAACAAGGGAGTTGAGGAGAACCTTTCTGAATGAGCCAAAAACCGGCTTCAAACCGAAGTACCCCAAAACTGATTATTGATTTATGGTAACATATTTTAGTCCCGCGCCGTAGCCGAGCGATTAAGGCAAGAAGCCTTGACGAAGAGCTTAGGGACTTGCGCTGGTTCGAGTCCCCATGGGGATGACATTTTCTCGTGGAATTTGGCTAGTATCGGACCGGTGCCCACCCAGTATCATGAGGCATTTGAGTAGCTACAATAAGTAGCTACTCCAGGTTGATAAGACCAGCTATAATGGCTGGGGGACCCGATATGCTGACCACAAGTCACCCCTACGCTGGCTAGATAATCGCCTACCTATGTGATTAACACACATGGATGTGAGGCCAGCAGCCGGATGGTAGGCCAAGGGCCTACTAGGCCTGTCGCGCTTGGAAAAATAACATATTTGAAGCTTTCTCGGCCCCTTTATTCATTTCTCCTGAGGAAATAGAATGCCTGAAATGAATAGTTGTAATTCCAATGTTACTGGGCTGATTTCTAGGGAGAACATAATTGAAAACGGGCTCCGAGAAAACTCTAACCTGTTACCATAGGACTGTAAAATACAAACAGCTATGGTATTTCAGGTTCCCTATATACGGTGTAGAAACCACCGCATTTAAAATCCCTATTTCTATATTACTTCTGTCCTGGATATTCTTGTTAACATAGACCTCTACTTATTTTTATTTCTTAAAAAAAAAATGAAATTGTGATACAAATTCTATAGGACTCTTGTCTTATATTTGTCTCAAGGAATTAGAACTTAAAGTTTGTGTACATATTATACTACTTTCAATCTGTATTTATGATCAAATACACATCTGCTTTGGATCTCTGTAAAATAAAATGTGCTTAGGCCTGTACTTTAGCAGAGCTTCTTAGCTCTTCGCCACTGCACTGATCTGAAGCAATTTTGCAGTGAAGGGTTAGAGAAATTGTTACAGAAGATGATAGAGACAATCCATGGAGATGTCAACAAGAGAAGAGGGTGGTTCACGTGAGTCACTACCCTCTGGGCCATCCCTAGCCAGAGAAAAAACATCATCGCCTAATGGAATCCAACGCATTAATCACAAGAGAGGATACAACTGTGCAGGGTTATAAAACGGAAATTATGTCGCCCACGGGGACAAGACAATAAGGGGGTGAAAAAAAAAGCAGGACCTATGCATGGACAGGAAACGCCCCTATGTTCATTAAGCCCTTCTCCCAAAGGATACATGAATAACCTCAATCGGGACAAACACGCTTACAAAAAGAGGAAACTAAAATCGTATTTCCACCCCTTATTTTCTCTTTCTCTCTCTTCCTTCCTCGTTTACATTCTCACTTTCTCCGTCTGTTAGGGATTGTACTAAATATGACTTGAAAATTAGAGTTCTTGATTTCATAGAAATGCCAATAATAGCTTTATTGAGAAAGATAGGCCTATATATGCTGTTGAAGACTAAATTAAACATCGAATTATAGAGGAACTTCGGGTAATTTGGACCCCTATTTTGAATTTGTTGGTTTTCTTCTTTTCATTAAGGAATTTGA
This sequence comes from Diploptera punctata, assembly GCA_030220185.1. Classification (NCBI taxonomy): domain Eukaryota; kingdom Metazoa; phylum Arthropoda; class Insecta; order Blattodea; family Blaberidae; genus Diploptera; species Diploptera punctata. Next base: position 636,506 of record JASPKZ010010282.1, on the reverse strand, counting down.
ATTTTGTTTAATTACAGTGATTATCATTAGTGTCGTAACTATGAAATAGCATAGTTACTTTATTCAAATATTGAAACATCTTCATAATTTATAAACTTTTTTACAATACAAGAAAGTCCACTTTAACCTCCATATTCCGGTAAAGTGGACCCCAGAGTCCACCTTAGTTTTTAGTCTATTTTTAAGTTTATTTACTCTATTAAATTATACAGACAGGTACAGATTAATCTGAAAATATTTATGACTGATCATAATTAAAAAGCGTTGATGTTTATTTAATGTTTTGAAAAATTATTGTTGATTATAACATTCACACGTCATTCAACTGCAGAAAGCGACGGTCTCAGGGTTCAGTAAAATTACAACGATATTAAATAAAATTAATTAAGTGGGTGGTTTTTACAGATGGCATCCTCATTGATAAAATATACGTATTCGTGTAAAGTGGACCAAGGTCCTCGTGGAAGGTCCACATTAACCGAATTCCTTTGTTATGTTTAATTATTTTATACAGCCATCATTTCACACAATATCAAACCAAACCTGTCAGTATATTAAAACATCATCTACATAATGTAAAATATTTAGAAGTTTTTCAACATTTGAAATATTCAATAGCAGAAACTAAGAATTGATTCTTAGCATGAAAAACTTTTAAAGTGGTCATTTTCATAAATATCACAAATAAACCCTTATTCGCATAAAGGATAAAAGAAACTGGCCTTGAACCATCAAAGTTGATATGGGGAAGAAGTTAAAATATTTTATGTTCGAGGGCAGTAAAAATTAAAGAAGATATTAACAGGGTCCACTCGAACAGAAGGGCCCACATTACCCGAACTTCTCTATACATATATTGAAAATTTAAAAAAATCCAAATGTCAATTGCACAAAGTGCTAGGCCTATATTTAATGTTTTTAATCAAGGCTTCGATATAGAATATTGTTGTAGCATAATATATGTTGTTTTATTAGATAATATTTCAACCTAAGGTTTAATTTCATTATGTACGTGTGTGTGTATATATATATGCCCCATGTACGTACACACATTATTGGACAGTTGAGCTTATTATTACGTTTATAATTTAACGTTAACGATAACATTTTATAATGAATTAATTTCAACAAACTAGCGAGCGAATTGGTTCATTCGATATCATATAAGACTCTTATTCGGGAATCTGGAATTCAAATCCTGCGTGTTTTCTCGAGTTTACTTTCGAGGGTTTCCTCAGTCCCCATGGCCCATTTATTATTATTATTATTATTATTATTATTATTATTATTATTATTATTATTATTATTATTATTATTATTATTATTATTATTATTATTATTGTGTCCTATAAAATACATATAATCAGGAAAAAAAATTACAAATATTTAATTCAATAGCGAGAAATACTGTTACATGTGGAGCTGAAGAATGGAAGTTCAACAAAAACTTACGTCGATGGAAGTGGATTTCTTGAGGAAAGCAGCGAGATGTTCAAAATTAAAAAATAATAATAAGAATAAAGTCATACAAGAATAAATGAATATTACAAATTCAATAGTAGATTATATAACATATAAGCAATTAAAACTGGCATGGGCACGTTTGACGAACGCGAGAAGAAATATTACCCAGAAAAACATAGGAATGGTGACCCCTGGGAGAAGAAAGAAAGGAAGACCTCGAAACTCATAGATCCAATAAGAATTAGAATGAGAACAAGAGGTCTGGAGAGCGGAGTGGATGCATAAGGACGAGTGGAGAAGGAAAATAAAAAATTAGACAGCAGAAAGATGAGAAAACAACGAAAATCTGTATATAAATAAAATTATTATTATTATTATTATCATCATCATATTTTGCACTTTCCTTGTCAGTTCTATATTGCATATTATGCATTAAGGTCCATTAATTTATAGTTAATTCCTAAGTGTTAATATCTGTATAATTTAACCCTGGTGAAGTAGAAGAGAATACCTTAGGTGGTCTCCAGCCGTTAATGCTGGTTTTCTCAGTCTGGAGCTGCTACTTACTGTAGTTTCGCAAATTCGTCAAAATGTCGGGTGGGTACCTGTCCCATACGGCCGAAATTCCATGAGAATATGTCTTCCCCATGGGGACTCGATCCAATACAAATCCCGTAGTTCTGCACTAAGGGTGGAATTCATGAAACCATCTTTACGCAAAGAGCGACTCTTCCCTCTAAGTCATGGTGCTTCTAAGTGAATGATGTTAAAAGTTTATTTAATATAAAAGTCAACAACTTGGTACACCAGTAACGGAGTGTTTATTAAGACGTACATTCAATTTTTAAATATATTTATTTGTCCTGGATCATAGCCGAACATTCTATGGCATTTTATTCTGGCGCAGAGCTACGCTATATACGCTGGTTCGTATCGTCATGGAGAAGAAATTCCTCGTGAAATTTCGCCAGTATAGTAACGGTGCTCACCCTCCTGAGGAATTTGAGTAACTACAATAAGTATGGGGGGGGGACACGCCATAGCATGGTTGATTAAGGCAATATGCTCCAAGTCGGAAAGTCGTGGGTTCGAGTCCCGGTAGGGCCAAGATATTTAAACTGGTCTAACATTCTGGCCGCATCATGGCCCGGGATCGACTCAGGCTCTAACGCAAATCAGTTCCAGACTATATTCTGGTGGTAAAAGCGGCCGTAACAGGGATGACAATGGTATCTTCAGCCGATTGTCTAGAAAGATGCGAGGTATTAACCTCTTACCACCCAAAAATTCTCCGAAGGACTATAATGGGATCACAAAAAAATAATAAATACTGAGTCCAGGTTCAGAAAACCAGCTATAACGGCTGAAGGACATGACATGTTGACCACATTTTGCCCTTATATCGGCTAGGCGATCGACCAACTCTGTAAATGGCTGGATGTGAAGCAAGCGTCCAATTGCTAAGCCAAAGATTTTCTAAGCTTGTCGCACCATGGAGTAGGAGTTATAGTAGCATATAAGGCCTACAGTATTTCATCATCATAGTACATTCACGAGTTTAGGCCATTTGCTGACCTATTTCGGCCTCAAGAGAAACACCATCCACAAGTCTTTTGAGTGGATGTCCTAGTCTTCTTCTTCCTGCAGGTTAATTTCTTCACGTTGAGACTTGAAAGTAACGTTGAGGATCCTTAGGGGTTACTGGCCCGACGCTAAGTATTCCAGTGGTAGGGTTGCTACCTTTTAGTCTCTGGACAGACATTAGGATACCGCATTTACTCAGTACCCGATGGAACGGTTATACCGCCGTAACTCGGTCCTCAGAGCCTCGTTTGTGAAAACGGGTTGTACCACGAGAAGGTGAGGATGAGATTTGGGTAGGAGAGTTATATACTGCTCGGGACCCAGCTCCGTGTGTCTGAAAGGAATTTGCTGACTCAGCTGTTAGTATATGAGAATCATAGAAGTGTACCTCCTCCCACTCCCCACACTTCTCCCCGCGAACACACAGAGCTTGGTCTCAAACTGTACACGTCACTACCCCTTACAACCCCCTACAGTATTTGTACAATATATTTGTGATTTCTGCCAACTTTGCCTTGTGTATATTAGTACAGTCTTCTTTCTTGCTTTCCGCTCCATTTTCCTACAAACTATGGTAGTAAATTGCTTGAAATGGTGGCTTCAACAGTTCCATACACACAAATATGGACATTTTCGTATGCAATGCAAAACATAAGTTGTTTGGAGACAGAGGTTTAATGTTTGCAAAGTGCCTCAGACCCACTTCTCCTTACAAATCATGGAGCTAATTTGTTTTTATCTCCCTTTACTTTCTGAGTGCTTAATAACCTCGTAAAATTTGCAACAACTCAACTACATAAATATCAGAGTTGCACCAAGTCACGATTTTCTGATGTCGTGGTAATGTTATCGCTTCCAACTTATTATTATTATTATTATTAATAGTAGTAATAATAATAATAGTAGTAATAATAATAATAGTAGTAATAATAATAATAGTAGTAATAATAATAATAGTAATAATAATAATAGTAATAATAATAATAGTAATAATAATAGTAATAATAATAATAGTAATAATAGTAATAATAATAATAATAGTAATAATAGTAATAATAATAATAATAATAATAATAATACGGAATAATAATTTAGGGTCTATTTAAACCAACAGTGTTCAGGTCTTAAGGTGTAGCTTATATCCCATTGAACTAGTGGGATATACAGGAAAATTACACAATAAAGTAAATAAAAAAATATATAAGTAAATATAAATATATAGTAATAAATTGAATTGGTGTTTACTTGATGAAAATCCATGACTTATTTAATTATGTAAAAATATTGGAATATAATGATGAACTGAATATTATTAAACAAGTAGCTATCAATAATAACTATGACCCTAAAATTATAGACAATTTAATAAAGAAAATTCATTACAAAAAATCAATTAACAAAGTTTTTCCTTTACCCAAGAAAAACATAAATAAATAGGCCTATGTCATAATTTCATACATAGGCCCACTTTCCAATAAAATATCTAAATACTTAAAAAAAAGTTGAACATTAATATGGCATTTAAAACTAATAAAACTTTACAAAAATAATAAAAAACAATAAAACCAAAATAAAAAAGAAAAATTATCAGGTGTATATAAATTGAAGTGTGGTACATGTGACAATGTCTACATAGGACAAACTGGCAGACCTTTCATTTCTCGTATAAAGAAACATATGAGAGCATACAACAGAAATTGAGATAATTCAAAATATGCTAACCACTTACTCCAATATGACCATTGTTTTGATCCAAATTTTAACATTTTACATGTTTGTAACAAAAGAAAGAAATTGGACCTTCTAGAAGTTGTAAAGATAAATAAATTGAAAAGTGGTAATAAGCTGTTAAATTTCCAACTAGATTTGAATGAATCACCTCTATTAAATTTGTAATAGGGATTGCAAAAAAAAAAAAATGTTGCATAGTTACAGTTATGTACTATAATAACAAAATTCATTAATTTGTTATCATGTCTGAAGAAGGTACAAAGTACAGAAACAGCTGTAACTAATTTATATTTTAATAAATATGAAAATCACATAAAACTTTAAGTTTTATTTTTATTTAATTAAATAAATATATAGGCCTACTTGTATGTACTGTACAAACTAAAGTTTTTAAATTATAAATTAGTACCTTATTTTCAGTCTTCTCAACATTTAGCAATGTAATTTTTATAAGAGGCCTTTCGAGAACAATGTTTCATCTTCAACTATTAGCATTATAATTTTTATAAGAGGCCTTCCAAAAACAATGTTTCTTCTTCTACTACAAACAAAAGATGAAACATTTTTTCGAAAGGCCTCTTATAAAAATTATACTGCTAATAGTTCAGGGAGACTGAGAATAAGGTACTAATTTATAATTTAAAAGTTTTATATAGTGATATTAAAGGGGGTTAACAATGATTTTAAAAATCCTGTACAAATTAACTGAAATTAAAATAAAATCAATATAATTAGAGAGTCCATCGCTGTGGTCTCGAGGTAGCGTGCTGCCTTGTCACGCAGCGGGCCCGGGTTCGATCCCCGGTCGGGACAGTTTTTCTGGGTGAGGTTTTTATCGGGGTTTTTCCTCACCTGTAAGACAAATGCCAGGAAAACTTTAAGGCCCAAACGGTCCCCGATATCATATGGCCGTCATCATTATTATTATTATTATTATTATCATCATCATCATCATCATCATCATCACCACCACCACCACCATCCTTCACCGGTGTGGAAAGCAACGGGAAGCTACCACATCTACAATTCCCTAGTAAAGCTGCAAGCATAGCATGAAAATGCTATGATTGCAGTGAAAGACCTGCCTTCGGGTAGATGGATAATTCGAGAAACGTAAATAACCGAAACCATCAATTAATCTACTGAAAGATAAATTACAAAAGAAAGTGATACATATTTATCTTAAAAAAAAAGCTAATGTCCAGCATCCCCTAATATAGCGTATATTGTGGTAGCGAAAACCAGAATCTAACAGTTGATAAACTATATGCCTAGGAATTAGAAGAGTGGGAGTACCGCGCCGTAGCCGAGCGGTTAAGGTAGGAAGCCTTGGCGCAGAGCTACGGGACTTGCACTGGTTCGAGTCTCCATGGGGGAAGAAATTTTCTCATGGTATTTCGGCCAGTATGGGACCGGTGGGACCGGTGCCCACCCAGCATCGTGAGGCAATTGGGTAGCCACAATAAGTAGCGGCTCCAGGTTGAGGAACCAGCTATAACGGCTGGGGGACTCGACATGCTAACCACATGTCACCCCTACACTGGCTGTTGATCATCTACCTCTATGATTGACACATGTGGATGTGAAGGGCCAGCAGCCGGCTGGTAATAGGGCAGCCGGCTGGTAATAGGGCAACCGCTGAAAAGTGGAAAGACACTCAATCGGAATCGGGGAGTACCTGCAATAAAATAAATATAGGCATACATGGAAGGAACATGTGGAAAGAATGGACGATAGGAGAATACCGAAAATAATTGTCATATAAATCAAGAGAATGATGAGATCCTGGATCGCCAAGACTGAGAAGAAATGAAACCGGAACGGGCCTTTCGACCTAAACCATGAAAGGAAGAAGAAGGCAGTTTCAGTCATATGAAAGAGATTCTGATGCGATCGTGAATTGTGATTCGAGGGTATGAAATGAAAGCAAGAAGATAAGAAAGAAGCTTGGTATAGGCCTAGAGATGTGTAGGCCCTATAATTTGAATAGCGTACTAACTAACTATCGAACGGGAGGTTCGTAACTATGCGGACATAAACTCTCCATAATCCCTATCCTGAAGTAATGTTTTCCAATCACCAACCTTAAATCATGGTTACTGTTATTCTGCCACCTCATTCGTGGGTTTACCTATTGGAACTTTTCTGTGTTTTTCCTACAAGAAGTTTAATGCTACTCTTTCACTCCCCGTTAGTTCCACATGTTCTGCACACTGTAGTCTATGAGACTTAGTATTAATCTTACTACATCTTGTTTCCGATGAAGATCATCTAGCTAACTGGTAAATAATTTTATCCATTCATCTGTCCGAGTGTTTGATCAAACATTTTCATAAGAATTTTATTCTGAAATATTCGTTATATTTACTACTCGCGTAAACTAAGACACGTTTCCATACATATAACTGGGAGTAATGTTGAGTGATTCTGGGTTCTGTGGCCGTGGTCCATAGTTGGTGTTGATACCAGACGTTTCGCCCTCAACTGCGGAGGGCATCTTCAGTGGCGAGTGCTTCTAGGCGTGTTTCCTGGTCGGAAGCTCTACTTAGAGCTCTCGCCACTGAAGATGCCCTCCGCAGTTGAGGGCGAAACGTCTGGTATCAACACCAACTATGGACCACGGCCACAGAACCCGGAATCACTCAACATTATGATTACCGGCCGTGAAAGCCTGCATTCAACTATATAACTGGGAGAATAACCGTTTTACAATTCAGTGTTTATTTTAACATGCAAATGTATAATAGCATTTAATACTCATTTGAAAACGAACAGAGTAAGTGAATACATTTTTCTACGATGACTGCAGGAGCCTGCAAAGTTTGACTGGGGAAGATGACAAGAAATATGGTAATAGGCCCTATTTAGGTAAGTGATTGAAGTATATAAATATATATATACATATAGATATAATTTATGTAATGTCGCCCGCTGTGGTCTTGAGTTTAGGCGTGCCTGGCGCGTGGGTCACGGCAGGGCGGGCCCGGGGGTTCGATTCCCGGTCGGGGCAGGCTCCTGGGTGAGGTTTTTTTCGAGTTTTTTTTCTCACCTATAAGAAAATGTCAGGAAGCTTAGGGCCCAACAGTCCCCGTAAATCATCCGGCCATCATCATCATCCTTACCATTAACATAATCACCATCACCATCCTTCACCTGCGTGGAAATGGAAAGTAACGGGAAGCTACCACACCTATAATTCCCTAGTAAAGCTGCAAAGCGTAGAATGAAAATGCTATGATTGTAGTGAAAGACCTGCCCTCGGGCAGAATTAGTATGGATGGATATATATATATATATATATATATATATATATACACACACACATATATACACCGCTGTGGTCTCGAGGTAGCGTGCTGCTTTGCAACGAAGCGGGCCCGGGTTCGATTCCCGGTCGGGACATGTTCCTGGGTGAGATTTTTTCTAGGTTTTTCTACCTGTAAGACAAATTTCAGAAAGCTTAGGGCCCATCGTTCCCCGAAAATCATCCGGTCATCATTATCATCATCATTCATCACCGGTGTGGAAAGCAACGGGAACCTGCCACACCTATACTTCCCTAGTAAAACTGCAAAGCATAGCATGAAAGACCTGCCCTCGGACAGAATTATTATGGATCCATCAAGTTAAAATTGTATTGATTGTTGTTTTGTCTATGTTATTATGTTATGTGACATAATTCATAAAGTATAGGCTATATACTTTTGAACGGGCATTTAATACTTAGTCTGCCTCTGGGCCCAGTCTTGATAATGGCCACGTAATAGCCGAAACGCGTTGACTTGTTGTTTTAAACTGTTTTGGTGATTGAAGACCGTTTTTATTTTTTTACTGAACAGGACTTCAATATTGCAAATTTTATACATGTGATAGTTTAGAGTGAGGATAAAATAAAAACAAAAAATCATCCCTTTCCACCATCCCCTAGTTTTTACGATTATTACTGAAACTAAAAGCTGCCAATTATTACCTTTTCAAATAAACGCAGACGCATGCAGACACACACACACACACACACACACAAACATTATATATATATATATATATATATATATATATATATATATATATATATATATGACACGATAAAAAATGAATGCCTGGACGGGATTTGAACCCGGACCTCTGAATTGGTACTTCAGCGTGCTATCCATTTCACCATCGGGCAAATCTAATACAAACATTTATTTCTCTTAAATATATATTCTCCATTATTACGAGGTATAGCGAGAACTTAGTCTTCACTGCCACCTGGTAGCTAGCTACTATAACAAGTAAGCAAATTAAAGAGAATATTCTTACTTTATAGCAGTGACGCTTTATCGATGTTATAATTAATTATATATATATATATATATATATATATATATATATATATATCCATAGTAATTCTGCCCGAGAGCAGGTCTTTCATTGCAATCATAGCATTTTCATGCTATGCTTTGCAGCTTTACTAGGGAATTATAGGTGTGGTAGCTTCCCATTGCTTTCCACGCCGGTGAAGCATGGTGATGATTAGTTATAAGGATGATGATGATGGTGATGATTAGTGATAAGGATGATGATGATGGCCAGATGATTTGCGGGTCCTAAGCTTCCTGACATTTGTCTTACAGGTGAGGAAAAACCCCGAAAAAACCTCACCCAGGAGCCTGTCCCGGCCGGGAATCGAACCCTGGCCCGCTGCGTGACAAGACCACAGCGGTGTACATACATACATATATATATATTATGAATATTCTACGTTGAAATTTCCTTGGACAAACTAGTTTGATTAACCTAAGTGCACGTATTAATGAAATCAGATAGTGCTTTAGTAAACCTGAATTCTGAATACGATATTGGTACCAAATTTCATCCTTACTGCAGATACTTTAATATGAATAAATATTTATAAACCAGCTCACTCAATTAAATAATTAAATAATGGTCAACAATTGCATAAAGTTATTATCTGTAAAGCGCCATCTAATCCTATAAATAATTAAATACGTAGGACTTGATTTATTGCGGAGTTGGCTAAAATAATAGCACTTATCCTCGTTTATCAATGGGACAATACTATAATAGCTTATATTTGAAGAGAAAAATTGGATGGGAATTACAATGTATATAGAGAAAGATTTGCGTTTAGATCGGTACTTGCTCAGGTAGCTCAGTTAGTAGAGCACTTGGTCTAGAGAACCAAGGGTCCCGGGTTCAAGTCCGGGTCTGAGCGTATAATTTTTCTCTTCAAATATGATTTATCCATCATTGAGATGTACGAAATCAATAATAAAAACTTGAAAAAGCCGTACTGGCTGTAATGTATAATTCCCAAATATGTCTTCTTAATAAAGGAGCCGCCATTTGCAAGATAGAAGCATGGCTTCACAGCATTTGGTGGATGGGAATTACAATGTATATAGAGAAAGATTTGCGTTTAGATCGGTACTTGCTCAGGTAGCTCAGTTGGTAGAGCACTTGGTCTAGAGAACCAAGGGTCCCGGGTTCAAGTCCCGGTCTGAGCGTATAATTTTTCTCTTCAAATATGATTTATCCATCATTGAGATGTACGAAATCAATAATAAAAACTATAATAGCTATTTACGTAACCGATAACAAATTATGGTATTTCTAGACACTTCTTCTCGAATTACGTACAAGATTTTTAGCAGATTGAATTCAAAAATACATTTAAATTAATAAATCTAAATTATAGCATTGCAATGTTGTAATTAATTGCTTGCATTGAATTTATGGGAAGTGAAGATCACCGATTTAATTTTATTATAAAATGTAATAATGATGAAGGAATTCCAGCTCACCATTTGCCTCGAAGACCGATAAAATTCACATTAAAATAGCTCTAGTCACGTTGAACGGCACCAGGGGTTTGAACCTGAATCTTCCAAATATCAGACTCAAACGCTACCATCTCAGCCGACTCGCTCGATATTATCATAAATAATGCCACGAGTGATTTCCAAATTATTTGAAAATCAAGAGAGGCATTTGATAGGACTATTTAAAAAAATAAAATTAAGCTGTTTACTAACAAATCATTATTTAAATATATTTATTTTTAAATATTTATATATTTAATGTACCCCCTATCTCGCAAGGAATCGAACCCGGGTCGCCGGAGTGGAAGGTAGGGACTCTACAGACTATGCACGGCGACGGATCGACTTAAAGCTATGAGTCATTACAGTTATCTCAACGAGAAAACTTAGATCTGCAAAAATATGTTTATACGATTTAATCGTTTCTAAAATGATAGGTCTACTAAATGATAATAACATAAAAGAACACTTAAAACAAGTACAGTAGTTTTAATTTACCAAGTAGTTATACAAGTATGTGCAAAAATAATATCTAATTTATCAAATAAATTTTACCAATTAAATACAATGATATATCGGTAACACTAAATTCATCATAATTTTTGATTAAGAGAATGTATGGTATAATGTTAGAACTATCAACCTGAACGTTTAGAGGTAATAATTTATTTATTATAATTTAGGCCAATTAGCAAAAAAAAAAACTGTTTGGGATTTGTCCTCTTTTAAAAAATAGACTAAACATATTCACTTATTAAAAAGCGACAATATTTTCACCTATATTGATTTTTTCCAAATAATATTCATAATCCGGGTTTGAAAATCAGTTCGGTATTGAAAGTTAGCAAAGGGCATATGCATGTTCTGTATGATGCACCGGAGTGTGTCACATCAAAAATGAATGTGACTGATGCACAACTTGACAAACACTGTTTTCAACTTTTGCTGGCATGTAATTTTTGTTTGGATCAGTTTTTCCTCTAGGAAGAATTTTTAAGCATTCAGAATTAGAGAATAGAAGAGGTGTAAGATAAATCATGTTGAATGAACTAAAAAACTAGACTGCCATGTACAGAAAAACCCGCCTTTGTATTTTCAAGTATTTAACATGAAGACCATGTTCTGTTTCACTGGAAAAACCTGAACAATTGGAAATGTTAGCTTCTCGAATTAACATAGGAGTAAATGTAAAGACTCTAAATCATAATTTAGGTTTCATTGAAACTACATTAATTCTTCATAATTTAATTTTCAAATACAACGACCTTGATAGAATTGCTTTTATTAAAGGTTACAATAACACTGGTCAACGTGATTTTTGTCTCATGAGTACCAATAGTTTACATAATGCAGTTTTTTTATCGTGTTTTCAAATATGTATTCAGAATTTCTTCATCGCCCACAGTTTTTTTTATTTCAATTTCAATTAATGGATTTAAATAATATTTTTTTAGTAAACATTTTTTCGTCCAAATGTCCATTGTAAAATAAAACCAACTGAGCTAACTCAAATGGTTTTCAGATATGGAAAAGAGATATCAAGGCAAATCCTAATATGCTGGCCGATTATTTATTGTTGTACCATCAAGAGGGATGCTCCACAGGCAAAATATAGCAGAAAATTGGCATTTCTTACTTTCTAGGTGAGTCCGAATGTTCGAATGTAGTTACGAATGTTGAAAATATTAAAGCATTTGAAATTATAAATGCCTGTCTCTCGGAAACCTTGCATGATGGAGAAAAACCGATATCATATTTGAATTCAGGAGAAAAGGTAATAATAATAATAATAATAATAATAATAATAATAATAATAATAATAATAATAATAATAATAATAATAATAATAATAATAATAATAATAATAATAATACTTTATTTATTCTGGCAGAGTTAAGGCCATAAGGCCCTCTCTTCCACTCAACCAGCACAAATACAAATAAATATTTGACAAATATAGATGTACACTATACTAATTATAAACAGTTAAAGATACAATAAATGTAGCAATGTAAATGTCATGTACAAACAACATTTTGTAGGGTAATAACAATAATGATACGATAATAATAATAATAATAATAATAATAATAATAATAATAATAATAATAATAATAATAATATAAATATGATACATTATACGGGAAACACCAATTAATATATATATATATATATATATATATATATATATATATACTATCAGAATCACATATTTTTCTTTCTGAGACAATAAAAAAGTTTATTTTTTGTTGCTCAGTGTAATTAACTAACTCAGTAGCATTATCGAATCTGTAGGCTCATGGCCACGTGGACGTAAGTTCTCAATTATATCCCTACCCTGAGCCAACATTTTCCAACCTCCTCTCCATGATGCGACAGGCGTAGAAGGCTCATGGCCTACCATCCGGTTCTGGCCTCACATCCACATGTGTTAATCACAGAGTATAAAGGTGGCATGTGGTCATGATATTGGGTCTTTCAGCCGTTATAGTTTTTTTTTTCAACCTGGAGCCGCTACTTATTGTAGCTACCCAAATGCCTCACGATGCTGGGTGGACACCCAGTCCCATACCGGCCGAATTTTCATGATACAATTTATTTTCCCATCGAGTCCCTTAATTCTGAGTTAAGGGATTTTGCCCTTACCCCTGGGCTACGAAGCGAATTTTTTCCAATCATCCCCTCTATGATTCACTTCCCTCAGTTATGATAAATGTTATTTTACCACCTCATTCTTCGTCGATCTACTGGGCGCTTTTCCTCTGGACTTCTATGCCACTCTTTCATTCCCCTTTCTTGCCACATGTCCTGCTCAGGCTTAACTTTTCAAATTAAACATCGCTTCCCATAAATATCATGTAGTTCACTGTTATAAATTTTCTCAATTCACCTGTCTGTTCGACTATCTTTAGTCCATAGATTTTCCTAAGAACTTTATTCTCAAATACTCATAGTCTTCTGTGCTTCCTTAGGTTTCATTATTTGCATTTTGTAAAGTCGTCATATTTCTAACGAAAATGAAAGATGAAGTGTATTATTAATCGGATGGACTTAAATGGTTATACGATATATAGCCGAACGTCCTTACATGCATATAAGACTTTTTTAAATTTAATTTTATTGAATGAATGAATAAATGAATGGAATGTATTGCCTTTTTTCAAAAGAAAGGAGATACATATGTACTTACATTGCTTACGGGCCTGCTTGGCCGTGCGTGCATTATTTTTCCATGAACAAAAGAAAAAAACAAAAGTAATCATAATACATAAACAAATCCTTATATGGCTACACACGTGTATCAGAACAATGAATACATATAAATAAAATCTATGTCTACAACTATACACACATTAATGCACATCTACACTCATCCATGAAAAGACCATGCGTGTATATATAAAAAAGCCTCATTCTATATATTAATAATTTTAAAAAAGTGCCATAAAAAAAATTAGGAAAGAGAGAGAGAGAGAGAGAGAGAGAGAGAGAGAGAGAGAGGAGAGAGAGAGAGAGACAGAGAAGAGAGAGAATACACACACACATATACATACACATACACACACCTCCATACACATACACACGCGGACGCTCATATCCCCCCCCCCCGGCCCTGCAGACATCAAATGCACTATCAGGCTATTCAACTTATCAATACTACTTATTACATTATATAATTGAAGATCATATTTATATTCTTATTATTGATAATACATTTATCATTATTGTTCTCCAATTTTTCTATACCTCAATTTCCTTACTGTACCCAAAAATTTGTATCACTTCACTCTCGATCCGTCTTTAAAGATCCCAGCACGCCACTCTCCCATGATCTGACCTGACAAATCTCTCCGGCAGCAATTGTAATCTAAGTTGCTCTGTCTCTTTACAGAATGCTATAATATGTTGCCAGTTTTCACGGTCATCGCATTAGAGGGCACAGTTTAATGCCTTCTTCACTTGTTAAGTTATGGGCCATCCATCCCCCCAAATGAAACCATGCAATAGCACTTCTATCATCCCCATCCAAAAAGTCAATATACTTCTCCCTTCCCCATGAAAGTTTATTAATTTTATTACCCAAAAGCTAAGGGGCGTCTTCTATGGTGAAAAGTAAAGTGATCAAATTGCAGATATTACGAATTCCAAGTAGTATGATCCTACTTTTGTATACAATCCGGCAAGAGATGACTGCCGGGTTGTCAGCCCTGCATACCTACCGCCTTCACTCCTAGACATTGCCTGGCACTCATTTTAATTAGAGGCTGAATCGATCCCAGAAGGCTTAGAACATTTTAGACTCCATCGGGATTTGAACTTTCCTCCTTGTAGCATATGCCTAATGGCATAACCAACTTGGGCACGTAGTTAATTTATTAGTGTAAAGTATTTTATGAAACAACTGTAGGGATACTCATTAGCAACTCATATAATTTCCCTTTGACACACACTTAGGTTATGAACTTTACTAAGGGATGGGTCCATCCATTGTTTTTAAGAGAGCCTTTACTTTAGCAGCAAGACTTTGCAATAGGTCCCTGAATGGGTGTCCTCTTTAAGAGCAGTATACAGAGAAGAATCAATCCCACATGTATTTGATTGGATTTAAGTCGAGACGTTGAGATGGTCAGTCTTTTCTAAAATTCATTCTCTCTCCAAAACAAACTCATCCTCGACCCTTATGATATGAAACATTGTCATGATTTTACAAACAACGGTATTCACCATATTATTCCTCTTGGTAGACAGTACAAATCCATGCTGATTCAAAACTTTGGACTTTAGATTGCCTTTCAGTTTTACAAGGGAATCAAGACTACGCTATCAAAATTTGTCCCACACTGTAATTCCACATCGTCCAAATATCACTGTTGGCACAAATACTGGTTGGAATCATCATCACCCATCCTATAATCGGGGCAACGTAACCCCGCCTTCCAGGCGCCCCAACTTCAGAAGTGGGTTACAATTACGCCATGCCAGGAGAGAAACCAGGAATGTCGAAAGACAAACCTGGGGCATTTGAAAAAAAAAAAAAAAGATATCATTCGCCTGGGATTCGCTTCACTCAAGTCCTTCCAACAGATTTCACAATGTACAGCGCGATTCTTCTTAAAAATCACAGATATCCAATGCTACGCTTTTTAGTGACTGATCACTTTAGACGACGAAAGTATAGGGTGCCGAGATACCCTTGGTAATATAGGGACTTACTTGTTTTGCCCCCTTTATCCATTTAGGCCAATAGGCTAGGTTGGTTACGAGTGGTTGCGTACCGTGCGTCGATCTGGTATTTCCACCTGAGGGATCAATGTGGGTGTTCTTTTTCTTTTTTTTCCGTTTTTTCAGAGGGCGCAACTTCTGAGTTTTCAATTCAGGAGTGCGTCTTCTTGTTTGTTTAAAGTGGCAGTTGATTGAATTTTTTGGTTTCGATCACTCAGAGAGGTATTTTCTTTGTTGAATTATATATAAATAGGCCTATATGTGGATTATTGTCTAATATTAGGATTTTTTTCAATTAATGATTAATTAATTATTTGCAAGCTGTCCCCAGCGCGTGGTGCAAAGTTTACATTTTGAATTAATTTAGTTAATTTAACGGAGTTTTGACGTGTTAATTTGGTTCAGCTGGCAATCGCTTCCGAGGAGATCTCTTTAGACCTTTCAAGGCGACATTTAGTATCCACAGAGGAAATATTTCGCTTCCGAGCAGCTGCCGAACCATAACAGCAGAAGTTCCTCAATTCACGCTCGAAGTCATGGTGCTAACTTCACTCCTGGTAAGAAGATTGATTTTTTTGTAATTGATTCTGTCGAAAACGATTATTTTTAGGCATTAGCTTTTTTAAAGATCGCCCATTCTTTTCAGATATAATAAGTGGTCTATCAGGTTGTTTACCACTTTACAGCAAAATTTTAGTTAATTTTGGAAGCTTCAGGAGGGCTTAAATATCTCATATTTACTACTTAGGTGGGGTACTTATGACCATACTCCATGACGAAACACGCTGGAAGGTCCTTGTCCAACTAGTCGGGTGCTGGTCTTGCCGAATTTATAACAAATAGACTTTGATAGAAACAATAGGCCGACAATTGTTTTGTCTCAGAAGCATGTTATTTAATTTCTTCATTTTGAAATTTTCTTTAGAGATATAGCCATTATATTCAAGTTCTTCTAAGACTTGCACATGGAATGATATTTCATAAAAAAAAGCATCATAATAAACAGATTAACAATGCATTATCAGATTATCACATATTCCTATGTCCAATGTTTTACTCTCTTAACCTTTTCCTGTCTATCTTCCCAGGTCCGATCTTGCTAATCTTTTTTCTTCTAAAGCTTTATGACCTGCCATCCGGGAGATTTTTGGATTACCCCTACCCTCTACTTCATACTGGAATCCAATCCAAAACACTTCATGGTAATCTATCCATCATCCTTTCGTTTACATGTCCATATCATTGCAATTGTCTGTTTACTTTAGAATCTATAATTTAATTTTCTTATTCACACGTTGCATAATCACTTATTTCTTACTAACATATATCTCCCCAGTCATGTCAATCACTATCATTATTTAAATCCAAATTTACTGACGTCTTAAGTTCCTCACAATGAAAACACTACCTACATAACACTACATTCAACATTTTGTGTAAACCTATAGGGGCCTACCTATAAATATTCATCTAGAAAGATGTTCTTACTTTGCTTTATTTTATTTCTATTTCATGTTTTGTTAATGTTAGCTAATATTAGACCACATCCGCATTGTGCTTTGTTTAGTCTATATTTTAACAATATTTTAAAATTGTAACATGTAGGCTATTTAATTTTTGTACGATTTTATTATTCGCTGGTCGGGTGGAAGAGAAGCCTCTAGCTTAGGTAAATCACTATTATTATTATTATTATTATTATTATTATTATTATTATTATTATTATTATTATTACTATTATTATTATTATTAGTATTATTATTTTATTTTATTTTTTTGACTACGCAAAGTACTTATGTAGATGCGTTTCCTTTTACTACATATGTCCCTCATTTTTTGACTATGGGCTTTGTTTCTCTCTTCTGTCCATGTTCCTGTTTTTTCTTGCGTTTGTCCTCCTTGGTCAACATGCCACTTGTGTACCGTAATTCTAAAGATATCTCTGTTTATATGTTCTTGAGTAATAACTGCCAATTTTAAGCCCTTTTTTACTTCACCAATCCATTTTATAGTAACCATTTGTCTGCTATACTTCTATTTTCGTAGAATTATAATATTTGTTTTGAAAGTCTATTTGAGTATATTGGTTTATTATTATTATTATTAATTATTATTATTATTATTATTATTATTATTATTATTATATTATTATTATTAGCCTATTATATAAAATACATGGGTCACTGTATTGTCATATGTCAGTGAAAGAAACGGTACCGGGACTTCACTCAGCATTGACTGTATAGAGATGTCGGACAATGTATTTATTTATTATTTACATAAATTTTGAAAGTAGTTAATAACCCGATCTGTGAACGCGTATATCGATAATAATAAATTCATAGAGTTAGAGAGACACTACTTAAACACAAAATAGCAGCCGTGAACCACGGGTGGCTCACTGCAGTCACCCCTAGAGCTGTTGTTACTGTAGAGTTTAATTATTTTAGACGTTCGTTTTGCATCCCGCTGGCTGACAGTTATGTCGGATTAATAAATAGTTCACTGGTTTAAACCATTACACACGGGGACAAAGCGCACAGCACTCGCCTGCCGTCCTATTAAATCAGTTATCAGCAGAGCGCCTAATCAGAAACACATCATGTATTATATAGTATTAGTGTCCCCAGCAATTTGCCAAACTGTCAGCTAAAACAGAACCAACCCAGCTGCATCACAATCTACATCCTACTGCAGAAATATATTATGCAGACTAACAATGCAGGAACATCTACTCGAGAAAAAAAAATCCTTCTTCGTCAGTTAATAATTTATGATGAAAACTAAAAATTAGAACGAACCAGGAATTGAAAGAATTATATAGAGATTTAGATCTGGTAGGGGATATTAGAAGAAAGAGACTGGAATGGGTAGATTTTAGATTAGATTTATTTACCCTGGTGGAGTTAAGGTCATGTGGCCTTATTTTCATAAATAATTAAATTTATTAATTGTTAAAAGAATACTATCAGTGAGGTGTGTAAGTTAGTTTGTTATTAAATAATTCTTTAGTTTGTTTTTGAATTATGTTATAGTTTGACACGTGTTGCGGATGGAGCAGATAAAGAGGTGCAAGAAGGATTTTAGAAGGGAAACCAGAAGGAAGAAGACAGGTTGGAAGACAGAAACTAAGGTGGTTGGATAACGTTGATGAAGACTTAAGACAACTGAAGGTTAAAAGATGGAGACAGAAAGATAGGAATAGAGAAGAATGGGCACATGTTATAAAGGAGGCCAAGGTTCTTACAGGACCGTAGAGCCAAGGGAAGAAAAAGCTGAATATTGACGGTTATGATGATTTCGGTCACTTCATATAGGATTCGTTGTAGGCGAAACGAAACCTGGACAGGATTTTCCGAGTTTCTCCCGTCCCAAAAATTTAATTCCACTACATCTTCATACTTCTTCACATTTCTCTTGTTCCTTTCGGTATCGGATTACCTACATGGCATATTAGAAGGGCAATTTGGGTAATTAGTAGAAGAGATAGAAGAGATGAAGTAAGAGAAGGGCCTGTATTGCCAGCCCCTTTTCCATTCTAAAACTTCCTTCAACTTCGTTCCGTTCCATCTCATCTGCTCCTGTGATAGTGTGACAGCCAGATCGCCGGCATCAATATATATCACAGAATTCATCTCGTCTTATCATCGACCTGGCATTACGCCGGACAAGAGTAGAGGATTTATATTAATATTAACGGTTACACTTTGTCATTGTAATTATGTCCAATATTACACTTTTCCGTGAAGCATGCTTGATAAATATTAGAAATTCGGGTTGTTGGCGAAATATACACAACCAGATTACGAAACTGTTCTGAACCTGCTTGCGAAAGACCATTACTATTTATTCTTTTCGACTTTTTATGTGATTCAGTGTTTAAAATATAATTTTAAAAGCAATTCGCTTATTAATTTCATAGGCTTACTACTGTCTATTCCTTGTTTAAAAATTGTGTTTTGAAAAAAACTAGGTGTGCACTGATACATCACCGATAGTTAAATTGTTAAAGTATTTTTTTTTTTAATTTACTGACATCCTTGCCAGGAGAAAACATGTTTCATCGAAGATTTTTCAATAACATTATAAACAAGTATATGGGGTTACTGCTATCGTTTACTATTCAAGCTAAGTTGGTTAAGGTAGTGCGCTACAAGCGGGAGGTAGGGAGTTTGAGTCAGGATTTGTAAACTGGGCTAAACCTTCTGTCGGTACTATGACCCTGGGGTCGACGCAGTCTCTAATGGAAATGAGTACCAGACGCTTGTTCTGGGGTAAAGACGGCCAACACATAGGGCTGGCAACTCCGCTGACATCTCATGTCGATCTATAAATGCGAGAGCCTTAATCTCCAAACACCCCAAGGATCACTTTAGACCTACATTGGGATCAATTAACTATTAAATCTAATTAGGAAACATAAACAATTACACATTAAAAATAATAGTTTGTGTTGTTAATTATTAGTTTCTTTTTCTTCTTTACCTTGGATTAACCTCTCCGTTTGTAGATATTCTTACATGCCCTACGTCACCTAGACTTTACAGGACCATGACCTGTCGGGAGAGGATTTTGAACTGCGTGGTGCCAGATGTGTTCAGGCACTGTTTGAGATCAACGTTTCCTGACATTTGTCTTACAATGTAGAAAAACCCTAAAAAAAAACTCACCCAGGAAACTTATTCCGACTGGAGATTGAACTCGGGTTCGCTGCGTCTGAACCAACAACGTTACCACTAGTACAATCGGTGGACGACTAATTTCTAAGCATGCAGTATTTATTTTATCAGTCTATGACAGCCTGACTCCAGTACTGTACGCTAATATTTAAGATATCCTATCCTGGAGCACAGCTATAAGGCCCTAGTTGAGTCCCCATGAGAAAAAATGTATCACGAAATTCAGGCGATGTGTAGAACATTCATTATCGCGAGAAATTTGGGTAGACTATTTAACTCATGCCACAAATGCTAGTCAATGACCAATCACGTTTCAAATTAATGTTGTTTTACAACCAATGACAGTCGTGTTTCACCTAGCTCTTTATCGATTTCTCTTTATCTGCTCCTGCTTATGTGATAAAGAAAGCTCCTCCTTTTTAATGTTCTGAACAGGTCAAAGCATCATTTTTCTCCAACAAATACATTGAATATAGCAAATAATGAAAAGATTCCTTGATTTCACTGAGTTGTTGACTAAAAAAATAAATGAATAACCCGTAATGTTGATTATGATATATAGTTTGATGTGTTTCATTATTTCTCCACTTGGGTGCACTCTTAGAATATTGCGATCTTATTTGGCAATAAATAAGATGATCAAGCAGCAGTGAATGAACATAACCTCACATTTCTGTTTTGTTTTCAAACATCGCCGTTTACATTAAATATATAAATATTTTAAAACAACTATAGTTAAACAATGATTTGTGAGTAAACAGCTTAATTTTATTCGTTAAATAGTCCTAACAAATGCCACTCTTGATTTCCAAATTCTCTAGATAAATTGGAAATCACTCGTGGCATTACTTATAATAAGATAGGTAGATCCAGGTTAAAAAAAACTATAAATCAAGAGGAAATCGACATATATCACTCCTACACTGGTTAGATGATAATCACACACGTTAGTGATTGACATGTGGATGTGAGGTCAGCAGAGTCATAGTATCTCTAGGCCTGTCGCTCATTGGATTAATGATGGTTTGAAATGAACTACGATACCTCGGATAATATTAGAAGAAATGCAAAGTGTTTCACATCAAAACAAGTAGGTCTACCAATAATTTTTAACTTGCTTTTTAAAATGTAAGTTACTATGATTTGTTTGTAAGTTAAAAAACTGGCTGTGTAACGTAATCTAGTAAGTAATCTAAGTTACATCTAGACACATTAACTCCTCGTGTTATACGAGTCAAGGCATGAAATTTGCTTCACAGAGTCCTGCTAAACTCGTTTTAACAGGTCACCTTGTGAACCCCAGACTTGAAAACACATGATTGTAGTCTTTGTACAGCATTTTAATACAATAGCTACAAAGGTTATTCAGGTCAACCTTCCTTAAATACATTGCCAGCTGCTTAATTTAAATTTTAAGGACCTGGCTGGGCAATGAAAGAAGCCATTTTACACGTGATGTTGAATCTGGATTTGGAGACCTACTGTAACGGGGTTTGCGTTGGTTTTATGTTTGAAATAGCTCTTTCATTCCGACAGTACAATAGACATAACTGATTTTCCGCTAGACGATGAATCACCTATTTTGTTCTACAATAGGTCTATATTTCTTACTACCTTTAACATTGACCTACTCAAGATTTATACGATAATATTCATAACTAGAGACCGGATGTTAGGGAAAATACCTACAGTTATTTATTATAGATAGTGTAAAAGTGACTTCATATAAGTTCATACCGACGACCATAGAGTTGTTTTCCATGAAGTTAATTTTGCCTATAAATGCCTATTTCAGCTTACAATGCCTATAGATGCCTATTGGCCATTTTGTCTCGAAATTAACTTAGTAATTCAATGAAATTAACTGAAATGGACAAACGTCATGACATATCATTGCATAGAAAGCTTTAATTGACTGGCAATATTATTTTTGATGTTGATAACACTGAATTCAGTCTGTAGTCCTCGTTCACAGACAGGTGATTCAAAGACAAAGTTGTGCAACATGTGTATGTTGTCTTTTTTTTCCCCCCCTTTAGAACAGTTGTTTCACGATGCCTAAAGAACGTACAACGGTAAAACAGTAAAAGACAAACTGACCAATGTCGTGAAAGAATCTGGTGTGGAAACATTCTCAAATGACAATGTTTTGCAAAGTGTGTAAAATTTCAGTGAATTGCGCGAATAAGTGCCATGTTTCGCAGCATGTACACACTGCAAAACATAAGTATGCTCTTTGTAAAAAGGCAAAACTAGTTCCAAAATCATCTCTGATATCTTCGTAAGCTATTGGTAGCATATGTTTATATTCTTTACGTAAGGCCGTAAAATTTTATGTTGCAGTCCATTTTTTGTAAGAGACTATTTTGATTTTTTAGTGCCTATATTAATTATTTATAGGACCCTTTTGCCTGCCTATTTTGAACTTTATAAGTGCCTAACATCCGGACTCTATTGATAACCATGAACTTGGGGTCCAATAAAATACTTGATCTTTGAAATATATTTTCTTAACTCGATGGTAGTCCCGCGCCGTAGCCGAGCGGTTAAGGTAGGAAGCCTTGGCGCAGAGCTACGGGACTTGCGCTGGTTCGAGTCTCCATGGGGGAAGAAATTTTCTCATGGTATTTCGGCCAGTATGGGACCGGTGCCCACCCAGCATCGTGAGGCAATTGGGTAGCTACAATAAGTAGCGGCTCCAGGTTGAGGAACCAGCTATAACGGCTGGGGGACTCGACATGCTAACCACATGTCACCCCTACACTGGCTGTTGATCATCTACCTCTGTGATTGACACATGTGGATGTGAAGGACCAGCAGCCGGCTGGTAAAAGGGCAACCGCTGAAAAGTGGAAAGACCCTCAATCGGAAACTCGATGGTATAGGACTTTTCACGTCAGAAAATAACAATGTTCTTATGGAGCAATCCTTGCTAGTAAACGTGTCCTTTTATGTGAGATTGATTTATTACGTAGTTAATTCATTTGAAATAAATAATTTAGTTAAATAGTTTTACCTACAACTTCGTGATTTATGAAAAAAAAAATTGGCCTCCATTATGGAACGTACAGGCCTAAATTATCACCAATATATTTAATAAAGTTACGGGGTGAATTTAATTACCGGAGCAGCCGTTATTTATCTGATAGTATGATATATTTTCTGTTATAGAATAATTTTTATTGTCTGTGTTAGGCAGGGTATAAATGTTCCTATAGTATAGATGATAAGATTATAATATTTGTTTTAGTTCCAGATATTTTCATTATCATAAGTAATGCCACGAGTGATTTACAATTTATTTACAGAATCTGGAAATCAAGAGTGGCATTTGTTGGGACTATTTAACGAATGAAATTAAGCTGTTTACTCACAAATCATTATTTAAATATAGTTATTTTAAAATATTTATATATTTAAGGGAAAACGGCGATGTTTGAAAACAAATGAGAAACGATTGGTACGCTTCATTTGCTTCTTTTGTTTGTCACTGCAACCAGATCATATTATTTATTGCCAAAGGAACGCAATATTGTAAGAATGCACATTAGTGGAGAAAAAATGAAACACATCAAACTTTATATTAATTCATTTCTGATGTCCTATGATGTAAATATGACAATTATATTTTTCTGGGAAAAAATATATTTAAGAAAGTGCAAACAGTGGTTTCGTTTTTTGGTGGTATAATGAATTGCTACAAATGTTTTTATATTAACTCCCGGTATGCGGTATGTGTTGACATTCATGCACCATATATACAATCTGGTAGCCGTATTTCTTAGGGAGTCAGTCACTGCAAAATAATGCTATGACCTAATCAGATGTTAAAAAGGAGGTGCTTTCTTTATTATGATAAACTTCAGTTCGTAAATCTAGGCGAAACACGACTGTGATTCGTTGTAAATCAAAAATCGTAACGTGATTGGTCATTGACTCCCGTTTGGGGCATGAGTTAAATAGTCCTTGTAAAGTTTTATTTTTAAGGGGGTAGAATTTAAGTTGGAATAGGCATGTATCTATTTTGCAATTATCCATAGCAGGAATGCCATTGAACTATTCTTTTTCAACAAAACTTAGAGATAATTATATTTCCATCTCTGTCTCTCAGTCTGCGGCGTCAAGTAGCAACAGGTTCCAATAAGAGGAATACTATTTTCTAGACATGAAGAACCCTATACATATACTCGTAGTCAATAATTCTTATTATATTAGTACTTTTTTGTCTTAAAAAGCGCATAATGTATTGTTTTACAAAATGAAGAAACCAAATATTTCAGTGATTTTTAAGAATCTTCTTGCCCCCTGTTACGGTATCGAGTTTAAGATACAACTTTCCATTGTTCTCGATTTTTAATATGTATTTTTGACCTAATTCTTAAACAACATACATCTCACAATTTTAAAGTACGAGTATTTTAGGAGATAAAAAATAATTAAATTAAACTGAGACAGGATTAATTGTAGTGTTAGATTATGGCTTTGCTTAGGATAGAAAAGAATAATATTAATATGCCAATAAATGTCCCAAATGCTTAAAACTAAATTAATTTATTTTTAAAAGTAACCCCTTTTAAGAGTTTAAAGAAGTAACAATCATTATTTGGAGATTACAATAACCTCATAGCCAATTTTTCTAAAGTATCCTACTTATATGGGATTTCCTATGTGAAAATACTCTTAAATCTCATCCATATTTCACATTTTTTTGACACAAGACATTTCACACACACACACACACACACAATATAAGTCTGGAACGCTTTTGAGGTAACTTCAACTAAACTTGATTCACACATGGATATTATTATAATCTGGAAAACATATTGTTAAGGATGAGAGGCTTCATTGTATCCCTAGGATGAGATTGAGAGGGATCATCTTAGCCTATTCATGAATTTAGGCCATTTGTTGATCGTTTCGGCCTTAATAGAAATTCAATCCAAAAGAATTTTGAGGACGTCCTGGTCTTCCTCTTCCTGCAGGTTGATAGTTTAACATCTGCCTAGGTAGGCCTATCCTGTGATCCTCCATTCGATGAACATGTAGCATCCATCGTGACTTATAATCAGATATTTTGTTTTCTAAAGGTTCCGTACGTAGTTCTTCAAAGACATCATTTTTATGGTGCGAAAAAAAGGCTATCTATATTAGTGACGAATCCATAATTTTAGGTGTCTTTAAGCTAAATGGCGACAGAAGGTCGGTATAAAAATACCCAGGCAAAGCCTGCTGTATCGGATAACATAAAATTAAATTAAATATTTAAATAAATATACCTCATAGTGTTACTTCCTAAAATAATCAATACATTGAATACTTACTATAATTCAGTTCTGGCTTCTTTAGCCGCTATTGAAGGGTCTATGTTGTATGGTGCGGTTAGAGGAGAGGATGAGTTGCAGGTACTGCCAGAAACTACACTCAGTTTTGAAAACATAATAGTTACTACACTCAGTTTTGAAAACATAATAGTTACTACACGTTGAATTATTTTTATCTACTAGATCTGTGTTAGAGAATACTTATGTTTTCTCATATGTGTGGAGTGTTCATTATAGAATAGTGTTGTTTTTATAACAATTTAATTATTATTATTATTATTATTACTATTGCTATTATTATTATTACTATTATTATTATTACTATTACTATTACTATTACTATTATTATTATTATTATTATTATTATTTATTAAGAAAATGTTTTTTCTATGGCTGCTACTTTCCTCCCCACTCGGTAATTTTCCCTCCTGCCACATGAGTTAGGAATAGCCAATACGGCAACAGTTACAGAACTGGACTATAGATGACTCTTTCAAGAAATGTGCTAATCATATGTCACTCGCTGACATCTGTTAGCTTGGTTAAGTGGGGATAAATGGGTATAGACTAGAATCAAAATACAGGTCTTGAATGCGATATTGACAAAATAATAGTAAAAGATGAATTCAAAGTGAAATTGAATTAGTTAATGAATAAAATTGGTGCTGAAGACGATCCTGACAAAGTATTATGAAAAAAAATATTCAGCAGTTTGACTCTCATCACGAAACGTTTGGGGATGGAATTAATTGGGATATGGAAAATGTGAGCATCAATGGGGTGTGGAAACATGTGTTGTGTCATGTTTAGATAAAATGTTATCACGTGCACCTCATGTCATTTATTACAAACCTGCATCAGGTGCTCGTGTGACAAAAAAACCTCAACCCATCGTCATGCATTAATATCATTCACTTGTTTAACTAAATATATTATATCCTCTACATGTACCTGAGTCTCTGATATGCTTTGTGTATAGAGTGGGCGAAATCGGCAGACGGAAAATAAAATGAGATGAATGATGATATAAAAAATAATGATAAGAATCAGATGGTTACGAGACAAATTGGCTAAATCCTTACATTTTTGCTGAGACAACGGCAGAGAATATTACTTTTTGTTGTTGTCCTTAATGCTAACATCTAAGGTCATACGTTTGGATGAATTCACTACTTTTTTATCTATAGGGTGTCCCAATAAGAACGCCGGATTTGAATTGGCAGCCATTTTTTTACTACGAGGTTGGAGCACTCTACCTACACTTTTTGTTTTCTATATTTGTTGCAATTACTGGATATGGAGTGTTATACTGCTGAACAATGAGTTTTAATTGTGAAAACTCATTACCACAATGGTGTGTGTTATGCTCAAACTGTTCGAAGGCTTCGTGCTCTTAGGCCGGAATCGCGCAGAGGTGACCAAAACTGGCCACCAAGGCCATGTGACTTCTTTCTTTGGGGGTTTATCAAATCACAGGTTTATGAACACAATCCCCGAACCATACAAGACCTGAAGCAGGAAATTCGACGTGTCAGCGCAAGACTGTGCAAAAGTAATCACAAATTTCATAGACAGAGCCACTAGCTGTAGAGCGTCTCGTGATGGACATAAGTCAGATGTCATTTTCCATACTTAAATCGGAACGTATACCCTTTGTGCTCATGTATAAATATATGTCATTTCTTTCAAATATAATTTATTTTGTGCATTATTGAATCCGGCGTTCTTATTGGGATACGCATTATTAAGCGTAATCATACGCATGTTCTCGTGGAAGTCCACTAAGTTAACATTTTAAAATTATAATATAAAAACCATCAATTAATGCAGTAGGCCTACATCATTTTAATGACTATTTAACTCATGCCCAAAATGGGACTCAATGACCAATCACGTTTCAATGATTTTTGTTTTACAACCAATGACAGTCGTGTTTCACCTAGCTCTTTATCGAATTGTCTTTGTCAGCTCCTGATTTTGTGATAAATAAAGCTCTTTCTTTTTAATATTCTGAACAGGTCAGAGCATTATTTTGCAATGACTGACCCTCTAACAAATACATTGAATATACTAATTAATGAACAGATTCCTTCGAACTACACATTTGATAATTGTGTGTTCAATAAATATGTTTTTAAAATAATCATTTTACTCAGTTGTTTACTAAAAAAATAAATTAATAACCTATAATGTTGGTTATAATATACCGTTTTATGTGTTGCATTTTTTCTCCATTAGGTTGCATTCTTACAATATTGCGATCCTATTTGGCAATATATAATATGATCAAGTAGAAGTGAATAAACAAATGAAACTTAACCACACATTTCTGATTTGTTTTCAGACATCGTTGTTTACATTAAATATAAGTTTATAGGTATTTTAGAATACCGGTAACTATAGCCTATTTAAATAATGATTTTTGAACAAACATCTTAATTTTATTCGTTGGATAGTCCTAACATATGCCGCTTTTGATTTCCAAATCCTCTAGATAAATTCACAAGTCTATTCTTGACTCGTGAATTTATCGATGATTTAGAAATCATTCGTGATGTTACTTATGATAATTGTATTTTATTCCCTTGATGCAGAGCTACAGGACTTGAGCTGGTTCTCGAGTCTCAATGGGATGACATTTTCTCATGGAATTTCGGCCAGTGCGGGACCTGTGCCCACCCAGAATCGTGAGGAATTTGAGAAAAAACCAACTGTAACGGCTGTAATTATGATCGTCCACCTATGTGTGTGTGTGTGTGTGTGTGTTCTTGCGTGCGTTTGTGTATGTAGGCCTTCACATGATCTTTCAGAAACCTTGAAAAATAAAGAACGGCGAGAAAGCGAACAATGTATTATCTTCATAATTTATTATTCACCGATGTGGTCGAGGTAACGTCGTCGCCTCGTATGCCTAACCAGCGGGTTCCCCCGGTTGAGACAAGTTTTCTGGTTTCCTTCTGTATTTTCTCGCCTATAAGACAAATGTCAGAAAACTAAGTCCCAAATAGTCCCCGAATATCATCTGGTCTTCACAATCATCTATATCAAATTAGCATTATGAATGAGTGAATGGTGTCTCTTATCCTAAATGTTCATGATGTCTAGGAGATGGCCATTGAAGTGAGCCGATCACTCATCTTGATACTCAATGTCCTTGTGCGACCAAAAATGTATGTGTATGATCCAATGTTGAAACCTCTCCCGACACATCCTTTCGCTGTAAGATCCATACAGCATGGGGCATGTTCAAGAACCTATAAAAAATGAGAGATTAAACTAAGGAAAAGAGAGAATAGAGAGAGATATATTTTATCTTGAACACAATACATACACCTATATGGTCTCGTGGTAGCGGGTTCGATCACTTGTCGGGACAAGTTTCCTGGTGAGGTTTTTTTTTTGGGATTTTCCTCACCAGCAAGACAAAATGTCAGGAAACTTCAAGGCCGAAACAATCCCTGAACATCATCTGACCATCATTATCATCATTTATCATATTCGCCTCATTAGATTGAGGCATCTCCTAGCGCATCATTATCATCATCCATCATATCATTGGGACAGCGTACCCCGCCTTCCAGGCGCCCCAACCTCAGAAGTGGGTTACAATATGCCAATGCCAGAAGAGAATACTAGAAGTGTCGAAATGACAAACTGGTAGTATTGAATAAAAAAAAATTCACATCTGTTACAGTACTGAAAACATATTGCGCCCTATAGAACAATAATAAAATCAAGCTATTGGTTCTAATTATAAATTCTTAAATAAACTAACCAAATAATTACGTAAAATCAAGCCTTAGTTGTCTTCACCGACATTAAAAATTCGAATTTGTAACTAAAATTTTTCTTTTTATTCAGTATCCCAGGTTGTCATTTCGACATTTCTGGTGTTCTCTCCTAGCATTGGCTTAATTGTAACCCACTACTGAAGTTGGGGCGCCTAGAAGTCGGAATTACGTTACCCCGATGATATGATGGGTAATAAATGATAATGAGCTGCCAGGAGAGTTCTCAACCAAAATTAACCTAAATTCCAGACCATAGGAAACCACAGGAGTGATTCCCTTTAAGATAAAAATCCCTATGGTTTGACCGGGAATCGAACCCAGGACCTCAATGCACCGTAGTCAGAAACGCTGACCACTAGCCCACGAGGCTGGTCGCAATTAAAATTCTTATTTCACTAAATTAACGGAAGTTTCTTCAACAAAATGAGTACAATTCAACATTTTGTATTACAATGTTTCATAGTTACTTTATTTCATCAATGCACAATTAATTGTTCTGTTCTCTTAAACATCTTGAAAGTCTTGTTCTAGAACAACAAACTTTGTTACGAGAATAGCTCTTAATAATGATTTCATTCTCCTCCAAGCAATTAAAGAGTGTCTGACATGATGTTTACAGTAGTCTTGAGTAGTAATAATGAATCGTATTAATCTTTGTGATTTCAAAATTTGAGATTTGTATCAACAGTCCAACAAAGGTTCGTCAGACTAGAATATTATAAGAAAGTTTATTTTTCATACTGATCCATTCCAATCCTTTGATTCTCGATGAAAAATATGCTTTATATCAACCGACCACAGATCCGGTGAAATACCTCTGTCACAATATCCGTCAGTTCTGCCAACAATTACGACTTTTCATGTCTATGCTAGACAATGTAACTTAATAGTACAAAAAAATAGAATCCGTTGCGGCTTAAAACCAAGAACATCAACTAAGGCAGCGGTTCCCAACCTGTCTCGACTCGCGAACCCCTTAACTGTTAAATCTAAAGTTACTCTAGTTACGGTTTAAAAGTTACACAACATGTAGGCCTAGTTGCAATAATAAATGCAAGTTTTCATAAGTAATGCCACGAGTGATTTCCAATTTATTTAGAGAATTTGGAAATCAAGAGTGGCATTTGTCAGGACTGTTTAACGAATAAAATTAAGCTGTTTACTCACAAATCAGTGTTTAACTATAGTTAATTTAAAATATTTATATATTTAATGTAAACGGCGATGTTTCAAAACAAATCAGAAATGTGAGGTTATGTTCATTCACTGCACCTTGATCATATTATTTATTGCCAAATAAGATCGCAATATTGTAAGAGTACACCCAAGTGGAGAAATAATGAAACACATCAAACTATATATCATAATCAACTTTACGGGTTATTCATTTATTTTTTTAGTAAACAACTCAGTAAAATCAAGGAATCTGTTCATTATTTGCTATATTCAATGTATTTGTTGGAGAAAAATAATGCTTTAACCTGTTCAGAATATTAAAAAGGAGGAGCTTACTTTATCACAAAAGCAGGAGCTGATTAAGATAAATCGATAAACAGCGAGGTGACAGACGACTGTGATTGGTTGTAAAACAACATTCATTGAAACGTGATTGGTCATTGACTAGTCTTTGTGGCATGAGTTAAATAGTCATAAGTAATGCCACGAGTGATTTCCAAATTATCGATAAATTCACGACTCACGAAGTGAGGAGTGAATTTATCTAGAGAATTTGGAAATCAAGAGTGGCATTTGTTAGGACTATTTAACGAATAAAATTAAGCTGTTTACTCACAATCATTATTTAACTATAGTTATTTTAAAATATTTATATATTTAATGTAAACGGCGATGTTTGAAAACAAATGAGAAACGATAGGTACGCTTCTACTGCTTCTTTTGTTTATCACTGCAACCCAGATCATACTATTTATTGCCAAAGGAACGCAATATTGTAAGAATGCTCTCTAGTGGAGAAAAAATGAAACACATCAATCTGTATATTAATTCATTTTTGATGTCGTATGATGTAAATATGACAATTATATTTTTCTCGATTATTACCTGGGGAAAAAATACATTTAAGAAAGTGCAAACAGTGGTTTCTTTTTTTGGTGGTATAATCAATTGCTACAAATGTTGACATGTAAGCACTATTATATACAATCTGGTAGCCGTATTTGTTATAGGCTCAGTCACTGCAAAATAACGGTCAGACCTGTTCAGAATATTAAAAAGGAGGAGCTTTGTTTAATATATGATAATCCTAACACTGATAAATATTTCGTGAAACACGACTCTGATTGGTTGTAAAACAGAAATCATTGAAACGTGATTGGTCATTGACTCCCATTTGGGGCATGAGTTAAATAGTCATTGTAATTACTCACCTCTTCCTTGGAATTCAGTGAGAAGGTTACACATGCTTTCCATGGCACAGAGTTTTGAAGTCAGGAGCCACAGAAGTTAAATAAGGTCTCAAATACCTTTCAGGACAAAGTATATTTCTGTATTTATTTTTTTAAAATAGGCATATGAAGAAAACGACTTTCCCGATACTGTTGTTAGTTTTGTTAGAACACAAAGAAGCTGGTAGACTAAATTTACATATAGTGAAATCAAATGCATTCCTAACGATGTTACATAACTCTGAATCAGGCATTCGCGGTAAATATTAATATTTATTGTGGAAATAATGTGATAAATTCCCGATGCAACAAGTAGGTTTATAGGGTTGATTTAATTCATTATGACAATGCCGCAGAAATGAAGGGAACAATAATAGGTCTAACCTCGAAACCCGCCATTACGGAAAAGTTTTGTCGAACACCTTGAAATATCTTGCGAACCCCCTGTAGATTCGCGAACCACAGGTTGGGGAAACGATGAACTAAAGGAACAACCTTCTATAGTAAAGCTAGCAAATTCAGAAGGTGTAAGGTTGCAATTCTACTACTAACTTATACTCTTCGGCCAAGAACCGATTAGTAGGACACTATGCTTTCAAAAGCTCCCTTTGGATCGGCTTTTCGATTTTTTTTTTTGTCTAATGTCACAGGTTGTCTCTTATGGCATTTCAAGCTTTCTCCCCTGGCTTTGGCAGAATTGTAATCAATTTCTTAGATTGGGACACCTTGAAGGCGGAGTTACGTTACCCCATGATATGATGGGTGATAAATGATAATGAAGCACCAGAAGAGTTCTTAGCCTAAACTTAACCTAAATTCCAGACCATGGGCAACCACAGGAATTTTCCCTTTAAGGAAAATTTCCTATGGTTTGACTGGGAATCGATCCCGGGACCTCATGAACAGTAGTCAGGCACGCTAACCACTAGCCCATGAGACTGGTCTTTTTTTTAGGAGAGCGTAAATAATTTAGGAGAGCGATTAGGGAGTCGTAGATTAATAATTAATAAGGCATTATTGGATTTTATACCAAGTATGTCTTCATGATGATTTTTTTGTTGAGATCTTGTAACATGGCTACCCCTCCCTTTATTAATCTTCTAGAGGAAATTATATTATTAAATAGAATAGTGGGTTGAAGTTTTTTCTCATATTAATATTAGTTTTTTATCTTTCTTTAAGCTAGGTCTTCTACTTTACCTGAATTATGTTAAAAAGCATCATTCAGTGAAATAGGCGCAGACTAATTAATAAGTTAAATGAGTGAAATACAGTAAATTAAGTACCATCATTGTCATTCCATTAACTCACTTTATAGGTACATTTCACACGTCACCCGGGCCCTCCAGTGGCACGACCTGTCGTGAAACGGATTTTAAACTATGGATCACACATACTAATTGACTACACAAGGACATGGAGAGCCTCCTCGTATGAGTGATCAGCTCAATGCCAAGACCTCCTCCAAGACAACACAACATGAAGATGAAACAACATTCATACACACATTCATATGATACATGGCGAATATAATAATGTTGATCATGATGGCCAGATGATGTTCGGGTCTTAAAGTTTCCTGACATTTGTTTTACAGGTGAGGAAAAACCCAGAAGAAAAACATTACCCACGAAACTTGTCCAGACTGGCAGCGACGCTATCCCGAGACCACAGGCGGTTGACTTTCAACTATCATAAATTGTTGAATTCATAGCCATTTTTAGAATCCATGAATTTATTGGGCTTTACTAATAAAATAAATAATTATTTATTACTAGCTAATACCCGGCGTGCGCTGCTACTCCTAAATAAATGTTAATGTGTTTTTACTACCAACCTTGCGCTGTTATACTTGCCCGGGAATCTGCTTATCCCGTTCTTCCTGTCATCAATGAAAGACAAAAAATGGTTATTGTGAGTTATCCGTAGAAGATAAACATATGCTGTCGCGGACTTTTTTGTAGAGGCTTTTGAGATGTTCAATTCTGTGTACATTAATTTGGTGTATTTGTTATGGTTTAGGCAGCGTAGGCCACTTAAGCGTCAAAATAGGGACTTTATTTCACGTTTTTTTTCGTTACAAAGAGTGATTTTTAGGGGTGAAGGGGTTGAATATCACAACTTTCTTATAGCATATGTTCATCCTGGGAATCTGCTGAACATTGTGCAAAAAACCTCATCAACATCGGATCAACGGTATGGCCGCGCATACAATACGAACAACAAACATTCATTTTTATATATTAGATAGGCCTTGTAATTTAATGGGTAGAACCTAGGAAGTATTTTACAAGTATTTAATGATGCTCTTTAACAGCTTGTCCTGCGCCGTAGCCGTGTGGTTAAGGCAAGATGTCTTGGCGCAGAGCTATGGGTCTTGCGCTGGTTCCCTTGGAGAAGAAGTTTTCACGTGCAATTTCGGCCAGTATAGAACCGGTGCCCACCCAGAATCGTGAGAAATTTGGTAACTATAATAAGTAGCGGTTCCAAGGTTGAGAAAACCAGCTATAACGGCAGGGAGACCAGTCATGCTAACCACATATCACCCCTACACTGGCATGATGATCGTCTACCTAAGTTATTAACACATGTGGATGTGAGGCCAGCAGCCGGCTGGTAGGCCAATGGCCATCAAGGTCTGTCGAGTCATGGGAAAAAATGCTTAGGCATGCCCCTAACAGCTAGTAACTTATAATATTAACTAACTCACTGGCACTATCGAGCCCGTAGGATCAAGGCCGCGTGGACATAAGCTCTCCATACATCCTTATCCTGAGCTAATGTTTTCCAATCATCCCCTGTATAATCTGCTTCCTTCAAATCATAGTTAATGTTATTCTCCCACCTCATTCTTTGCCTACCAACTGAATATTACCAAATATATTTCGAAATTCAGGTATATACTGTAATTACTGAAAACATTTCAATGCAGTCTCTATAGACTAAAGTTGGGGTCTGGCTGGCAATGAATATGAGGACTGTAGGGCCACCCTACTGTAAATTAAAAGGGTTTTAAGTTAGAAAACTAATTTGCAAGTGAATATTCGAAGTTAGTTCTGCATTACAAATGTTGAAAATACAATACTGTAGTCGTTCTGTCGTCAAGATAGTAACCAGGGGGAGGTTAGCTAGTTGCAGAGGAAAAGAAGAGAGGTTATCGTATCGGGTCATCGTGGCCAAAAGAACAGTAATGTAGTCAGAACAAGAAAAAAAAAAAATGGAGGAAAGCGAGGGGAGGAGGAGATATTTCCTGGTGTCAAGGTGATAAACAATACGAGATGTATAGTTAGATATATATACGTGAATACAAGGCTTTCGCAGGAAACACGGCTTCCTCTTCCACTATTTCATATATGTCCCCTCCCTCTGTTTGAAGAATAATTCACATTAATCATCAAGTCTATTTGAATTAGGGACTCCGCGTATTAGTTGTTGAGTCGACACACTGGAAAATTAAGAAATATAGTCTTCCTACAGGTTGACTAAAAATTTATTGTTCTAACAGAAACGTGCTTGAATGTTGAAATACTATTTTCTGTAGTACTTAATGATTTACTAGAGGAGGATTTTGTTGTTGTTAGAATTATTTTCTTCCTTTTAATATTACTTTTAGATTCTGAATAATTTAATTTTTTTCTAGCATTCTGATGGAAATTAAAATGCTGTTTTTGGATATGTAAGTTTACATTCATCGCACTTTTAACTTCTGTAACATATCAAAATTATATTTTGGGATTTATCATAAGCATATCTATCCACTTCTTATTAATGCAAATTTAGTAAAATATGCACCAAGATGATAACTTATATTTTAAAATATTCTCATATGAGATGGCTCCGTGGCGCAAGCGGCTGCTCGCCTCTCGCCGCTGGGGTCCCGAGATCGTGTCTCGATTATTCCATTTGGGTTTCGTGGTGGATGAAACGGAGTTGGGCAGGTTTTTTCTCGATGTTTTTCTCCCGTTTTTCCTTGTCACAATTTCATTCCACAATTTCATTCCACTATTTCTATATACTCATCTCATCCATTTCATTTCATTTCATTCATCTGTCTATGATGGTGCGTCAGGAGTGGTCGGCCGGCACCCTTGTAATTCACAGACCTCTATATAAGGGTCTTTATCTCATCTCATTCCTCGACCCTATCATGAGTTGGACACGAGTTGAGGATATTATATTTTATACTAGCTAATACCCGGCGTGCGCTGCTACACCTAAATAAATCATAATGTGTTTTTGAATTTAGCTGAATAAGTAAAAGGAAAAATAAATATAAATTTATATAATATATAATAATATATAAATATATAAATTTATATCGTTATTATTTTTAAATACCCCGTGCTGATTACCCGGCGTTGCCCGGAAATCTACGCATAAATGAGCTGAAAGACAAAATTCGTTATTTTGAGTTATCCATAAAAGAATACCCACCGTGCGCTGCTATGCTTGCCCGGGAATCGACTTATCCCGATCTTCTTCAAATCAATGAAAAACAAAAATTGTTATTGTGAGTTATCTTTAAAAGATAAACATACGCTGTCGCGGACTTTTCTGTAGAGTTTTTTTTTTTGTGATATTGAATTATGTGTCCAATAATTTTTGTATTTGTTATGATTTAGGCAGAGTAAGCTATTTAAGCTTACAAAAAGCAACATTTTTTCACGTTTTTACACTATAGAAGGTGATTTTTAAGGGTGAAGGTCTTGAACATTAAAACTCTCTGAACATTTTGCAAAAAGCTCCATGACAATCGGATGAATGGTATGGCAGCACATATTTGCCCGGGAATCTACTTATCCCGAGCTCCTTGGCATCAATGAAAGACAAAAAATGGCTATTGTGTATTATCTGTAAAAGATGAACATATGCTGTCGCGGACTTTTTTGTAGTGTTTTTTTTTAGATATTATATTCTGTGTACATTAATTTTGTGTATTTGTTATGGTTTAGGCAGCGTAAGCCATTTAAGGGTAAAAAATGGGACTTTTTCACGTTTTTCACTACAATAGGTGTTTTCAAGGGTGTAGGAGTAGAGTATCTCAACTCTCTTATAGCCTATGTTCATCCCGGGATCTCCCATGAGGGAAAACATTTTCTCATGGAATTTCGGCCAGTACAGGACCGATGCCCTCCCAGCAACGTGAGGAATTTGGGTAGCTGAATAGATTGCACTTCTTCCATCCGAGTAATATCTTAGTTTCCAACCAGATGTCGCCTCGAGGCGATGTACTAACCACATGTCCCGTCGCTACCATGTGTAGGGATATTAGAGTATCTAAATTCGTCTGGTTAAGAAACTTCCCACTATGGAAACCCACGTGTCCCCGGAATGGGACGAACAGAAATCAATCAATGAACAGATGGCAGCTCCAGGTTAAGACAATCAGTTATAATGTTGGGGGATTCGAAATACTGACCATATGTTTCCCCTGTAAAAACCAATAAAATTAAACTAATAATAAATGTTACAAATAATTCCAATTCGATCCATAAATTGAATCAGTAATTATAAATACAGCTTTAAAGTATTAAAATGGCTGTAGAGCTGTAAAAGAGCTGTAACATTAAGCTAAAAAACTGAACGATTATCCATATATGTGATCAACTCATGTGGGTGTGTGACCAACGGCTGACTGTTAGGCATAGGGCTTTCTAGGTCTATTTTTTAAGAACGATTTCCAATAATCACAAATAGGAATGAGATGCACAAAGAAATTAAACATAGGCTCAATTCTGGAAATGCATGCTATTATGGATTGCAGAGACTTTTGATGTCCCAACTCCTTTCAAAAAAAGTTAAACTAAAAATATATAAAACTATTATTCTACCAGTTATATTATATGGGTGAGAAACATGGACTCTTACTTTAAGAGAGGAAAGGAGATAACGAGTATTTGTGAATAAAGTTCTTCGGAATATTTTTGGACCTAAGAGAGATGAACAGACAGGTGAATGGAGAAGACTAAATAACAATGAACTACATGGTCTCTATAGGAAGCCAGATATAATAAGAAAAGTTAAGTCTCGTAGACTGCGATGGGCAGGACATGTTGCGCATATGCGGAATGAAAAACGTGCATGGAAGCTTCTTGTAGGAAAGCCAGAGGGAAAACGCCCAGTTGGTAGACCGAGACTGAGGTGGGAGAATAACATTAACTATGATTTGAGGGAAGTAGATTATACAGAGGTTCAAGCAAGATATACTTAGAAGACGTATTAATGAAATGGAATAAGTCATGTAGGGTAATGGGAATCAACATTAATGACCGTTTACTGCCCAATTTATTATTCGCTGATGACCAGATTATAATAGGACAAGACAAAGAAAATATAGAATATATGATTAGAAAGTTGGTAGGTGCATTTGAGGTAGGTGGACTGAAGATAAATTATATCAAAACGGAATATATGGTAATCGGAGGAAATTCAGAAGACCTACAAATAAATAATATGATAATTAAACGTGTTGAATTTAAATATCTTGGATCTATAATAGATAAATCCGGTACTTGTGAAAAATATATTATTAAGAGAGTAAATTTTGCAAGGAAGGCGATTAGATCCTTGAATGGTCTTTTATGGAATAGAAATTTGACCAGAAAAACAAAAAAAGAGATTATACAGACAATAATAGAAAGTATACTTACACATGGATCAGATAGCTGGACAATAAATGAAAGGATGCAGAAAAGAATCTTGGCGACAGAAATGGATGGATTACGGAGAAGTATGAGAATATCCAGGCTACAACATATTCGAAATACATAGGGCCTATATCGGACAAGAAATGGATGCACAAGAAACTGTTATCGAAAGGATAACAAAGAGAGCTTTACAGTGGTATGGACATGTGCAACGGATGTCGGAGGACCAGTGGCCTAAACATGTGTTAGATTGGATGATACCAGGCAGAAGGAAGAAGGGGAGAAGTAGAAGAATATGGTATGAGGGAATATATGATGTCATGATGAAGAGGAGTATGGAAGAAAGACAATGGGAAAGTAGGAATCTCTGGAAAGCAGGAATCAAGGGCAAACTGCTGTAAAGTGGAAAGCCTGTAAAAGTAAGTAAGATTATACAGGGAATGATTGAAAAACGTTAGATCAGGATAGGGTTGTATGGATAGCTTATGTCCGCGCGGCCATGAACCTATGGGTTAGATAGTGCCGGTGAGTGAGTAAATAAGTAAAACCGATTTAAAAAAAAATGATTGATTACAAGTGGCAGAAGAAGAAGAGAGAAGTGAAAAACAACCCTAGTGGATTGAATTGTAAGAAGCATAGGAGAAGAGGGAATTAGATATAAATACTGGTAAAACCTGCTAGAGCAAATAGGCCTGAATAAAAACACAGAAAAGGAAACTGATATTTTCCTATTAACTAGGCTTCTTTATAATGGAGTTCTTATTTACAATTTGACAGTTGTTCGTGTTTACTGTTCCCGAGAGATGCTTGAGAATAAACATAAAATAAATCTAATCAATCAACAACGTAGCAAGCTCTGTAATTGTTTGGGATATAGTTAGGGGATTACAACTGTGAAACTGTCAACCGCACGACCGTGGGTTCGAATCACACTAGGCTATGAATGTTTGTGACTGCATCGTGGTTTTCCACAATGTCTCATAATCAAAATTACATTCCATCTAGTTACGGTAGGATACCCACCCATCCATCTGCGTAATTTACAGGTTAGAAATCCCTTTTGTGGCGAGCATGGATAAAACATGTAAACAACCACGACCTCAATTCGTGTGTAAATAATGCAATATAATGTTTCCATTATTGCCCTATACGTTATGGGGTGTGGGATTATATGTATCATTTTCAACACAGACAAAGGCCAGAATTCTTTATGCTAACATAAGTGCGAGTTCAATGTTTAGTATTTCTGAGTTTCCTCCATCAAATACAAAATGGATTTGGATAATTACGTAGGTCTAATAATAATGGTGTCCACCCCCGTGGTCTTAGGGTAACGTCGTTTCTTCGTAAGCGAACGGTGGTGGTGATTATTGGTGAGATTCTATTCTATGTTATTCCTGAACAATAAGACTAATGTTATTATTATTGATTTCTTACGTCTCAATGATGGATAAATCATATTTGAAGAGAAAAATTATACGCTCAGACCGGGACTTGAACCCGGGACCCTTGGTTCTCTAGACCAAGTGCTCTACCAACTGAGCTACCTGAGCAAGTACCGATCTAAACGCAAATCTTTCTCTATATACTAATAATGTCTGGAAGCTTTAAAGCCCAAAAATCCCTGAACAACTTTTGACTTTCATAATAATAAAAGAAAATAAATTTAAACTTCTAAAAGAACAAACTAATAATAACAATATTATTATTATTATTATTATTATTATTATTATTATTATTATTATTATTATTATTATTATTATTATTATTAATTATTATAACTATAAAAAAATCCAAAACAATTTAGCCGAAAGATTGATTCACTAGCTAAAATTAGTAAAACATGTCTATAGGCTAATTTTGTATTACACACTATCAATAAAACCCAAATCACCAAACTTAAATACGTATCGATAACGAGTCTATCATCATCAAGACTAGTTATTAATGGTCTTGATGATGACAGCTTCACTATCGAAACGCAGTTGACTATTTTAATATTTTAGTTCGGTGATTTGGGTTGTGTTGATAATGAGAAATAAAATTTTATTATCACCAAGAAGATCATTTTTATTAATACAAATCCATAAGCTCAAAAAATTAATCCACAAGAAATGTAATCGCATCCAAAGATGTAACCTAATCACCCCCATTTCCCTCTCATCTTCACCTTGTTTTAGTATGAATGTCTCTCTTATTTATATGTTCGTGCTATCTCGGAGATGGCATCGCACTGAT
Organism: Diploptera punctata; assembly: GCA_030220185.1. Classification (NCBI taxonomy): domain Eukaryota; kingdom Metazoa; phylum Arthropoda; class Insecta; order Blattodea; family Blaberidae; genus Diploptera; species Diploptera punctata. The sequence goes on along the minus strand of JASPKZ010010282.1, from coordinate 595,595 downwards.
CTGATCCCCCATTCGAGGAAATTTTCCATATCCTAGTGTGAACAAAAAAGAAGGCATGTGATACAAATTATCCTGCTCCGTAGACGAGTGGTTAAGGCAAGATGCCTTGTCGCACAGCTACGGGATTTAATAAATTTTCGCATGAACTTTTAGCCAGTATGGGACTGATAACCACTCAGCTTCGTGAGAAATTTGTACAATGAGTAACGGCTCCAGATTGGGGAAATTACCTATAACGGCAGGGATTCGATATGCTGACCATATGTTATTAATATATATTGATCATCTATATGCAATCAGCTATATTTTGACAACAATAGAGAAGAGATATCGGATGCTCAGACATTAATAAGGTAGAAAATGGCAGGCAAAATACCATTTAAAATATGTAATAAATGCATTTTAATAGGCATTATGTCTTTAAATAATAGTTATATTATTTACAAAGACTATTTAACTCATGCCACAAATGCTAGTCAATAACCAATCACGTTTCAATGAATGTTGTTTTACAACCAATCACAGTCGTGTTTCTCCTCGCTCTTTATCAATTTATCTTTATCAGCTCCTGCTTTTGTGATAAAGAAAGCAAAATACCATTTAAAATATGTAATAAATACATTTTAATAGGCATTATGTCTTTAAATAGCTATATTATTTACAAAGACTATTTAACTCATGCCACAAATGCTAGTCAATGACCAATCACGTTTCAATGAATGTTGTTTTACAACCAATCACAGTCGTGTTTCTCCTCGCTCTTTATCAATTTATCTTTATCAGCTCCTGCTTTTGTGATAAAGAAAGCTCCTCCTTTTTAATGTTCTGAACAGGCCAAAGCATTATTTTTCTCCAACAAACACATTATATATAGCAAATAATGAAAAGATTCCTTGATTTTACTGAGTTGTTCACTAAAAAATAAATGAATAACCCGTAATGTTGATTATGATATATAGTTTGATGTGTTTCATTATTTCTCCACTTGGGTGCACTCTTACAATATTGCGATCTTATTTGGCAATAAATAAGATGATCAAGCAGCAGTGAATGAACATAACCTCACATTTATGATTTGTTTACAAACATCGCCGTTTACATTGAATACTTAAATATTTTAAAATAACTATAGTTAAACAATGATTTGTGAGTAAACAGCTTAATTTTATTCGTTAAATAGTCCTAACAAATGCCACTCTTGATTTCCAAATTCTCTAGATAAATTGGAAATCACTCGTGGCATTACTTATGAAAAGTACTATACTTACCGCAGCGAAAGAGTAATATGGAAATAAAACTCACGCGACATTCGAATTCGTTACATATTCCCTTGCGTCTCGGTGTTTTAGCGCTCAGAAAATGCTCCTTGTTAAAATATCTAAATACAGCTACAATAACATGTTCAGGAAAAATGTAAAATGTACAACATTAATGGCGAATGTTGTATTAATTTATCAATTTAAAATGTTACTGTCCACAGTTTATATTAATAGACTAAAGTAATATTATTGTGAATTTGACTTGCCCACAGCCAAGTAGACCTAGGTCTGTTGTGAAACATACGAGTAGCTGGGGAGAGCTCTGAAAAGTGGAGAGAAGCGGCGGTGGAGACCGTCAACTGCATCGTTTCCTAACATTTCAATTTACAAATGAATTTCAACCTATAAATGTTTATCTATTGCATTATAACAATGCCCATAACGTGTTTAAAATAAATAACTATAAATAATTAACTATAATCTGGCATAAAAGAATCAAATAGATACATGTAAAATGAGACAAAAATCATAAAAACAAAGACAATAAACGTTTTAAGGAAATAAAACTCTGGTAATTTGGATTAAATAGAACATATATTGTTGTGATTTTGTAAAATTACAAGAAGAATATGGATTGAAGATATCTGCAGAAAAAACAAAGATTATGGCATTTCAAGGTGTAGATACTGTCAGAAGTAAAATTGTACTTGACAAAATTTTGGAGCAGATGAATAATTTTACATATCTAGGATGCAATATCTCATATGAGGAAGAATAGGACGTAAATGCAAATATATCTACATTTTTAAGAATTGTAGGGTTAATAAATTCTATATTCAAGCCACAGTTAGTCCAAAAACATTCAAGACTAAAACACTGGCTCTTCCAACTCTTCTGTATGGTAGCGAAGTATGGACGTTGAAACAGAAGGATATACAAATCTGCTGAAATGAGATATCTTCGGAGGACTGCAGGATACACACTACTAGATCACAAAAAAAAGACATCTTAGAAGAATTACACATGGAACCTTTAGAAAACAAAATTTCTGATTATAAGTCAAGATGGATGCAACATGCTCATCGAATGGAAGATCACATGATACCCAAACAAATGTTAAGATATCAACCTGCAGGAAGAAGAAGACCAGGACGTCCACTCAAAAGACTTCTGGATGGTGTTTCTCTTGAAGCCGAAACAGGTCAACAAATGGCCTAAATTTGTGAATGTACTATAAAGTGATGATGAGATATTTTTATAGAGCTAGTCGTTGGCGGGGCGGGGGCCAAGGATTACCTTGTTCTATGCGGAGCTGTGAAACTCTAGTAGGGCCTATATTATACAACGAAGATCGACCAACGGACATCGTCAACGGTCATTGCTAGGCCTAGCTAATTGATTACGGTATATTGATTGTTGAGTTTTTTTTTTTGGTCGCGTAAACCGAAAATGACTTTAAATAAAACAAAATTAACAAAGTTTTACCTTCTCCCAGAAGAAAAGGGTAACGATTATTACATAAAGTACATGTAGGCCTATTTCAAAGGAAAAAGAAGTTGAAAGAAAGAAGGTGCCTTCAAGGCTTTAATAATGAAATATCTGGTTGATAATAACGTCGTTCAGCCTCCTGTAATCGACCGATATTAAAAATAAAGAAAATTTCAGATTTTTGCTGGATATACAATCCCTTAGGATATAATACAGTAGGCCTATTTACCGCTTTTATTTATTGCTTCAATAAGTTCAAGCCACAACATTTTTTATATCCCTGTAGGCCTAATCCTCGTGGTCACATCATATAAAACACGATAATTTGCATTAAAACTAATCAAAATTTCTTTTCTTCGTTAAATTTGTCGAAGTTAGAAAATACGTTCTATTTTGCCGACAATTTGTCAATCAATTTCGTTTGTTTTTAGCAATTCCACCAAAGAGTACGGAAATAGCTTCCCTATTATTTGGAAACATCGACGATGTCAGCAATTTTAGAAGTTCAAATATAAAGCGAAGATCGTCAGCGGTGAATGCTGATCAACATTGAAGACAAACAACATACATTGAAAAACAATGTGAACGAACACAACGATGATCGCTGGCGATGTTCGGAGACAATTTTCGCCGTTGACAAACCATAGCTTGAGTAATGCATATTTTACACCACAAAATGATGCATTATTTCAATCTTTCGACCCGAAAAGTATAGGCTCGTCCCTTTAATGTTGTCATAGTTTGGTGTCAATATTGCGGCCATTTGGTAAGTCAAGATTAATTTCTGAGAATAACATTGACTACAATTTAGGGGGCATGAATTACACAAAAAAGTTTTTGGAAAAATATTACCTTGGGATAACGACGTGTGACGATTTTATGCCCACGCTGCCATGAACTTCCAGGTTCGATAGCGTTAGTGAGTTAGAGTAGTAGTATATTATTATTATTATTATTATTATTATTATTATTATTATTATTATTATTATTATTATTATTATTATTATTATTATTATTATTATTATTATTATTATAAATGTAACAAAGATTAAATAGTGGAATATTTTAAGTATTTGGGATCAATAATTAAAAAAGATGGATGATCTGAATTAGATATCGAAATAAGAATAACAGAGACAAGAGAGTTATTGGAATATTAATTATATTTTATGGAGTAAGCATATAATCAAGATGACAAAATTATTATTATATAACACAATTTATTATTATATAAACATGGACGTTGAAGCAAAAACACAGAAATAAATTATTAGTCACAGAAATGGACTTTTAAGAAGATCGCAAGAATATCAAAATGAGTTAAAATATAAAATAATACAATAAGAGAAATAATGAATGTAGAAAAGGATATTGTACAAGAGATTAAAGAAATCAAATTAAGATGGTATGGTCATATAATGAGAAGAAGGGACACAGAAACAAACAAAGAAGTATTGAAATAGATACCTCCTGGAAAAGGCAACGTGGTAGACCAAAGCCAACGTGGATAAAGGGAATTCAAGACAACATGAAGAAGAGAATATGACAGAAGCAAACATACAAGACCGGGAAGTGTGGAAGAAAAAAATTGTATATTTTGGTTGAGGATACCTGTTAAATAACAGAAACAATCTTGAAATAATAAAACAATAATAATAATAATAATAATAATAATAATAATAATAATAATAATAATAATAATAATAATAATAACAATACTAACAATACTAACATTATTATTATTATTATTATTATTATTATTATTATTATTATTATTATTATTATTATTATTATTATTAATAATAATATTAGTGTAGTAGTAGTATAGTAGTAGTAGTAATATCATTATTAGTGTAGTTATATCACTATTACAAAAATCACACCGAAAGACGTTGAAGTGCTATTTTTATGTTTCTGAATGTGACTTTTTCACAGAGTCAGTTTGTATTGAAAATGACTATACATGAACAAGGTACAAAGTTCTGTGCACTCCTGCGTTGAAACAGAAACAAAAGCTGCAATAACAATCGCACATTGCTGTTATGCCACAGGTGGAGTTTTGCCAGTGAATGGAGATGAATGTAATGTCCAAACCATTTGATCCTTCATGGCTAATACTAAACAATTCTCGCGGGTTCAATCGACAATTTGCAGCCGAAGCAAGCAATGCTCTCGGATTTTAACGCAGTATAATAACAGAGGCAATAATACAAATTTACTAAGAGAGAAACACCGGGGTCCATTTGGAAGAGTGCAAGGCTCATCTAGCCTCTGAAAGAGGGTTGATGTGTACATTTTCCTCCAAAGCGATGGGGGGTGAAAGAGCGATACAATGAGAATTGTTTCACTTTGTATGCAACGTTGCCAGTTTGTAGCGGTTAAATAATTGAAATAGTCCAGGCGTAATAAAGCTGCATTGTAGTACGTACTCAACAGTGCCATTAACAAAAATTCACTTAAATAACAAAACAGTCACCTTTACATCCGGTGTTAGCAGGTAATTAAATTTAGGTAATTTTTATGTCATTTGTATTGTGCTCATGTTGCGTGTTATGAAAATCCATTTAAAATAAATCTAAACTTTGTTTTATAACAAGACTTTAGTAAAATTGTAGACTTTCACGGCAGGTATTTTGATTCATATTTTATGTCTTTCGGGCTAAATGGCCGTGGTCTGGTTTTATTGACACTCGACGTTTCGTCTACTACTGCGGTAGACATCCTCAGGAGATTCTGTGTGTTCTGTGACCTCTTAACTCTTCAAATGTCGGCTGCAGACTGGCTTTGTGTTGGACATTTGAAGTGTTAAGAGGTCACAGAACACACAGAATCTCCTGAGGATGTCTACCGCAGTAGTAGACGAAACGTCGAGTGTTAATAAAACTAGACCACGGCCATTTAGCCCGAAAGACATAAAATACATGTATCTAGACTTTAGTAGTTTATATAAATGCGTCAATAACTTTTTTATTCGGTATGGCGGTTCAAATAACTCTACCGAATCTCTTTTAAATTCTCAACTAGATTATAGTTTCCGTAGTCGATCATTTTGATTTCTATAAAATAAAATTTACAGTAAATGTATACTAGATTGATTGGTTGGTTGAATAATTTATTGATCTCAGTTTATGGGTGGTGCTCTAGTGGGAAGTTTCTTAACCAAACTAATTTATTTACGATTTTTTCCTTATAGATGTCAGGGACTGATATTTGGTTAGAACATAGCATCGAAGAGGTATATTATAGGAAACTAAAGTATTAATTGGATGGAGGAAGACTAGTTATATTTTGCGCAGAGTCCTTTTTATTCAGACTTGAGATTCCTTTCCGAGCCTTACGAGACCCACGGCTTATCCCCCCCCCCGAAGGACTTGGATATTTCCATCCTAAAAATTAATCGACCCGGCCGCTTTAATCCCGCCACGCTCAGGACTAGATGCAAGGAACATAAGAACCAGACCTGCCAATTTCTTTCTTATAAATATCAAAATTAATTTTAAGTAAGAAAAATAAATAAAACATTACATATTACATTAAGTTGTAGTCTGCACCACAACGAATCTGAGGGTTAGAGTGGGGTAGAACATGTTCTCTCTATATATATATAAGTATCCGTGGTCTACTCTGCTTATATATATATATATATATATATATATATATATAGTTCTTTATCTTGAATATTATCAACCAAACCTACAGTATCGTAATTTCCAAATAAACTTGTGGGATACACAAGCTATCGCAGTCTGCAGCTGGGCCCAAAATACAAACTTAATTCATCTTTCTTATTAAACACCTCTAATGTATTATTCAACATAATATAAAGGGAAGGCTAATCATATTTTACTTTACTGATGATATAATCTACGTCTATCATGAGAGGGAAGGGAATCGCTATATAAGCACACAAAACTTAGTTTTAAATTCAGCTGAACCAGTTAAGCAAGCTATAAAGAAAATATATATAAGCTTAAATAAAAATGAATATAATTAAATAAGTCAAACAATAAATTATACATGTAGCTGTTTAAACTAAATCTAATACTGATATTATATATATAATGAAAAATAACTGGCGTCAATATTCAATAACAATGTTAATGATACAATCATCCATACCAGACTTCTCACATACGCCAAACTTAAACAACTTCTTCTGAACAGCTTTCTTCTGGAAATAAACGAACAGTCCTTGGCAAGGGATCGCTTCTTCGATCCCTGTCGAACTTGCTGAAAGGAAAGATCGACTCCGACTGTTAACTATCAAAGGCTTCTGGTCGCGGACTCACTCATCGCGCATCCAAACTTGCGCCGATGACGTAAAGGAAGGGGAAACTAGGAGAGGGTAAATTAGGAGAGGATCGAGCACAGAACACATTCACAACCACAGAGTCTACAATAATGCGTCACAGCAGTAAAATTTACGTCATTACGGTACAGTTCAATTCTATCCAAGGTAATATTTCTCGGCGTTAAAAGTTCCATTGTGCATAAACGTTACATTTTCAAAGTTCATAGATATGTCTCCATAAAACAATGAAACATAGATAGAGAGGGTAATACGTTACAATCACATTTATATTATTTTACCAAGTACATGAGCAGTATTCTCTAATCTCCGCAAAATAAGTGTCCTTAAACTTGCTTTAACAACCACTGTTAAATGAATAAGCCCAATCTCAAAATAATATATATTATTTAAAAATATATACTTACGCGTTAATTGAATATGTATTTATTTTAATTACATATAATTATAAGTACATGGTAAAGGCAAAGGTATCCGTTAACAAACCATGAAAATCTGAACGTATGGAGTCACAATTCTTAATCATCAACGCGAAAAATAGGAGGGATGTCTACACCAGACTACCGGCCGACATTACTCCCAGAAAAGCAAGCGGTAATTATTTTATAGGTGGCTGATTGGGTCCAAAGGCTAGTCTAAACTCAAATATATGAAGAAAAATCTCCATTCCTCTGGTGGTGCTCGGAATTAAACCCGGACGAAGCAAAATATTTTATTAAATGGTTGGGTTAATTAAAAATACTACAAAAATATTTTGATTATAATTACATACTGTCTCATAAGTAATGTCGTTTTTAAATAAAAATGCATTTGGATTTTCTGACAAGAAATTAAAATACTTTTTCAAAGTAGATACTATGGTCTTGAGCCATCTTTCAGCGAGGTTTATTATCTCGCGAATATTCCAGTCTCTGGTCTTTGTTGTGAAGAATTTGATTGATACCCATTTCCACAGCTTCAATTTTTCGAAATTCCAATCAAGAAATTGGCGAAATAGGCCATGGAACGAAACAGAAAGGCATAAGATTAGGGTCATATGCTGGGTGCTGTAGCAGTTCGATTCCTCCTAATTGCTGAATTTTTGTCATCGTTGTTCGTGCAGTATCAGGTCCGATCAGATTTGAACCCTCGACCCTCAAAATTCCAAGACTCGTTCCAGTTGTTGAGAATAAAGATCTGCATTTACTGCATCCCCGTTTGGAAATAAAAAAAAAAGAACTCCCAGTGAATCACACTTTCAAAATTCCACCAGACACATTGCATTAAATTACAAACCGACATTAAATATGAAGAGAACCTATAGTATTATTTCCACTTATAGGCCTAATATTGGTAAAATAGATTTAATAATTTTAGGCCCGTTATTATAATTATAATTCTAAGTGATTTACATTAAAAATGTTATCCCTAAATTACTTTACAAACTAGAAATATGGATCTACAGAAGAATGGAACGAGTGAAAATAAGAAACGAAGCTATACAAACAATATACGAAAGAAGAATGGTCATGGAAATGATGAAGAGAATAAATTGGCTGAGATACTAGCTGAGAAAATTGAATCTCGAAGGAAGTATTTGAAGAATGGTGGACGTAATAAGTAGGAGAGTAGGAGATGGTATTAAATGAGAGGCAATTTAGATATAGCCTATGGATCATATACAGACACGAAAAGAATGGAGAATATTGAGTTGGATTGAAGAATCTGCCATTCGATAGAAAACTAATAATGAATAAATCATTGTATCTCTAACATGCATAAATAAATAAATAAACAATTTTTTTTTTTTTTGCAAATGTCCCAGATTGTCTTTCGACATTCCTGGTGTTCTCTCCTGGCATGGCGTACTTGTAACCCACTTCTGAGGTTTGGGCGCCTGGAAGGCGGGGTTAGGTTACCCCGATGATATGATGAGTGATGATGATGATAAGGATGCGCCAGGATAGTCCCTAATCCTAAGCTTAATCTAAGATGAATATGAATATTGATAATTGCGATGGCAATATGATTTCGGGGACCGTTTGGACCTTAAAAGTTTTTCTGACATTTGTCTAACAGGTGAGGAAAAACCCGATAAAAACCTCACCCAGAAAAACTGTCCCGACCGGGATCGAACCCGAGGCCGCTGCGTGACGAGGCAGTACGCTACCTCGAGACCACAGCGGTGGGCATATTAAAAATCTTAATAAACATTTTTCATATCGTTGCATGAGATTCTAATTTATCTTGTTCGTATGGGTGTTTTTTTCTGCCCCTCCCATAATTAGATCTATGTGTCACGAAAATGTCATATGTTTCACCGCTGTGATTGGGGGTAGTCATTGCCATAGATGCAACGAATCCAGGCTAGATCCCCTGTCGGGACAAGTTTTCTGGTGATTTTTTCGGGGTTTATCCCTCGTCTTAAAGCAAATGTCATGGAAACGTTTATAAGGTCCAAATAGTTCCTGAACACCATCTGGCAATCAAAATTACATTTGGGACTCTTAGAAGCCAATGGATATAAGTGAAAAATTGCTAATCTTGGAATTAAGTGTAGATTTTAGTACTTAAAGCGGATACTAATCTGAGTGGCCATGGATACTAGTAAAACATCTATCTGGTGATGAAATCAAGTGGCTGAAAAGAAAATTGCTGAGACAATCACATATGGAGTGTCTCAACTTTTGAACATTTTTAGGACTACTCAAAACTGACCTTTTTGTTACTTACACACCTTCACTTCAAATATATCATAGATAGAAGATCCGGCTGCAAGATTATTACGTTCATCGAGTGTATGAACAAAAGCAATCTTTTTCATAAAATTGTGAATTACTGAATACATCTTTGCCGAGTTGCCTATTAAAATTCGACCGCCAGTATGTTTAATTAAAATATAATTTATTTATTTACTCGAAATAATTTGATTCACTTGTTATTAAAATAAATGTAATCCAGTTCGCAGAATTCGATATATAGAGCTTGAAAAGTTTCGTTTGCCATGGCACACTTGGCCGTAAACCTCCTCGCGGCTACAGCACGCTGTGACACAAATCAGTAATGAAATGGCGGTAATATTACGTATTTATTGTTTTATATTGTTTCAAATAAAGTTCAATTCATTTAAAATGCTGTGATTTGTTTCGTATAATGTATATTAACACTACCTTTTGGATATATTTTTGTATATACATTGTACAGTCCACCGCTGTGGCCTCGAGGTAGCGTGCTGCCTTGTCACGCAGCGGGCCCGGGTTCGATCCCCGGTTGGGGCAGTTTTTCTGGGTGAGGTTTGTATCGGGGTTTTTCCTCACCTGTAAGACAAATGTCAGGAAAACTTCAAGGCCCAAACGGTCCCCGAAATCATATGGCCATCATCCTCCTTCACCGGTGTGGAAAGCAACGGGAAGCTACCACACCTACACAATTCCCTAGTAAAGCTGCAAGCATAGCATGAAAATGCTATGATTGCAGTGAAGGACCTGCATTCGGGCAGAATTACTATGGATACATTGTACGTAGTATACATAAAGGGCAGTGGTTTTATTTCCCGCTGCGAGGGAACAATATAAAACAATAAATACTTACTTACCGCCATTTTATTACTGATTGGTATCACAGCCTGCTGTAGCCGCGAGGAGGTTTACGGCCAAGTGTGCAATGGTAACCAAATATTTTCAAGATCTACTCGTATTTTGCGAACTGGATTATAATTTATTTTAATAACAAGTGAATCAAATTATTTCGAATAAATAAGTAAATAATATTTTAATTAAAGATACTGGCGGCCGAATTTTAACAGGCAACTCTGCAAAAATATATTCAGTAATTCACAATTTTATGAAAAAAATTGATTTTGTTCATACACTCGATGAACGTAGTAATCTTGCAACCGGATCTTGGCCTATCATTTTATTTAGTACTAGCGTACCCGGCAGACGTTGTCCTGCCCGAACGTTCAATTCTCATGTCATGGGCGGACGATAAAAATATGTACTTTTTACCATAAATTCAGAAATTAGGACATAATTAGATATTATTAAATAAGTTCGCAAGAAAACCTCTTACAGCCTTCTGTTGTGGCTCAAGAAGTGTGAATGATGACGTCACATAGTCATGAACATTAGAATTGTACCCTTCTTTGCAGATAAGTTAAGAACCGTCATATAACAATTATATTAGAGTGAAAAAAAAAAAAAGATAAATTGATGAGAGTGAGTCAGAACAGTTCCCACCCCAGCTAGATTTCATTTCTGACCCATATTGGCCGACATTCCATAAGAAAACTTTTTTTCCCCTGTACAGACTCGAACCGGCGTATGTCCCGTAGTTCTGCGCCAAGACTTCTTGCCTTAACCACTCGGCTACGGCGCGAGACTCTCGGTATCAATGAAAGACAAAAATGGTTATTGTGAGTTATCCGTTAGAGATAAGGGACTCTTGGTATCAATGAAAGACAAAAATGTTTTTTTTGTGAGTTATCTGTAAGAGATAAACATATGCTGTCGCGGACTTTTTTGTAGAGCTTTTTGAGATATTTAATTCTATGTATATTAATTTTGTGTATTTCTTATGGTTTAGGCAGCGTAAGCCATTTAAGCGTCCAAAGAGCTACTTTTTTCACGTTTTCCACTATAAAGGGCGATTTTCAAGGGTGTAGGAGTTGATTATCGCAACTCTCTTATAGCCTATGTTCATCCCGGGAATCTCCTGAACATTTTGCAAAAAACCGCATCAAAATCGGATCAACGGCATGGCCGCGCATAAAGTACGAACAAACAAACATACAAACAAACAAACATTAATTTGTATATATAAGATGAATGTATTAGTGAAAGGTATGTCTTGTCTTAAATGTTCGTAATGTCTCGGAGATTGTTTCGTCATCAATCTGATCACTCATCGGAGAGATCAAAAGCATTACAAAATCCTCTCATAACAGGTAGTGTTGACTTAGTTGAATCCGGGATATGGGACACGTAAAAGTAGGCTATTTAAAAAAGGAAAGGTTATTAAACTAAGAAAAATAGAGGAAATGTCATTAATTTACTAACCTTTACTTTTGTCCATCAATCCGAAAGAAGAAAAAGTGTAGAGGAGGGCATTGGAACGTATTTTTGTCCATCGAAATATACGAACATAAAATTGATAACGATAATGCCAGAATTAATTACTAAAAAGGACAGTTTTATAGAGATTTTAATGAAAATATATTAATATTTGTATAAGCTTTATGCAGCATTTATTTAAGTGTCCAAAGGTAGTGGAGACTGCAGATAGACGAAAGTTGGAAGTGAATCGTGTAATATTGGAATGGGAGATAGAATCTCACACCTCACACACTATCCCAATGACCACTGGGCCATTTTCACTTGACCCCTCGCAATAGCAGTAACAGAAGTGCGGGAATGGATTGGATTGGTCTCTGGGGGACTCTGAGACGTTTATTTGCGGAGACCGCCAACAAACTGCGGGCATAGTCCCACAGCGGCCCCCATGTGTGGCTTTGCTTTCCTACCTTACTAGAGAAAGAGAAATACCGTATCAGGTATTTCAATTCCTTTATTTTCTCTCTTTTATTTTTACTCGTACAAAGAATTTTAACATGCTTCTATTACACGACTGGGACAATATTGTTTCCTACGTACTGGTGTGTAAACACATTTCCAGTTTTTCACTCGATGGGATCCAAAGGAGAATAAAAATAACAGGTAGATTACAAGTTGGATCTCGTGATTTCTATTTGTTTTATTTTTATTGGCTTTGTTGGATTAACAACTGGGTTGTACTTCAGGGAGGACAACTTTAAGAGAATCCAATGTTTGAAATGTTCATTTATAAAATTCGGTCGATTGAAAATCAAAGTCTGATCAACAACACAATGTTATATAATAATAATAATAATAATAATAATAATAATAATAATAATAATAATAATAATAATAATAATAATAATAATAAAACTAGTCAACAGTGAAAATGTAACTGGAATGAATTGTTTTTTAAGTATATCGACCACACTGATAACGAAAAAGACAACGAAAAGCTCGAATTATCTCTCATTTCCAAGTTTAAGGGGGTGCATTTAATCCTTTTAAATTGTGATTTTGTTTAGGTTAATTTCAGACAAGCAGCTACAGCAACATCACTGATTATCCTAGAATCATGCTTCGAACCTCATTCTCTTCAGAAAAGAACAGTTTTTAAACTGTACCATTCAAAATACCCCTATCCTGTACCCGACGCGTGAAAAAATTTAGGGAAATTGGGATTTTTTTCTGAAAATCCCTTGTTTCTAAGTTCGGGTCCCCTGCACCCCCCTGTGTTAACACACAGATCTTGAAATTAAGTGAAACACTCTAAAAGGTACACGCAATGTGTGCGCAAAAATTCCAAACTTCTATGTGCAGAAGTAAGGCCAAAGTGATGACGTCATTACCCCTATGTCTCGATACAGAAGAGTGTATACGTAACGTGTTTTATAATGCATCCACGCTTAAAAAAAATGAAGTAAAAAGCTTTATTAGAACATTTTAAAGCCAATACTTACATCATATCTTTTGGGACTAATGGCAGCTATGGGCATTAACTATAAAAGTGTTGAGTGGAGGTTGTTCATAGACTCCTCCAAAATAAGTCTCATGCTTGTTCTACTACGTAATGGCAAAGTGTTAACATCAATTCCGATAGGGTATGCCCTAACATGAAAGAAACATATGTTAGCATGAAACAATTGTTATTGCGATTGAACTATGACAAGTTTAAATGGCAGATTTCCGCGGCTCTGAAAAGCATAGGCATACTACTTGGGCTACTACAGGGCTATATCAAGCTCTGTTGCTTCCAGTGCCTATGGGAGAACCGCGCCATAGCACTTCATTATAAAAATATAAAGATTGGCCTTAGCATTAACCACTTGAACCAGACCTCACAATGTTATGCAAGAAGCACTTTTCGACTAGATGAACGCAATTCTTCCTGCTCTTATGTAAAATTGGGCCTAATGAAAAACTCCGTAAAGGCCATGGACAAATCTGGGGCAGCATTTATCTATTTGGGCCAGAAATTTCCACGGCTTAGTGAGACGAAAAAAAAAGAGGGGATTTTCGTAGGTCGCCAGATACGGAAAATGTGCAAAGATGAGCATATCAACACCATCCTGAGAGGTAATGCATAGCCAGTCTGCAGCCGATAGTTGAAGCGTTAGGAGTTCATAGAGCACGCAGAATCTCCTGAGGATGTCTATCGCAGTAGTAGACGAAACGTTGAGTTTTAAGAAAACCAGACCACGGTCATTTAGCCCGAAAGACAAACCCAACAAGAATCAAGACACCTCCCGTGAAAGCCTACAATTTTACATAGGTAATGAAAAGTTAGCTTGGGATGACTTTGTTCAACAAACTTTCTAGGAAATAAGAGGGCAGAAAAATATAAGGATATTGTGGCAAATCTTCTGCACTGTTACTGTAGACTGGGGTGTAACATGTCCTTAAAGTTACATTTCTTGAATTCCCACTTGGACTTATTTTTCCTGACAATTGTGGTGCTGTAAGCAACGAGCACGGGGAACGCTTTCACCAGCAAATTTCGAACATGAAAATGAGATATCAGGGAAAGTGGAATGCATCAATGTTAGCCAATTACTGCTGGACGCTAATTTGGAAATCACCAGCAGAAAATTACAAATACCAGGCAAAAACAGTTGCGCCTTCAGTGACCTTCCTCCAAGGGATAACAACAAGGTAAATATATGCATAAGTTCATGTAGGCAAAATATAAAGTTGGCATAACTTCAAAACGAAAGCTAATCTTGCATTTTCATCTACATTTTCGTTATCAGCACACCATAAAACATAAAGAGTAGCTGTTTCTATGCCAGTTACAGAAAAAAAAAGTAAAATTTTGTTGTTGTTGTTATTATTATTATTATTATTATTATTATTATTATTATCTTCTTCTTCTTCACTTCCTGGTTTAGGCAAGAGATGCCTGTTCCGTCTTCACTAATAGATCTAAGACCATCTCTTCCGAGGACGTCCGACATCTCTTCTTCCTCTTGGAAAATAATGGAAGATTTTATTTGGTAATCTACTTTCTTCCATTCTTTCTACATGTTCTTTCCACTGTATCTTGTTGTTACATATCTTTTCTTTTATGGAGTAGATCTGCAGTTCTTCACGGATATCCTCGTTTCTTATCTGGTCCATTCTAGTGCAGCCTTTTACTCTTCTTAAAAATTTCATTTCGGCTGCTTGGATTTTACTTTCTTGTTTGGAGTGGTAATCCAAGATTCATTCCCATACAAAAGGACAGGGACAGCCATTGTTTTATAAAATTTTAATTTTGTTTGTTTATGAGCTTTATTATTCAATGTTCTATTTATTGTACCACAAATAGCTTGAAACTGATGTGTTTTGTGTTCAATATCTTTATCATACCCATAGCTGATGTTACATCCTAAATATTTAAAGTGGGATACTTGTTCAATAATTTCATCCCTAATTACTATTTTTGCACGCAGAGTATTTCTTCCGCAAAATGCCATTATTTTGTTTTACTTATTGAAATTTTAAAATTATAATCGCTAATTGTATATTGCATTTCGTTTGTAACTCCGCCATGGCCGGTCCCAAGCCCGGATGAGAAAGGAGGAGGGGGACGAGTAACAACCTCGTAAAAAAAACAGAGTTCAGTTGGCTCCGACTGATAGTACTCTGTAAGGGCCCCTAGCCAGGGTTACGGTGAAGACCTCAACGGCAGATTCGGCGCAGAAGGAGTCCTTCATCACGGCGGATCTGGCGGAAGTGGCAACCCTCTAGATGGGGTTAGTACATCCAGAGCTGGACCTAAAGCTTCGAGGTGGCAGCCTCACCAATGGTCTACTCTGCATAGCGTTGGTACCGCGATCAGAGGAAAGCATATTACTCGTATTCTTCACAATGGAAACTCGGACGGACTTAACCAAAGACGATCTCAGCGTAGAATTATTATTATTATTATTATTATTATTATTATTATTATTATTATTATTATTATTATTATTATTATTATTACGATTACTATTATTATTTATTCGTAAAAGAAGGGGCATCCTTTGGCTATTGAGAAACATACAGCTTACAAATTAACGGTTAAAGATTGCAATAAATTTTATATAGGTAGGACAAGCAGAAGCTTTAATACAACATATAAACAACACCTTAAAGACTTCAACCACGAGGGAAGAAAATCCAATTATGCTAAGCACGTCATTAACGTCGGACACTGCATGGATAAAATAGAAAACACCCTCACGATAATGCATAAAGAAAATAATCCGGCTAAGATAAACCTATTATAAGATCTTGAAATTGTAAAGGAAACTAACATTTTAATATTAAATGAGAACACACTCCAATCGTACAATTCCTTATATGAGATTGCTAAACACCAATCAGTTGCTTCCGAAGACGCTGTAAGACGTTCAACGTCCAAAAGGTCACACAACAACAAAGGTTAGCAGCACATATTTCTTCTGCTGATGATGGAAATCGACTTCCGAAAGGCCTGAAGTTACTAATTTTTAAAATATTTTTTTAACACAGTTGAGAACGACAGCGCCTGCCAAAAGGTATATATTTTAACATTTTACTTTAATATAGCTTTGTAGATGCAGTAAATGTTTGTTATGTGGCATGAACGCTGTATTCACTACGAGAATCCCGGCACTTCTCATTTTCGAGCTCTTGTTAATGGTTCTTGATATCCTTTAGCCGCTATCGCTTACGAGAGCGAACGGGAGTAAGCAGGAGTTTGACCGCGTTTTTTAAAGGAGACTCTTGTCATCACCAAACTACTCTAAAATATCCTAAGATTAAAATTAATAAAACTGATAATTCTTCCCAGTTATGTAATATGGTTGCCGAAACATGGTTTCATACTTTACGACTGCAGAAAATTATGTAGCGACTATCTGAGGAGTAAAATATAATGCATCAAAGGTACAGCGAACGACAGGCGCTAGAGGAAACTACATATAATATACATAATATTTATTGAAATCCAAAAGTACTCATAAGAAAAAGTTTTTTTAACATAGTGTCTGGGAAACTACCATCTATATATTAGTTATTATTAGTATTATTATTAATATAATTATTATTAATATTATTATGAATATGGGCACGTACAACGAATGCAAAAGAAAGGTTACGCAGGGATACATTGGAATGGTGTCCACCTGGAAGAAGAACGAAAGGAAGACCCCGAAACTTGTGGATGCAAGAAATAAGATCGGGAATGAGAACAAGAGGACTGGATGACTTGGAGTGGATGGATAGAGACGAGTGGAGAAGAAAAATAAAACTTTAGGCACAGAAAGATGTGCAAATACTAAAAATCTGTATATAAATAAAATTATTATTATTATTATTATTATTATTATTATATGCAAAATAACATTTTACACGCTTTATATTAGCTTGACCTGTATCTGTCTATCTAGGCCTATGTAACGGATTTTCCACCCACTTAAAAACATTGGATCGACTTGAAACTTATAAAGGATCAATGACAATACAATAATTTCATAAATAATATATAATATATAATAGGTTGCGGACTTATCGACTTTTTAGTCCATCGTTGTAAGAAATTATTATATCCTCTAGTAGTTCAATTGGTAGAGCGATGGACTGTAGTGATATATAATTTCAGTAGTCCATAGGTCGCTGGTTCAAATCCGGCCCGGAGGATTTTTTAGAAGATTATTACTTTTAGCTCTTACTACAATAGTATCGAATATAAAGTTATTTACATTTACATTTTTATCTTATTCTTGTAAAATATTAATGACAAATTTGTAAACTTACCACATTTAATTTATCCAAAAAATATGAGAGGACGAGATTAACTGTAACCGTTTATCTACATTAAAATATTCAAAATGTAATAATAATATTAGATAATTTTAAAAAATATATATTCCTGCGTAGACACTAAAAATATCGTAAGGAATTAAATTTTATGGCAATCAATTAAACTAAAAAATAAAAAATAAATAATAGTTTAAAAAAGTAAAAAACACGCTTTATTAGAAACCGAACTAAAAAATTAAAATAATTTTAATTTCCAGCGCGCTTGGGATAAAATTAAAGTGGTGAACAAATAATTATCTCCAACACATCTAGAATAAAACTAGAGTTATTTTTTGTTAGAGACTTTACGTTTACCAATATCTGTTTATTATCAAATATATTAATTGATATAGAGCACCCTATGATTTTGATGGTAAACATTTTTTTTTAGATAATTCTAGTTTTATTCTAGATGTGTTGGAGATAATTTTTTTGTTGATCACTTTAATTTTATCCCAAGCGTGATTAAATTATTTTCATTTTTTAGTTCGGTTTTCTAATAAAGCGTGTTGTTTTAGTTTTTTAAAACTATTATTTATTTATCTTAACTTTGAAGTGCTATATGGTTATATCAAAAGTTATTAAACTCGGTATTTGAAAACAAATTAATATTCAATTAAGGGTGATTTACGTATTTTTAAATACTTTTTATAGTCATAAAAGTTAAAAGTTATTTGATGGTGTATGAAAAAAATAAAAATACTTGAATTAGATGTATTTATAGATGCATAAATGTTTGCACTAATAAATTATATTACCACCTTATCAACAACGTTTGCAAACAAATGGACGTCAATAGTAATTCAATATATCGATATTGGAAAAAAATAACTTACAAATAAAAAAAAACGAGGACAATGAAAAGTGTAAGGTGAGACTAAAGAGCAGATGTATCATTTTCATTCTGTTCAGGTTCTTTCTAGCTGATGTCTACTTTACCTATCACAGCTAATTACAAGTCCGCCAACATTTTCCCTCTCTCTCTCTCTCTTTCTTTCTTTCTCTCATACTAATTTACTTGGCATGTTGTCCGCCCCTTCTGTTTAAGATCCTGGAAAATAAAACTAAATAGTGCTTCTTTAAAACATGATCTCGTCTGTAGTGCACGGATATCGTAAGGCAAATGTCAGGAATTCGAACCAAAAGTTCCTAAATTCTCCGGCTTCATAATTATCATACATTTTATCCATATGAAATAATTAATATACCAGACCAATCTAGATCACAATAGAACCAAATCATGTCCGTCAAAAATTACGATTTTGTCATGTGAAAATTGGTATGTCCAAATATCTAGAGAGTGCACCAGATGCTTGGAGTAAATTTTAAAACTTTTACCCCATTAATTATGTGGATAAGGTGGCTTATTATACCTATATTTGTTTTTCCAAAAGCAGCATACAACTATTCACCACGAGGAAGAAGAAGTTTGGGAAGAACAAAGAAAAGATGCAAACAGCAGCAATTTGGAGCCGGAATAGGCTAGTAAATAAGCCTAAACCGTGATGAAGAAGAAGAAGGTTTTTCCAACGGATTTAAGGATCGAGAGCAGTGATATTCGATGGAGTATAAATTGAGAGTGACGGTATATCATACCGTGAAGTGTTAGGGCTATTGTCGGTACAAGTAGGAACGTCGATGTTAGAGTCCCGATGGAGTCAAGATTTTTAAACTGACCCAAACCTTCTGGCGGCACCATAAATCGGGAGTCGACTCAGCACTTAACGGAAATGAGTACCAGACTTTGTTCTGCAGAAAAAACCGATCGTCAAGCAGAAGTGATATTTTATGCCAATTGCCTAGAAAAGTGAAAGCTTAATCTCCTACTAGCCCCAAGGGCCTCCTAAGGTATGTATAATATTATTACTTTTATAGATAGAAAATGGGTCAGATGCTTGTATTAAATTATAAAACTTTTTCACAGTACATATGTTGATAAGGCATATGGCACTGTTAATAGTCATTATTTCGTAGGACGGGAACTTTAAACCTGGTGATCTCCTTGGTCCTTTTCGACGCTAACTACCGGCACCGGATTTTACCTTCTCCCTTCTTTTTCACAATCATCCCTCATAGAGATGTTTTCACCTAACTTCAAACAAGATCAGGGTTTTCCATAATTGTGCAGAATACCAGTTTGAGGACTGAGGATCAGGGACGTTCTTCGTACGTTAAAGGGGTGAGTAGCAAACACTTGTTCTATAGACACATTCATAGGAGCATTTGTATACGAGAAACAATCGCCTAATTAAAACGTTGGTTGCTTGACGAAACACCATTAAAAGAATGGTTTAAAATTTTCCTAAAACCATAAAATAATATATCACGATTGTGAAACTATATAAGAAAATGGTTCGTGAACTAAACTTCAATTTATTACTATTATTATTATTATTATTATTATTATTATTATTATTATTATTATTATTATTATTATTATTATTATTATTATTGTGGAAAGCAACGGGAAGCTACCACACCTACAATTCCCTAGTAAAGCTGCAAACATAGCATGAAAATGCTATGATTGCAGTGAAGGACCTGCCCTCGGGCAGAATTACTATGGATGGATGGATTATTATTTATTAATATTACTACTATTTATTATTATTATTATTATTATTATTATTATTATTATTATTATTAAACTTAGAACAAAAACGTATATCGATGTAAATAGATTTCTTGAGGAGAGCAGCAAATGTTCAAAATAAAAAAAAGAAAGAAAACAAAGTCATACGATAAAAAATGAATATTAATATTCAATAGTAGATTGTATAAGATAAGCTATAGGCCTAAGCAATTAAATTGGTATGGGCATGTACGACGAACGCAAGCAGAATGATTACCCAGAAAAACATTAGAATGGAGTCCACCTGGAAGAAGAAAGAAAGGAAGACCTCGAAACTCATGGATGCAAGAAATAAGAACTGGAATGAGAACAAGAAGACTGGTGCATAAGGAGTGGATGCAGAGAGACGAGTGGAGAAGGAAAATAAAACTTTAGGCACAGAAAGGTGTAAATATTGAAAATCTGTATATAAATAATTAAATATTATTATGGCATTAGTCCACTGCTGTGGTCTCGAGGTAGCCCGGGTTCGATTCCCGGTCGGGACAGGTTAATCGGTGAGGTTTTTTCGGGGTTTTTCCTCACCTGTAAGCCAAGTGTCAGGAAGCTTAGGGCCCAACGGTCCCAAAAAAATCATCCGGCCATCATTATCATCCTTATCATTATCATAATCATCCTTCACTGGTGTGGAAAGCAACGGGAAGCTACCACACCTATAATTCCCTAGTAAAGCTGCAAAGCATAGCATGAAAATGCTATGATTGCAGTGAAGGACTTGCCCTCGGGCAGAATTACTATGGATGGATTATGGTATTACTATTATTACTACTATTATTATTGTTATTACTATTATTAATAGTATTATTAATATTATTATTAGTAGTATTATTATTAATGAGTTAAAATTAATAGTATAATATTGGTAGCAAGCCTAGTTGTAACTAAGTTATGCTTGTGCATGATAACATAGAATTGGTATATTTCTAACAATTTTACTATACCACCTATGTTTTTACACGCTTTATATTAGCTTGACCTGTATCTATCTACGTAACGGAATCTTTCAACACGATTTTCACCCACTTAAAAACATTGGATCGATTTGAAACTTTGTATACTTGTAAAGGACCAATGACAATAAATTGATGTTATAAATGATATATAATAGGTTGAGGACTTACAGACTTTTTAGTCCATCGTTGTAAGAAATTAATATTATATCCTCTAGTAGCTCAGAGTGGTGGACTGTAGTGATATATAATTTCAGTAATCCATAGGTCGCTGTTTCAAATCCGGCCCCGAAGGATTTTTTTTTTTGAGAAGAGTATTACTTTTAGCTCATTCTAAATAGTATCGAATTTTTAAATATATTTACATTTTTGTCTTATTCTGTAAAATATTAAAGACAATTTTGTAAACTTACTAAATTGTAATTTATCCAAAAATATGAGAAGGATACGATTTACTGTAACTATTTATCTATATTAAAATATTCAAAAACATTATAATAATGTTAGACAATAATAATTTTAAAAATATATACAATTATATTCGTGTCTAGATACTAAAAATATCGTAAGCAATTAAATTTTCATGGGATTCCGGTTATCACAAATTAAACTAAAAATTAAAAAATATAATTAATAGTTTAAGAAACTAAAAGAACACGCTTTATTAGAAAACCGAACTAAAAAAATGAAAAATAATAATTTTAGTTTTCAACACGCTTGGGATAAAATTAAAGTAGTCAACAAAAAATATCTCCAACACATCTAGAATAAAACTAGAGTTATCTACAAAAAAAATAATTTTACCACCAAAAGCGTGGGGTGCTTTTTATGGTTTTTACGTTTTCTTCTTAGAGACTTAACTTTTACCAATACCTGTTTATTATCAAATATATTAATTGAAATAGAGCCCCCACGCTTTTGATGGTAACATTTTTTTTTGTAGATAACTCTAGTTTTATTCTAGATGTGTTGGAGATGATTTTTTTGTTGACCATTTTAATTTTAACCCAAGCGTGTTGGAAATTAAAATTATTTTTCATTTTTTAGTTCGGTTTTCTAATAAACAGTGTTTTTTTTATTTTTTAAACTATTATTTATTAACTAGAGAATACAACAATTTGCTTTAAAAATGAGAGGATTGAGCTAGAAATTGAAAGTTGCTGAACGACTACAAAAGTTCCACTCTTCAACAGATTTTTCACTAAGAATTCGGGGCTGTAAAGTTATCTATACAATATACTTACGAGTGTACACATGAGTTGATATCAAGTTTGGCCATGGTCGCTCGTAATCTCGAGTGCAAATCCATATACGATTGGTGACTGCTACATATTATTAAAATTAATAGGTAACAAAAATTAAGTTAATTTTTAAAACGTATTTTAGGAAATACGCTACAATCTGCTCTTTAATGAACGCTATAGGTTTTTCTTGAGTAAAGGTTTAACTTAAGAGAATGCATTTACCCATTATACAGAATAACAGTTCTATTGTAAATTCCAAGATCTTGGTTTGCTATCGACTTTGTGTAAATTCATAATTTATTAGTCGGATTGCACCTCCACACCTCATCATTACGGTGAACTTGGTCTGCTCTGTAATTACCTGCCTAACTGCTTCATGTAGTCAGCACCCTCTATGTGCTGTCTCCTCTAATCTGCCACAATCATCTATACGGCCTGCTTCCTTCTTCTTTTTACAACAACCTCCTCCTTAATCTAATTTAAGTCAACACTTCTACCTTCAGACATCACTTTCTTTTTGTCTTCATCTCTCTGTATTTTCTTCCTCTCTTTTGTTTTTTCTCGTTTTTGTTATTACTATTAGGCTACTGTAAAAGACGATGACTATAAACTTCGGTCTTGTTTATTATTACACAATTATATGTTTATATGTAATAAGAGGCTTCGTATATAAAATTAAACCGTTATAATACATATTTATAACGTTTATATATAGGCCAGTAGCTAATACCCGGCGTGCACTGCTATGCCTAAATAAATAAAAATTAATGTGATTTTATGTTTAGTTGAATAAATACAAGGAAAAATAATTATAAATTTATATTTTTTAGACACCGAGTGCTGATTACCCGGCGTTGCCCGGGAATCAACTTATCCCGATCTTCTTGACATAAATGAGCTGAAATACGAACATTAATATGTTATAGCCTATGTTTAGTTAAATAAGTGGAAGGAAACATTTGTATCGTAATTATTGGAAACTTCTTGTAGGAAAGTCAGAGGGAAGACCAAGAATGAGGTGGGAGAAACAACATTAGCTATGATTTGAGGGAAGTAGATTATACAGGGAATGATTGGAAAGTATTGGCTCGGGATAGGGATGTATGGAGAGCTTATGTCCGCGCGGCCGTGAACCTACGGGTTCGATAGTGCCAGTGGGTAAGTAAGTAAGTAATTATTTTTAGATACCCCGTGCTGTTTACCCGGCGTTGTCCGGGAATCTATTCATCCCGATCTTCTTGGCATAAATGAGCTGAAAGACAAAAATTAATGCACTTCTTATGATTAGTTGAATAAGTAAAATGAAAAATAATTACAAATGTATATCGTAATTATTTTATGATTCCTCGTACTGATTTACACGGTGTTGCCTGGGAATCTACTTATCTCGATCTTCTTGGCATAAATGAGCTAAAAGACAAAATTCGGTATTGAGAGTTATCCGTAAAATAATACCCGCCATGTGCTGCTATGCTTGCACAGGAATCTACGTAGGCCTACTTGTCTCGATCTTCGAGACAACATGAAAGATAAAAATGGTTGAGAGTTATCCGTAAGAGATAAACATATGCTGTCGCGGACTTTTTTGTAGAGCTTTTTGAGATATGCAATTCTGTGTACATTAATTTTGTGTATTAGTTATAGTTTAGGCAGCATAAGCCATTTAAGCGTCCAAAGAGCTACTTCTTTCACGTTTTCCACTACAAAGGGCAATTTTAAGGGTGTAGGAGTTGAGTATCACATCTCTATTATAGCCTATGTTCATCCCGGGGATCTCCTGAAAAAATTTTGCAAAAAGCCCCATCACAATTGGATCAACGGTATGGTCGCACATAAAGTACGAACAAACAAACAAACATTCATTTTTAGATATTAGATAAAAGCCTACCATCTTGAGATTTCATGTCCACTTAGACTTGCAATTTCTTTATTATACATACCGTACTACAATAAAAACACACTTCAATTTCTTATCCGGAACACTACAAAAAGTAGGCTATATTTTCGAATTTGCCTTCATTTATAGTCCTAAAAATCCACATTTTCCATTTATAGAGGTGAAATATCAAGTAGGTATAGAGTAATATATCAATAAGTTGAGTCCCGTGGCCGTTATAGCTAGTTTTTCTCAATCTGGAATCGCTATTTATTGTAAGTATGCAACATCGTCAGGAGCTGGTGTCTCTCTATTTATATTATGTGTGACAACCGCTGTGCTCGCTGCGTAACATTGTTGCTGGGAAAATGTTTTCTGGATGATGTTTTTTGGGATTTCTCTCAATGTAAGACAAATATCCGAAAAATTTAAGTCCCAAATGGGTCCCCGAATATCATCTGGCGATCACAATCGTCCATATATTTTTCGCCTTGTTAATATGAATGAGTGAGTGAATTGTGTGCCTTGCCTTAAATGTTTGTATTGTCTCGGAAGTGATCCTAGTATTGATCTAATGACTCGTTCATGGTAAAAAAATAAAGTCTGTGATTCACAGTTGAAAGTTCTCTCCCAACACTACGTATCACTGTAAGGCCTTTGTGATGTGCGTCATGATAGAAGTACCTATAAAGGGAGAGATTAAACTATGGTAAAGAGAGTGATTTATATTACGTGGATACAACGTATTTGGTATCTAAATAAAGTTATTAATAATTACCAATAAGATTTTATGAAATTTAAACTGCTGTGGTCTCGAGGTAGCGTGCTGCCTTGTCACGCAGAGGGCACGGGCTCGATCCCCGGTCGGGACAGTTTCTTGGGTAAGGTTTTTATCGGAGTTTTTCCGCGCCTGTAAGATTAATGTCAGGAAACGTTAAGGCTCAAACAGTCCCAGAACATCATAGGGTAACGGAGGATAAGAGTACGCGGGCGGTTAAGAGTACGCAGGGAAATTTTATGGTATTGGCAGCACTGCAGAACATGCTGATTATTACGTTTCAGTGTAGCTGTTACAATGGGAGATCACGCCGTAGTATCATTGACCTGCTTCATTTATCTTCGTTCTACCAGGTAAAATTAACTTTCCTTACTTTTCTATGTAATTTCTGTGTGATATAGCATAACTGTTTTTTACCTTAAGGAGTAAAAAATTATTTTGTAAAGAGATATCATATTAATGTACAATTAATATCCTACAACATGGTGAAGATACCATTTACCTCTCTGTTACGTGCTGGAATCTATTGGTGATTTTGTGAAATACGCCAAGTGAGGCAAAGAGTACGCAGCAGCTGATCACTGCGTATCTTAGCCTCCATTGGGCGGTTATCATTGCTACATTGTTTTTTTTAATTTATTGCTATTAAGTGGAAAACTGTGTTTTACTCTTAATATATAGATGTATATTATATTGATACGAAGTTGTTATAACTTATCATAGTTTTGTATTTAATCGTAAAGAAATACAAATAACGTTTTTATTTTTATTTGCAGAGCAAAGAGCTGGAGAAAATGAAACAGTAGGTTTATCAGAACAAGAATGTAAAATTAATGTTAGTATTCATCCAATTCTGCCGCTTCCAGAACATAAAGAACAAGACCCTATGAACCGAAGAAAGCAGGGACCAGCATAAAAATCAGAAATCATTACATCATCACCTTTCAAAAACCATTTGGAAGAAAAAAAAAGAGAGAAAAGAATTAGAGCAGGCT
This sequence comes from Diploptera punctata, assembly GCA_030220185.1. Taxonomy (NCBI): domain Eukaryota; kingdom Metazoa; phylum Arthropoda; class Insecta; order Blattodea; family Blaberidae; genus Diploptera; species Diploptera punctata. The sequence goes on along the minus strand of JASPKZ010010282.1, from coordinate 569,187 downwards.
AAATCAGAAAAAAGTTTTTAAACAATAAGAAAGACAAGTAAGATAAATGGGCCTAGCAAACAGGAAATCAAATGCGAGAAGAGAATTGATGTTTAATAATGACTCTAAACCATCTTCAAGTTCAGCTGAGTCGAAAGCCTTCATTGGAGAAAAAGAAGAAAAATATGACGATTCAACTGTCTGTCCAGGATGTCGGGGTTCGTACCCTGATAGCTGGATTCAGTGTGGAATTTGCAAAGAGTGGTGGCAAGAAGACTGTAGTGCTTAAGAAGGCAGTGGTCCATTTGTTTGTGACTATTGTTAGGCAAGCCCTAGTGAGTACTCTGAAACACCTTACCCGCGTACTCTTAACCTCCCGGTAGGCCAAGAGTACGCAAATTACATTTTTTACTAATTTATTATTCATGCCTGTATTTTAAAATGTAGTTGACTGATGATTTTTTTAACTATTTGTATTTGAATAAAGAATATTTAAAAAAAAATTTGAACTCTGTAGTTTATTTATTTTATCAAATATAACTGAAAATCCACTAAGTGCGTACTCTTATACTCCTTTACCCTATGGTCATCGCAATCATCGTTGTTCATATTCATCTTAGATTAAGTTCAGGATTAAGGACTCTCCTGGCGCACCACTATCATCATTACCCATCATATCATCGGGGCAATGTAACCCCGCCTTCCAGGCGCCTCAACCTCAGAAGTGGGTTACAATTACTCCAATGCCAGGAGAGAACGCCAGAAATGTCCAAATAAACTGGGGCATTAAAAAATAATGATTACCGATACGTTAATTTTCTCTGATACCTATAGCATGGAACTGTGTATTTACGTCGAATAAAACCTATTGTAAATACATTATTAAAAACATATATGACACTCGAGAATCCCCCTGAAACTCGAGATACTTCATGATCCGCGTGTACTATTTGGTAACTACTAATATAGACTTTCGCATAAGCGAAATAAATGATAGATGACACTATCCCAAAATGATCCCTCTAAGCCGAAATAAGGTTTAACATCTAAATATATTAACAAAATGGCAAAAATTTAAAGTGAATATATGCAGTATATATATATATATATATATATATATATATATATATATATATATATATATATATATATATATATATATGCCCTTATAATATGTATGATTTTAACATAAAAACTCGCAACATATTAATGAAAAATTAGATCAACTTCTTTCATGAAAAAACTATCATTTTATCCTTAATGTCGGGAAAACGATCCTTCATTTAATTAATACTGAAAAACAAATACTTTCTTTACAATTAAATGAAGTACAAACAGAACATAATGCAGTTCATATTTTCACTTGTTCATTAAATACTTCCTGTGATCACTTTAGTAACACTCATTTGGAAAGATATTTTAGCCACAATTAATATCACATATATATTGATCAACGATCTCGTCAATCTGGATTGTACGGAATTATTCTAGTCTTCCGAAATCCATTGATAACATTAATAATTGGAATAAAATACGTCATGCCAGGAGAAAACACCAGAAATGTCTATATGACAATCTGGGGCATTTGGAAAGAAAAAAAAAATTGGAATACATGCTTTCAAATACTATTCACAAAAAATTGTGAAATCTGGAAAACTTACGTCGTTTCTGGATCTCTAAGAGAAATCAGTCACTGAAAATATGTTTTTCATATGTAGGCCCTATTAGAATTGTTTTAATAGCTATGTGTATTCTGTTTCTATATCATAACATTATTAACAGATTTTAATTATTTATTAATTTAATGAGTTGCATAACTGTATTATTATTTATATTTTAATTCATCCCAAATGTAGGAGATTTAACTCCTAGGTGTTGTGGGCAAATTGATCCCTAATGGGCAAAATGATCCCACAATGATCGTTTGACGCAACTCCTTGCATTCAACTTCAATGATGTACCATAGAACAACTTACAACATGTGTTTATTCAAAATAATTGTTTACTGTAGAAAAATAAACTGGGAAATTTATCACTAGCCGAAAAAATCATATGAACATGACGCTTATTTTAAATCAAGATAATGAAAATTAACAAATGTGTTCGAATTTGAAAATCCGTTGCATAACCAACATGAAACTACCTCAAAAGGGATATTTCTCTCTTGTCGAAATAATACATAGGTTTTCTGACAGATAGCGCTACTATTTCTAGAAAAAAAGGGGCATGGGTCGTTTTGCCCACGCGGATCTTTTAGGCTAGTCTCCCCCTACAGTCTTATATCTCAGAAAAATAGTCTAAATAAATAAATACTTTCACAATTTTAAAATGTCTGTATAAATGGCCTACTTGGAACTATAAAACTTTCATGTGAATATTAAACAGTCATAAATATGTGCTTGATATGATTTGTTGATTCTAAAATTTAAATCAAGTGCGATATTCGACAACATATAACTGTGGTCTTTACTCGGTTACTACAAGAGCCAGGGTAATGTTTAATTCGGGTTTCAGCGAGGATGTAGACTATGTTGTTAGGTGAATTTATTGCCCATTGTTATAAACAAACGATCGAGATTCTCCAATGCCTCAGGTCACTAAAAACTGTGCACCAGATCTAAAGTTTCTTCGGCTGCGTTCCAATGATCACATCATCTTGTAAGTTGGAGTTATGCGCAAGCAAATAAGCTCATTCATAGACAAATCCTACGTTTTTAGCATCTTTAAGTAACTCACTCGCACTATCGTACCATGAGGAAATGTGCTCTCCATACAAACTTATCCTGAGCTAATGTTTTCCAATCATTCACTATATAATTAATCTCTCTCAAATCGTAGTTAATATTACTCTTCCATCTCATTCTTGGACTTTTATTGAGAGTTTTCCCTCTGATTTTTCTATTAGAAGTTTCCATGTTCCCTTTCATCCCCCATTCGTGTCATATGTCCTGCTCATGGCAGTTTCAGGAACTTAACTGGTTGTTCTTATTACATCATGTTTTCCATAAAGATCACGTATAGCTTTTTTCATGGTCTTCTCCATTCACCTGTCTGGCCGTATTTCTCTTTGATTCAAATATTTTCCTCAGAGCTTTGTTCTGAAATATAATTTTTCCTACTCCCTTAAAGTAAAAGGCAATGTTTCGCATCCATTTTACTGAAATAATAACAATTGTATAAATTTCTAGTTTAATTTTTTTAGAGAAATTTGAATTACAAAAGTCCATGTTATGCATTGGGCCTAATATTCTGCGTTTCCAGAGTTGAGCATATGTTCAATTTCTGTCATCACTTCCCATTTGTAATTATTGTTCGTATTCATTTAAATTCAGTCTTCTTCTTTTTCTTCTTCTTATTATTATTCATAATTTGTAGGATTTTCATCCTGTTTTTCCAAAATCACTCCTAGGAGGAAGACGTATTGGATGGGCATTGAGTGCCTATCCATCTCTTGGCTGGTCTTCCTCTTGTTCTTCTCCCGTCCATTGGTCTATCTTCTTTAGCTCTTTTTTGCAAGTCTGTAATTCAGTCATTTATTTAAATTTCCCTCAATTATGATTAACTGTCCATTTGCATTGTATAATGTATTTACTTTTACTGAAATTTACTTCCAGCCCCAGTTTTTTGGTGTTATTTAATAAAATGTGTTTGTTGGCCTTTAAGTATTTCTTCACCATCATCAGTACATACCAACAACTGAATAATAACTTTCAGTCGTACCCTCTCTTTATCCTCTAAATATTTAATTGCAGGCTACAGTACAAAATAGAATGGTAGAGGAGATAGTGCGTCTCCTTACTTTAACTCATTGTGAATTAAAAAAAGTAAAAATCTAAAATTAAGTTATTTATTTAATTAAATAAATTATGGATTTTCATCAAGTAAACGTCAATTCAAATTGATTAATTAAGTTATTTAATCGTTTTAGTACTTTATAAACCTAGACATCTAAAATTCTCTTTTAGGAATCTACATATTCATACAAAAAAAATTGCATTTTTACTTTAAAATTTCCAAGTGATAATATCATATTAACACATTATTAATATTAATTTACTGTTCTATGTTATAAACCGTCATTTACTAATTTAAAACTCTACTACGACATCAAACAATAAATTACTTTAAGAATTTCAGGAGCAAACATACTTCTCTCTTCTATTAAAATCGTTTGATCGCTTCAAAACTGCACTTCATGCTACAAGAATAGGCTATAAGTAGGCCTACATTAAGTGAACGACTATTTCAGTTGTTACTTAATTTAATAAATATAGATGGTTGACATGTTCAAGGTATCTTTTAGGTTCTTAAAATCAAATTATGCAATTTTACTTTCTAGGATTCTTAATCGAAGAGTACAGATTAGATCTTTTTGGATTCCTAAAATCAAATTAATTGATTTTTAAAAGTTATAAAAAATAGTTTTACGTTCAATAAAATTTGCGTGTATTTAACAGTGATACATACACGCAAAACTTTTATTTTGAGAACATTGGTACAGGTGTTTGAAATATATATTTTATATCTGCATCAGCTTATGAAAATGGAGTTTTATTGAAAAGTGTTATATGTATAGAAGTTATTAGTGGATAAAGGTAATTCTTTACGAACTGTATCTGATAATTAATTCTCGTTGTTTCAGCAACTCTATGAAGCTTCCAAGAATTATTTTAGTGTCATACATCTACTGTACTATTTTATTAAGTTCATTTATAGATATTAAAAACATATCCTAACTATTAAATATAATAATTTTATTCTCGATAAAATTTGACTTTAGTTAAAAAATAAAGGTTAAAATGATAAAATGTGTGCTGGTTATGAAACATGTTCTTGAAGTCTAAGAAGGTTTTAACTGAAATGTTGCTTAATTGAGAACAATTAAGATCACATGTACATATTTAATTATTTTAACATTTTATATAGTAACCTCAATTTAGGATCATAATAACTTTTAAAAGTATTTATTTTAGGTAGGTTAACATCTGAACAAAGAGAACAACTACACATTTTTATGTCTTAAACATAAATGATTTGTTTACACCAGAAGACATTACTTAATACAGTCTGAAAATTATCTGGAATTGAATTTTAATCTACATATTTTATATAAACAGATTTCACAAACTGGTTCTTTGTCTTTAATCAGAAAACTTATATGAATGGACAATTTAACAGGACTACAGTAACTCCAGATGTATGAATAGTAACTTGATTTTTTTACTATTTAGATGTATTATGGAATAAATAATGCAAGAGTTATTCATTGTGTATTTCAGTTTACTGTTGGATATATTGAATCAATCTGATACGCTTTTAATTATATTTTACTGACGAATTGTTCAATAATGCCTAATCTTGTTTCAGCAGAAAGTGTATTTATAACATTTTTCACATTTATGTTCCCTGATGAGAAAATTGATATCCTGCCAAAAGGAACAAAATATTACCAAAAAAATCACAAGTGATTTTTAAACTGTAAAAAATGCTAATAAAAAAGCAAGCTTACTAAAATAGTATGTTAAAATTGCATTCAATTACTAAAATAGTATTTAAAATTGCATATAAAATTACAAAGATAGTTTGGAACTGAATACAATATAAATGGGATGTATTCAAATCAAATAAAAAATAAATTGTAAGCTTAGTAATATCATTGGACCTGATTGATAGGCAAAAAATCTAGCCTACACAGAGTCAACATATTTACATCTCAAAAATATGCCATCTGTAATGAATACTTCATGTGAATAGTGAGAATCTCTATGTGTGCAGGTAGCTTAATTGTGATGTAAATTCAAAGAATATTGTTCAATTATATTAGGATGTATGTATGTATATACCCTATATGTTCCTCATAGAGACTTGGGTGGTCCCCTAGCGGGAGTTTCTTTACTGAGGCTAATTAGTTACGCTTATTTTTCTAAAGATGCCAGTGAGTGACATTCGGTCAGTATGTCGACTTAATAAGACAATTAATAGGCCACTACTATATTACTTGGATGGCGAAGGCCGATTAAATTTTGATCAAAGTCCTCTTTTACAGGGTTGAGGTTCTTTTATGAGCCCGAAAATCTTCAGAGTGGGGACCTACAACTTAAAGTCCCTCCCGGAGCACTTGCCCCTTGGATTTTTTCATCCTAAACATCCATCGTCTCCGGCCTGATTTGAACCCACAAGCCTCGGGACTTCAGGCAAATCACATAACTAGTCCATCAAGGTCCACATATTAGAAAGCCAGAAAACTAATGGCTTAAATCCAGCAGTTTTTCATTACAAACAACGAGATTATCTTCTTAAGCTGGCTTAGAAGTTATCCGGAAATTAAACATCAATTCTAAATTCTTGAAGTCTCAATAGATCTTTATTTCCAGGAAACAACATTCTGTTTATATTGCTCCTTCCACCTTATCTTTCTACAACTTGGTTTCCTTGTAGCTGTTATAATAAATGGATAAGTTAGGTAATAAAGTGTATTATCATAGTACACATTCTTGTAATAAGCAAACAAAGCTAATGCACGTATTTATCAAGATGCTCTTCTCTAGAGTGTACAGGCAGCTAGTATTGACTGTACTGCCTCGAAATTACAACAGATAAGATTAAAAGAAGTGAAACGTATCAAGTCAAGTATGAACCAAAATCCTTGTGGTGTAACTTCTGGGGTCTCCCATATCTTGGACATATATCTCGAAATTGGCTTCGAAGTCAACAGAGGGTGTGGAACAATGATAAATGGTGTCATAAATTACCAACGTCTTCCCCTTGCCGTGCACTTTTGCCCGCCCTACATGCCTGCTGCAGTTGATACATATCGGAGGGGGTACAATGGGAGATTGTCTTCCTAGATACTTTATTTGAATCACAAGGCGGGCGTGGGTTCCATTGTGTGGTGGGACAGAACACACTGTGACAGAAACTAGAGTCTACATCAGGGGTGCAGAAAGGTAATATTATCCCACCCAACCCTATATAACACAATCATTTGAAGGGTGTTAACTGTACATTTTATTAGGGGCATACAAGATTTTATAAATACATTTCTGCTTCTCTGAATTATAATATTCCTGTTGGACTAATTCTCGCTTTTAACTTTGAAATCGCGGGTTCAAATTCGACGGAATCCACGGGTTTTAAGGACGTTGAAGTCTTGAGTTCCCTGCGCTGTAGCCGAGCAGTATAAGACAGAGCTGCGGGACATGCACTGTTTGATTTCCCATGGAGGAAGACATTTTCTCAAGGATTTTCACCCAGTATGGAATCGGTACCTACTCAGATCGTGAGGATGTTTGGTAGCTACAATAAATAGCGACTCCATATTGAGAAGACCATTATAACAGCTGAGGGATCCGACAGCACGACCACATGTCAGCTCTATGGCCGTTCACCTGTGTAAATAGCACAAGTGGATATGGAGCGGGCGGGCGGTGGGTGGTAGATCTTCTGTCGCGTCATTGAGTTAGTAGTGCAGTTTTAAAAATCAGAGTAAGGTTTCCTCCGAAAAAAAAAAAAAAAAAAAAAAAAAGGAAAAGAAACAGTGGATCCTATGTCAGAGATATCCTATGAAGTTATGTAAAAGAACCCGAGTCCTGAAATAAAGGCCTGAGTAAAACTTTTAAATCTTTTCGATGCTAGATACGAATTTCGACTCTGTGACCTGGTTGTTAATGAATGTTCTTAAATAAAATGCTACCTATTGTCTTTACAATGGAACTGTGCCCCCGTAAGATACGCGAACTAAAGGCTACTTTCTTTTCTGCCTCGGCAAATCATTTCCCTCCCTGCATTCCTAACTTTCTTCCTTTTCTGTCTCTTTCTTGCACTTGCACTCCAGTCTTGTCAACTCAACTCCAACCTTACATTATTCAATATTCAAGAGCCATGGCACTGGGGGAAGTTTGGCAACATCCCTTCTTGATAAGTTACCGTTGGCTGCTGTTTGACGTAGTGGGAGGGGAGTGCGGTGAAAGGGTGTGAGTATAGATGTGTACTTTTCTAAGAACGATGTCAACGATGTAGGGGCATAGACGCGTTGGTCCGAGTATACTTACACAATTGAATTAAAAAGGTTGCAACATAACCTCGAAGACCTTAGGCCGACTGAAATGTTCGTTTTTGCTGGCTTCTAGGTCTCAATATAGGGAGCCACATAGTGCAAACTCTAACCATAGTTCCATTTCTGTTAATCAAGTTATACTATTTCTCAATTCAAGTAACTAGGCCAAATGAGTTGTTCTCTTGAGGGTGAATGCAGACCGTCTCGCACCCTATATACAAAGAAATATGTCTGTGTTAGGTCCTATAACTAGAACTCTGAGATTTTGGTTAGACACACTGTTGCATAACACAGAGGTCATTCTGACTCTCTAGGCAGATTTTAAAAGGTAAATTTGATCTGTTAGAGTCCAGAAGGCCCATAGACGCATGAGATTTATGATATAGTAAACAGTAGTAAAAAGAAAAAGCAATGTAGCTAACCCAACGTTCGGTTTGATTTTATTCTCAAGAAATTTATGATATTAATTTTATAAGAGGCTGGGTCTAGATATGAATTAATGCAAATCTTCAACCTTTGCAGACTGGATCGAACCCAGGTTGACCTTCCTTTTGTTAGATGTTTTACCGTTTATATATGCCCCACATGGCAACAGGACAAAAGTAATGATACAGCATTTGGAAAGAATACACATATTTGGGTTCAAAATAACTAAAAATATTAATCATCAAGATAACATTAAGTCAAGAATTGATAAAGGTAGGATAGCAATACCCCGATTAAATAGTATATTATGATATAAAAACAAGAACGAACATTTGTAATGGAATTGTTAAAAATATAATAGCATCATAGCATTTGAAATCAAGAATGGTAGATACATTTATTACATTCAACAGAATTGGACTTCTGGCGACGATCAGGAAACGTTTCGAGGAGAGAGAAAAAACATAGAGATAGAGAGGGATAATTAGACGCATTCCTAAATCAGCATTGCAATGTCAACATAAAGGACTTCGAGAAAGAGTAAGAGGAAAATTAAGATGGACTGATCAACCACATCTTGAGATCGGATAGGAACAGCTTCAAACGACCTAAACAAGTTCATGATGATGATGATGATGATGAGAAAATAATAAATAGTGTTACAAGAGAAAATATGTAAGTGCAACAGTTCCTACTGAAACTATCAAAACAATAAAATTAAGAAGGTTAGACATATGAAAAGGATGACGGAAGAAAGATTACCGAAGAAGATTTACTAATGGACTCTGATAGGAAGAAGAAGACCAAAATTAATATGGATAAAGTAGTATTCAGAAAAATAGAAGAAAGAGACTTTGAGGAAATGTGTAGGAAAATAGATAGGAATAAAGATTGGCTACAGAATCTTGAAATTGGCACTGGAAAAGGTAGAGACATTAAAAGAACTCCATGGTGCGACAGGTCTACAAGGACTTTGACCTACCATTCGGCTGCTGACCTCACATCCACATGTGTTAATCATAGAGGTAAATAATCATCCAGACTGTATAGGGGTGACATATCGGGTCCCCCAGCCGTTACAGTTGGATTTCTCAACCTGGAACCGCTACTTATTGTAGATACTCAAATGCCTCACGATGCTGCGTGAGCACCAGTCCCATACTGGTCGAAAATTCATGAGAATGTTTTCCCTCTAAGGAGACCGGCACCAGCGCAAGTCCCGTAGCTCTGCGCCAAGGCATCCCACCTTAATCTCTCGGCTACGGCGCGGGACAGAAGACGTTGTAAAGCTTGAGAATATGTAATTGTGGCCCAAATCCGTATCCCAAGAAAAGGTAAAATTATATTTTAATTTTTTTAAAGGCATTAAAATTAAAATAATAATATTGATTTAAACTTGAACTTTGTTCATCCCTGATATATCAAACATGAATACGGGCGTGGACTCGCGGGTTGTACTTTAAAAGTTAGGGGAAGGGGGTGGCGAAGAGAGTGACAGACCGGCGGCCTACATAGACAGGAGACAAAGCACCACTAAACATGTGGACTATGAATATATTCATACGGAGAGTTTAAATCTATGTAAATAATGTGTCAAAAGGCTTCCCCGAGTTGAATAAACCTTTATATAATATATATAGTACAATTTAACAGAGAGGCGGGACATATGACTTGAAGAATGGATGACAATATTATATTCTACGAGTCCAATTTACATTTTAAAACGAATGTACCCCTTGTTATTTATGTATAAGCTATATTCTTTTGTATAGAGACAAGTTTGGGATTATCATAAAAAGTGGTAGCAATTCAGCTACTGTTGGCATCATTATTTCCAAGTGACAGCTGGTTGAAGTATGGTATTGGCATATCTTGTCTATTACTTGTTGTTAGAGACTGTCTGCAGTGGCGTGTAGATGAAGTAATGTTTTGTCAGTCTTAATAGTCAAGTTGTCAGATTGGGTGATTTGAATAGACATTGTGTTTATGAAAGTTTTCTGCGAGCTTAGACGACAAAAAGTATAAACTCAACTTGAGTGCAAGATTTGTGTTGTATCTAAACAAGGATAGTCTATTGTTCTGGTGGGTAAACGACAGTTCGATTTCTATATCAATCAAAAATAAATATTTTAATTGGTAAGGACTTGATATTAGAGTGGAAACCTTATATTTTTATGACTGTGAAATATATTATCTTAAAATAAAAAAAAGGTTAAAAGTAATAAAAAAGATTACTCAGAAAATATTCGATCACATAAGACATGAGAATGACGATCTCCATAATTTATAACAATAATAACAATCTATCCATAGTAATTCTCCCCGAGGGCAGGTCTTCCATTGCAATCACAGCATTTTAATGCTATGCTTTGCAGCTTTACTTGGGAATTATAGGTGTGGTATCTTCCCGTTGCTTTCCACACCGGTGAAGGATGATGATAATGATAAGGATGATGATGATGGCCGGATAATTTGTCTTACAGGTGAGAAAAAACCCGAAAAAAACCTCACCCAGGAGCCTGTCCTAGCCGGGAATCGAACCCGGGCCCGCTGCCGCCAAGGTAGCACGCTACCTCGAGAACACAGCGGTGGAATAATAATAATAATAATAATAATAATAATAATAATAATAATAATAATAATAATAATAATAATAATAATAAGGGGGTATGCCGTAGCGTAGTGGTCAAGGCAGTGCGCTACAAACCGGAAGGCTGAGGGTTCAAGCCCCGGTGGATCAGGATTTTTAAACTGACCCAAACCATCTGGTGGTGGCACCATGGCCCTGGGGTCGACTCAGCCTCTAACGGAAATGAGTACCGGGCGCTTGTTCTGGGGGTAAAGGCGGCTGTCACGCAGGGCTGATAACCCGGCTGACATCAAGTGCCGATTGTCTAGAAAAAGTGGGAGCCTTAACTTCTTACTACCCCAAGGGTCTCCTTGACCTGTAGTGGGATCACTTTACTTTAATAATAATAATAATAATAATAATAATTATTATTATTATTATTATTATTGTTATTATTATTATTATTATTAATATTATTATTCATTGAGAATTTCCCTCCTCACTAAGGTTTTTCTCCAATTAATCTTAATATTAAAATGGGCTTTAAAAAAATACATAAATGACTACGGACATAAAAAAAATTCCGTGGCGCAACAGGCCTAGAAGGTCTTATGGCTTTATGGCCTACCAGCCGGCTGCTGATCTTGCATCTACATGAGTTAATCACAGAGGTAGACGATCACCCTGCCAGTATTTGGGTGTGAAGTGGTTAGCATGTCGAGTCTCCCAGCCGTTATAGCTGATTTTCTCAAACTGGAGACGCTACTTAGTATAGGTACCCAAATTCCTCACGATGCTGGGCACCGGTCCCATACTGGCAGAAATGCCATGGGAAAATTTCTTCCCATGGAGACTCGAACCAGCACAAGTACCCTTAGCTCTGTGTCAAAGTCTCTTGCCTTAACCACTCGGCTACGGCGCGAGACAAATAACTACGGACATAAAATAGATTATAAGTATCAGTTTCCCTTCATTAACGTCCATCGTGCTCTGTCCTCTGTGTCTTTATCCGTTACACCAAATTCCCTAATTGAATTCTGAATGTTACTTTTCCAGGTGGTTCTTGGTCTTCCCTTTCTTCTCCTTCTTTCAATTTTTCATGTATGGACGGCCTTTGGTAGTCTTTCATCCTGCATTCTTCTTGTGTGTCCATACCACATTAGCTTTCTGTGTTCAATCTCATCCATTTCACTTATTTCTGCATTCATCCATATTCTAATTTCTCTATTCCTAATTACTTCCAGTCGAGATTTTCTGGCAGCTCTTCTCCAAAAATCCATTTCAACTGCAGTTTTTCTGTTGGCATGTTGTTGTGTCATTGTCCAAACTTCCGATCCATATAACATTGTACTTTATAGGATGGACTTACAAATGTTAGTTGTTTTGTTCTGTTAATCATGTTTTTACTCCATAATACAGAGTTTAACATTCCTGTGGTATTTCTTCCATAATAACAATAATAGATAGAGCATCGGTTGATTACTGTCTTTGACATCGTCCGATTCCTAATACCCAATTTTGTCGGTCCATCCAATCTCCTGGTTGTAGATGTTTCTCCTTCGTGTAAGCCTATAAACATATTCCCTGACTCCAGGAGGTTTTAGGTCTTCCTCTGCCTCGTCTTCCCTCAGGTTTTCATTCCAAAACAGATTTTGGTATCCGATCCTCTTCCATTCGCTGGACATGTCCGTATCATCTTTATTGCGGAGTTTTAATGTAATCGAAAATAGTGTCTTCAATCTTCATTTTCTCCCTTATAATTGAGTTCCTAATTTTTTCTCTTCTTGAAATTCTTGCTGTCCCTCGTATAAAATCCATTTCCGTTGCCAAATTATTTGTTTTTGTTGTTAATGGCCAAAGTTCTGCTCTATAAGTAATGATGCTTTTAACAATTAAATGATATATATTCATTTTATTTTTATTACTTATATTTTTATCCCACAATATTCCATTGAGGCAAGCAATTGCAAATTTTCCTTTATTATTTCTATTTCTTATTTCCTCTTCATAACTCCCATTTTTATTTATTTTAATTCCTAAATATGTGATCTCACTACAAGATTTTATTATTTCTCCAGACTCCAAAATTAAATTTTGTTGTGGTTCACCAATTGATAATTTTTTTTTTCGTGTTCAAATTTAATCCCCATTTTTCATATTCTTCTATTAATTTTGTAGTCATATATTCTAAATCTTCATAGCAATAATAATAATAATAATAATAATAATAATAATAATAATGTATTCTACTTTAAAATGGTCCAGTTAAAGTCATAGGGTCACATCTTCCGCTCAACCAATAAGGTAAGATATACCAAATGCATTTACTATTTAGATTTATTTTAGATTTATTTAGCCTGATGGAGTTAAGGCTATGTGGCCTTCTCTTCCACTCACCAAAACAAACATATATTACATGAGAATATAACAATCTCAATTAACTCTAATATTAAATACTAAGTAAAAATTTGATCAAAAAGATAATATCTAATATATTACGATCTATAATACAACCAGTTAATGTTAGTTAAAATTAAGACTAAAACTAATAATAAAATGAATACAAGCAAGACATATTAAATTGTCCCTGTCTAGTGTATATAAAAAACAAAAGAAAATAATGAGATATAGAAAACTAATTTTACGATTATACAATATTTAAAACAAAACAAATGAAAATATTTTTTATTCTTAATATTATTATCATAAATAATTAAATTATTACTACATTGTTATTCTAAAGTTATTAGAGTCATTAAGTCAAGTAATGAAGACATCTTAGAAGAATTACACATGGAACCTTAAAAAAAAACTTTCTGATTAGAAGTCAAGATGGATGTAACATGTTCATCGAATGGAAGATCACAGGATACCCAAACAAATGTTAAGCTATCAACCTGCAGGAAGAAAAAGACCAGAACGTTCCACTCAAAAGACTTTTGGATGATGTTTTCATTGAGACCGAAACAGGTCAACAAATAACCTAAATTCGTGAATGTGCTATAATTACGATGATGATGATGAATTGATGATTAAGTCCAGCAAATTGAGATGTCTGGTCATGCGAGCAGCTTGAATGGGTGACAATTATAGGCTATAGGTCTAGGCCTACTCCATATACGTCCCTATAGCAGGAGTTTCTTTACCAAGCCAATTCTAGGTACGCTTATTTCCCTATAGTTATCAGTGAGTGACATGTGGTCAGCACATCCCCTCAATGAGACATATAGTAGGCAATTAATTACTTGGATGGAAAACACTGGTTAAATTTTACTAGTAAGCATTTATTTAGGTTTATGTTTCTTTTACGAGCCCAAAAATCTTCACACTCGGGACCCATGGCTTGAAATTCCTCCAGGAGAACTTCTGTCATTAATTTTTCCATCTTACAAGTCCACTGACCCCGGCATATTATATCACTTGATATAAATCTTAATTTAAGTCCCAAACCGACAAACGAATCTCTCTCAAACGCGCAATATGCCTTCTCAAGAACTCTCCATGTCATAACAGGCCTAGAAAATCCTTCATTGGACTACTGGCCGACTTCTGGCCTCACAACCACATATTCGATTATAGGCCTATGCCGGGTATATTTGGAATTTAATCAAGGCATTTATGCATACGTCCCGTGCCATAGCTCAGCGATTTAAGGCTAAATATCTTGGTGTAGAGATACAAGATTCGTGCTGGATCGAGTCCCCCATGGGAAAAGAAATTTTCTCTTGGAATTTCGATAATTATGGAGCCGGTTGTCCACCTAGCAACGTGAGGAATTTGACTAGCTACTAAAATAAGTAGCGGCTCCAGGTAGATGAAAACAAGGTGTAACGGTTTAGGGACCCTATGTGCTGACCACATGTCCTTCCTATACTGGCTGGATGATCGTCCATCTCTGTGATTACCTTACCAATGGATATATGGGGGACAGTAGCTAACTTGTAGGCCAAGAGCCTTCTATGCCCGCCGCGCCATGTATGTGTAGGCCTATATATCTATAATAATTCTGCCCGAGGGCAGGTCATTCACTGCAATCATAGAATTTTCATTATAGGTGTGGTAGCTTCCCGTTGTGTGTATATTATATATATATATATATTATATATATATATATATATATATATATATACAACGGGAAGCTACCACGCCTATAATGACATGATAAGAAAAATAAATGCCTTAGCGGGATTTGAACCTCTGGGTTGGTACCCCAGCGTGCTATCCATTACACCACCAGGCAAATCCAATTCAAACACTTATCCTTCTTATTTATATTCTCCATTATTACTAGATGTCGCGAGAACTCGGTCTTCACTGCCACCTAGTAGCTTACTATAAAAAGTAAGCAAATTAAAGAGAATATTTCTACTTTATAGCAGTGACGCTTTATCATTGTTATAATTAAAGTTTTGACATTGAGCAATGCAAGCTTAATATGACATGATAAGAAAAATCTAATAACAATGGAGAATATAATATATAGGCCTATAGATAAGAAGGATAAGTGTTTGAATTGGATTTGCCTGGTGGTGTAATGGATAGCACGCTCAGGTAGCAACCCAGAGGTTGGGATCAAATCCCGTTCAGGCATTATTTTTCTTATCATGTCATATTAAGCTTGCATTGCTCAATGTAAAAAATGTAATTATATATATATATATATATATATATATGTGTGTGTGTGTGTGTGTGTTATTTTATCCATACGTACTGATTAAATTTAATACAGCTATCGTCCTGTTAACTTTAAAGTTTAATAATCTCGATACCCAGACGCCACTGGCTCAAGAAAATGTTATATTATTGCGTTTTATTTATTAGGACCATATTCAAAATATAAATAATTTAATTAAATATTGCGAAATTGCCTTGTCATTAGTTTTATCTGATTTGGGAGGACGATCGTTAAGATACTTTATTGTGACATGTTAAGTGAAAATTCAATGGTTTCTAATAGTGAAATGAACTATTGAACACATTAAATCAACTACATTAAATTTATGATTGTTATGCAAATAAAACTGTACTACAACATATCATACATGACTCGTAAACACCATAACAAATTTTGCTAATTTACAAGGACTAATCGGTTATTTCATATGGCAAGTTAGTCACACAGCCTCCTGTGTAAATCTATAAATAAATCCATGTCGGTAATAATAATCAGATACAATTATAATATCATTGAATGAAGCAGTTACTGGACTTAGGTCATATTTATATTCAAATTGATCAGGGAAGCGAGTGGAACCTGATTATGTAGGAGCAAAGGCCATATAAAATGATCCAAAGGAGTCAGCATCAATGTAATTAAATTATTAGTTATTAAAGAGGACTGACAACTCAGGTAATGTAAACCTTTCTTTTGTTAAGACGGAAGTGGCTGACACATGATAATAACTTACTAATGACAAAATCCTTTGCTAGACAGATTGAGTAGAAATATCTTCTAAGCCTCCAGTTAACTGATTTATCGTGATAACCATAACCCATTAGCTAAATGTACAAGCGGGGGTTTTACCCTGACACAACTACGCTAGCAAAAAAGTGTGGGAATATGGTAATTTTCTAGCGTCTGAAGCCTAGGAAAAAACCCAAGCCTAAGAAAAAAAACCCAAGCCTAGCTAATGTTTGTGACCCGACTGTACGTGAAGCCAGCACGGGAAAAAAAGGTCCAACCTCTGAAGGCGTAAATCGCCAATAATAAATTTGCAACACCCCCGGGATCAAAATAGGAGGGCGCATTAACCAATTATATGTTTCGTTATATGTGCCTAAGCACAGACCTTAGGTCCACTAGATCGAGGTAGTGGGAGTAACTAATTTACCTATAGGCGAGAGAGGCTTCTCCTCGTCACTTTCTTCTCGTGTACGATCAAACATAGTCACTTCTCAAAAAACACTGCGTTCAAAAAGTTAGATAAATTCACTTCATATATATATATAATTACTTGCAGTTTATAAAAGATAAGAATAAACTACTTTTACCAGACAATTCTCTACACATTAATTCTGCCCGACGAAGTCCTCGTGGAATCCCGAGATAAGAACCTCAACTCTACCGATTACCAACCTGAGCAACCTAAGTTCTCACACATGGAGAACTCCTTCAGTATTCCTAGTGTCACTAAATCCAATCTTTACCTCTTTGCCCAACAATAACCCTTCTCCATATTGGCTCCCTAACGTGCGGGCAGAATAGGTCGTAAAAGTAACACACGAATAGAAATCAACGGCAGAACGACTAAGTCCCACGACCACGAGGCAACCAGGACAGAGAAGATGATGGCAACAAGCAGGCAACCCTGGATGCGGAACGAGAAGACAGCGACTGAAGGAAGGAAGCAGTAAGTGACACAACAGCAGAATAAGCATTTTCTTTACTTTTTACATATATAAGAAATCAAAATATTACAGTGATTTAACGGAAAATATATCTGTGTGTATTTATGTTGTTAAGAAGTAGGAATAGAAAGAGGCAGGCAAATAAAGATAAAAAAAATGGATAGGAAACACGAAGAGATTAGGGAGAAGGCTTGTGGGCAACTGATTGAAGGAGAGAACGAAATCGTAAGGATGGGAGAGGATAACGAAGATGGCAGAGAGAACTTAGAGCAGAGCACAGGGGAAAGTAGTGAAAGCAACGCAGGAGCAGAAGCTAGAGGGGAAGTAGAGGACAAGGGAAATCCAAGCACCGACACCATGAAATACATGGAAATGATAATGTCGAGAATAGAGGAGATGGATAGAAGTAGGAAAATGGATTTAGAGACGATAGATAGAAATAGGAAAATGGATTTAGAGACGATAGATAGAAATAGGAAAATGGATTTAGAGGCAATGCAGAGGAATATGAAACGGGAACTTGAAACTTGGAGAGGACAGATGGAGATAAGCAGGGAAAAGGATGTATTTACGTTGAAAGAAACATTAAGGGATGAGATGAGAAAAGATAGGGAGATGTTAGAAGCGAAAATAAATGAATCGCCAGCATGTGTAGAAATAAAGGTAAACATAATGAAAGAAAAACCTAAAGACTTAGAGAAAATAGAAAGCAGGACGGATAAGGATAAAACAATGTTACAAACTAATCTACGAGAAAAACAAGAGGAATTAAAAGGGGAAATAGAACGAGTAGACAAGAATGTGCTCTATAGGTTAGAGAACTCGGACAAAAGGGTAAATTATATGTGTCTATTTGTACAAAAGCCAGTTAACGAACAAGAAACACTAAAGCCCCAAGTAGCTCAGAAAATTGCAGAGCAGGATAAACGCTCTGAATTGATTGAAATGATAGTAGAGCCTAGATTTAATGAGTTAGGCATTGATATAGTGCAGAAAGTGAATAACCAAACTGCCAAACTAAATGATGAAATAAGTGTTCCCACAGAGAAAGATAATAGTGTATGTCAAAAGGATAGGAACCCCGAAAATGAATCATACGCGTCGGAGAGTGTTTCTTGGACGACGGCTAACCACAAAACGTATGTACGTACAGAGATACTAGGGAACCCAGAGATCGCTAATAATTCTGTGGCGCATACTAACCTAGATGATAGAAGTAAGAATCATTTGAAAAATTTCGACAAAAGTCTAGTTATTATATGTGAATCTAAGAATAAGATTGAGGCTGTAAAGACCCGATAAATTACCATGCGTGTGTTCAGAGTTTGTTTGCGTGTGAGCGTAGTATCGCAAAATATGTATATAATAATAGTACAGGAGGCCTTTGCGAGTTAACAGACTGTGAAATTAGACACTAATAGTATTAAGGGTAGACAGACGGACAGTGAAAGTTGACACTCGAAAAAAAAAAGGGAGGGAGAGATTTTAACACGTAAGAATGACAACGGAATGGATATATTACGTATGTATGTATGTCTTGCATTGTACTATATTGTATTGTGTGCACAGGTAGACACTACCGTGATTTTGGGTATGAGATAAATGTCCATGTAAACGCTGAAATTATGCAGTACCCAGGTAAGGAAGTGGTTATATACCGACAAAATTTTGATATAACATACAAAAGGTACAAACATATAAGCTCTACATAATCCCCAAACAAAATAAAAAAAAAAAACAAGACCTGATAAATTATACTTAAATGCATGAACCAGTTTTCACGGGATTCGAACTCAATACTAGCTGAGATTAGGACATAAATGAAAAGTATTAGTGAAAAAAAAAATAAATAAATAAATGTTGTATGGTAAAGTACCAAATATAATCAGTAATTAAAATAAATAACACTAATAAAGTGATTAAATAGGCCTAGATTAAAACGCTAATCGCGAGAGGAAAGGGCACAATGACTGCGAAAAAAATAAATAAAGTGAAATGTCGATTTAGATATTAATCATGATAATACCCCCATATTGATGAATATGATATAATTAATTGAACTAGTGTGAATATATAACACATGCATGTCCACTTTCAGCTAAGATTGAGGGCGATTAATAAATTGTTGATTTGAACTTAACGATGGAGAATGGATCTATATTTTTAAATGTTTTAACCCAATCGCTCGAGCAGAAAGCTGCAGTATCTACTTAATCCAGTAAATGTTAAAATGAGCCCAGATAGGCCATTGTCATTGTTTAATACATATAGGTAATTGAAGAAACTTGTACAACAATCTGAATACGAATAATATCATGATGATTATGATTATTTTGTCTAAAATAACAATCAGACAGTGTAGACATAGGAGCTAATGAGACAGGGTGAAGCTCAATGCACCTTAATTGAAAGGCCGAGTGGCGGTGTGAACCTATAAAGCGTGAGGAATTTATTTGTTGATTATATTTACAGAATTTGTATTCGATGTTAATAATGAGATGAGATGAAGTCATGATCGCTGATGGAAGCGAATGTGACAATTTGTGCGAATTTGTATTCGATGTTAATAATGAGATGAGATGAAGTCATGGTCGCTGGTGAAAGCGAATGTGACAATTTGTGCGAATTTGTATTCGATGTTAATAATGAGATGAGATGAAGTCATGGTCGCTGGTGGAAGCGAATGTGACAATTTGTGCGAATTTGTATTCGATGTTAATAATGAGATGAGATGAAGTCATGGTCGCTGGTGGAAGCGAATGTGACATACTATGCGATTCTGTATTCGAAGGAAATGATTTTGCACGCTTAAGAAAATAACGTCGTTTGGCTGAGTAATGACAGCTATGCTTTGGCAAAGTAAATGGGCCGAAATATGTTGAGAATAAAATATTAAGAAACATGAATATTTCATGGATTAATAATCATGATGAATTCGTATGTATGTAATACCTATGGGGAAAAAAATATCAGGGTGTAATACTATCAATAATAATTGTTTATAACGATAGCACAGCTGCTTAAACGCGATATTTAGTATTTTGGTCGCAAAGATATAGATCCATGTAAATAAGTCTTATTGACTCAATTTAAATTAAATTTAGCAAAACTGAAGTATTATTTGACATATGGTTTGAAGTAGACAAAACTGGTTCATCGCAAATGAATTCCCAAGCTGTAGACGCACATTATAATGTAGGTAGATATTAAGGTGTAAATTAAATTGAAAATAAACAGTTACACATGAAGAAGCAATTTATGCTATACTGGTATTCAACTAAATAGTTCCGAATGGTAATTGTACAAGCATGAATGGTTTGAGTAGACCACCAAATTTATATTAAGGGTGTATCTTTTTTTTTCTTTATGAATATTTATGTATGTCTATATTGCAGAAAGTGAGTCTATTTAACATCAAAGAACGTTCCCAGGTAAAAGGGATACATATCAGTGTTTACAATCTGAACATAATTGACGTGCTGGCAACACTCTTAGGGTTAACGTGCTCTAACCAAAATATTATAGCCATTTTTTTTAAAGGCCACTATAGCTATGATACTAGCATTATGTTACGCGAGAGGATTATAAACAAATGAAAAAATCCCTTGATTTTTCCATTTGATTATAGGGCATTTATGGCAAGTTAGTCACACAGCCTCCTGTGTAAATCTAAATAAATCCCTATCGGCAATAATAAGCGGATAAAATTATTACATCATTGAATGAAGCAGTTACTGGACTTAGGTCATATTTATATTCAAATTGATCAGGGAAGCGAGTGGAACCTGATTATGTAGGAGCAAAGGCCATATAAAATGATCCAAAGAAGTCAGCATCAATGTAATTAAATTATTAGTTATTAAAGAGGACTGACAACTCAGGTAATGTAACCCTTTCTTTTGTTAAGACGGAAGTGGCTGACACATGATAATAACTTACTAATGACAAAATCCTTTGCTAGACAGATTGAGTAGAAATATCTTCTAAGCCTCCAGTTAACTGATTTATCGTGATAACCATAACCCATTAGCTAAATGTACAAGCGGGGGTTTTACCCTGACACAACTACGCTAGCAAAAAAGTGTGGGAATATGGTAATTTTCTAGCGTCTGAAGCCTAGGAAAAAACCCAAGCCTAAGAAAAAAACCCAAGCCTAGCTAATGTTTGTGACCCGACTGTACGTGAAGCCAGCACGGGAAAAAAAGGTCCAACCTCTGAAGGCGTAAATCGCCAATAATAAATTTGCAACACCCCCGGGATCAAAATAGGAGGGCGCATTAACCAATTATATGTTTCGTTATATGTGCCTAAGCACAGACCTTAGGTCCACTAGATCGAGGTAGTGGGAGTAACTAATTTACCTATAGGCGAGAGAGGCTTCTCCTCGTCACTTACTTCTCGTGTACGATCAAACATAGTCACTTCTCAAAAAACACTGCGTTCAAAAAGTTAGATAAATTCACTTCATATATATATAATTACTTGCAGTTTATAAAAGATAAGAATAAACTACTTTTACCAGACAATTCTTTACACATTAATTCTGCCCGACGAAGTCCTCGTGGAATCCCGAGATAAGAACCTCAACTCTACCGATTACCAACCTGAGCAACCTAAGTTCTCACACATGGAGAACTCCTTCAGTATTCCTAGTGTCACTAAATCCAGTCTTTACCTCTTTGCCCAACAATAACCCTTCTCCATTCACAACTTTGTCTACTCATGTAATTCAATGTATCTACTGGACACAAGGATATGCACTTATTTATTGTATCCTCTGCATTCCTGATTAGCAGAACAACAATGTAATATAGAAAACTCGCAATTCCCTCTTTACTTCAAACGTATTTCAAGATTTTAATTGAATATTGCCGATACAAATTAATAATACAGAGTGTCCGGGAACAACACTACCAAGAACAAACTGTTAAAGCACAGAAATTAACAGTTTTATTGCAATGTAGTTTGTTGTAAAACATAGATCAATTCAACAAGTTTGTATGGTTATCAGTAATTTTCCACATGTACATATCTGGTTTTGAGATTCGCGGGTTCAAATCCGGTTAGAGCCGATTTTCTTCTCATATCTTAAAAATCCTGAGCACAGTTTCTTCCAAAACGTGGAAGAGCTATAGGCCTATATTAATGGAAGAAGTCAAAACAAACAAGAAATCGAATAAATATGAAAATTTACGTAATTTCATTGTTGTCACCACAATACTTAAAATTAAAATAAACATGAGAATTTACGTATTTTCATTGTTGTCACAATAAATCTTAAGTCCATTGTTGTCGCCATAGAACTTGTTGAGTTTATCCTATGTTTACAATAAACGACATGAAAAACCTGTATTAGTTTTTTATTTATTACAATTTATTATTAATAGTATTGATCCCGGACACGGTGAATAATAATAATAATAATAATAATAATAATAATAATAATAATAATAATAATAACAATATATTTCTAGTTTTAACAATGTTGATACATTTTTTCCGGCTCCAATGATTTGTCTTCAATTTCGCTTTATAATTTTCCTCCATTCGTCTCTATTATAACACATTTCTTCCACTATTTCTCAGTCCTTCAAAGTTTCTCTAATCCCTTGGATCCACGTGATATTTGGTCGTCCTTTCCTTCTCGTTCCTGATGGAGTCCATTCCATTATCTTTTATGGTAATAATTGTAATAATAATAATAATAATAATAATAATAATAAAATATTATTGTGGAAAGCTCGTGATAATAATAATAATAAGAAGAAGAAGAAGAAGTATGTGCGGAAAAACTCGTAATTAAAGTAATAATAATAATAATAATAATAATAATAATAATAATAATAATAATAATAAGAAGATGATGAAGACCAGTCTAATGGGCTAGCGGTCAGAGCTTCATAGGATACCGGGATCGATTCCAGGTCAGACCACAGGAATTTTTATTAAAATAAAAAATTGAATTACTTTTTATTAAATTAAGTTATTAAATTAGAATTATTAAGGTTAAAAAATCAATTTTAAAATATTAATATTCCTGTGGTCGCCCATGGTCTGGGTTTAGGCTAATTTTAGATTTGAAAATATCCTGGTTCTTCAGTATCGTTCATCACCTATCATAACATCGGGGTAACGTAACTTCCCCTTCCAGGCGAACCGACTTAAGAAGGGTTACAATTCCACTAACGTTACCATCGCATTGGCAGCCGTGAATAAGGTTTTCGCAAATACTGAGCCTCGCGCATTCACTTGTGAGGTTACAAGGCTCGGGTAAAGTGTCAGGCTGACTTCAATGCCAGCTTATCAAAAATACCCTATTGCGAGGGCGATAAGAAAAAACGCACAGCTACGCGTAAATTTGTAATCGAGGGCATCGACTCCAGCATGGATCCGACCGAGCGAGATCTAAGACGACCTTAACGGTCAAGGGTTCGAAGTTCTAAAGGTGGTCAATATAACCTCCGGAAGAACTAAGAATCTGCTGCCAATGTTCAAGGCAGTCCTGGTGGAAGGCTCCAATGTCTGCGAGGTCGTAAAAATAGGACGACTTTGTCATTATAAGGTGAAGGTCGAACCCTATTGCCTCTTGAAAAAAGCTCCAAACAGCGCTGCGCGCCCAGAAAAGATAGTTCAGGTCACTCTAATAAACAGGCAGTCACAGTAGAGTTACTCCTGCTGCCTCCCTTAACAGCTCAGAGCCAATTGCCCTTCGGCCTGAGACTACCCCGAAAACAGTTGCCGTCAAAAAAAACTCTAAATAAGAAGAATAGTACCGGGCCAAGAAAGATCCGAAAAGCAAAGGCCTCGCAAACCGAGTACCTGTGTGTGTTCGAGTCCACACTGAAACCAAATTCGCTACCACTAGCACTGAGACTGCTATGGAAGCGAAAACAACCAGGAGTATGAAAGTTCAAACTCAAAACTCATAAATCATCACTGACCTCATGGACAAATTAATTCATGAACTGAAATCAGAGCCCAGTTCAATAGTCGTTACTATTGAACTGAACCACATGGATCACTCCTTCTTTATAGACTGCGTATCCAACTTCGATGAAGAAGGAACATAAGCCAACATGCTTTCAAACTGTGATTCCGCCGGCCAATTCGCCACAGAACCGAAGAAGCTGATCATTTCGACAAAATGTTCTATAATTTTATTTTCTAAATTTTATTTTTTAAGTAATTTTATTAAATTCAAACCACTCTGTCCCGCGCCGTAGCCGAGCGGTTAAGGTAGGAAGCCTTGGCGCAGAGCTACGGGACTTGCGCTGGTTCGAGTCTCCATGGGGGAAGAAATTTTCTCATGGTATTTCGGCCAGTATGGGACCGGTGCCCACCCAGCATCGTGAGGCAATTGGGTAGCTACAATAAGTAGCGGCTCCAGGTTGAGGAACCAGCTATAACGGCTGGGGGACTCGACATGCTAACCACATGTCACCCCTACACTGGCTGTTGATCATCTACCTCTGTGATTGACACATGTGGATGTGAAGGGCCAGCAGCCGGCTGGTAAAAGGGCAACCGCTGAAAAGTGGAAAGACCCTCAATCGGATCAAACCACTCTGCTAAGATTTTTGGTGGTTTTCCTTAGCACTAAGACAAAAGTCGGAGTGGTCCACTAATTTCCACCAGTAAATTATCCATCCATCCACAGTAATTCTGCCCGAGGGCAGGTCTTTCACTGTAATCATATCATTTTCATGCTATGCTTTGCAGCTTTACTAGGGAATTGTAGGTGTGGTAGCTCCCGTTGCTTTCCACACCGGTGAAGTATGATGATGATAATGGTAAGGATGATGGTGATGGCCGGATGATTTTCGGGTGCGATTGGGCCCTAAGCTTCCTAACATTTGTGTTACAGGTGAGGAAAAACCCCGAAAAAACCTCACCCAGGAGCCTGTTCCGCCATGGAATTGAACCTGGGCCCGCTACGTGACAAGACGGTACGCTACCTCGAGACCACAGCGGTGGACTCAGTAAATTATAAATTCCCAAATTTTATTTTCATCATCATCATCATCATCAACAACAACAAGGATTAAGCCCAATGGCCTGTTCCGATCTCATTATAGGTCGAATTGGTCCTTCCATCTCTTCAATGGTCTTCCCAACATTCTTCTCCCTTTTGGTTTATAATTATACAGTCTTCTTGGTATGCGCTGTTCGTTCATTCATTCGTAAGACGTACTGAAGATAAGCATTTTGATAATATTTTATTCTTTCACAGAGATTAAATATATTAAGTTCTGTTCTTATATCTTCGTTTTTCTTTTTGTCGGACTTTTGGTATCCTGCTATTGCTCTCAACATCTTCAAACGTGCGAGACGTCTGCCAAAAGGTTGACTTGGACCAAGAAGTCTGCAATGGTATACGGGGCGACGTGATATCAGACGATCATCACAACGGCTCAAGGGGCGGAAGCAGCAACCCTCTCTAAAGAGGTTAATACTTAGAGGAGCATGGATAGATGCTCTGAGACAGCAATCCTGCACAGCGCTTGTAATGCGGTCAGGGGACATTTATTATTACTGATTCATCGCAAAGCAAATTTTATTTTCAAAATTCAAAATTTCGCTAACGATCAGCTTAACCTGAGAACGGGTCGTTTCTCTTAGAGTTTGCAGTGTCAGGCCTCCCGCCCTCGTCTCCTCGGGGCGTTGGCGGCGCCCATGGCGGTCGTGGTCTTCCTCTTGGCGTCCTAGAATGATAATAACTGACAAAAAACTGAAAACAGGCTTGTTAATGCTTAATGACTTGATCTTTATTTTCTGCTCTACGGCTGGTTATGACTGGCGGCTGGATCATCGCTATACCACCAACTCCAAAACAATATCTAAGGGCTGAAGAGGGCATTTAAATCCCTAAAGCAGCCGGAAGAGACAGGCCACAGGCCTTGCTCGTTGATTCCTCTTGGCTGCCGAGTGTGCACCCGGGTCAAACTGAGTGTGCGCTCGGCGGGACGGGGGACAATGAGTATGGATACATAAAGGGTGGCTCTGCTCTTCCAACCCCTTGTCCAGTCTAGTCTCACTAACGTCAGGAGAGAATATCAGAAATCTCAAGAAGACAACCTGGTGGCATTGGTAAAAAAAATTGTAACAAAGATAATATTAATTATGATAATATAAAATAATAATGATAAAAATAACAGACTTGCAATGATATGTTCTATGATGCAATGTTTGAACTTTCACCGACTTAACATTGGGTGTTAACGTTTTGATTAGAAGGGGAAAGGTTGAAAGCGAGGTGAACAAGAGAATTTAATGTACATCTGTGAATCAGCAGGCGCCAAGAAATGATGCAATATTATTATTTTTATTTTTTATTTTTATTATCATTATCATTATCATTATTTTTTATTATTTCGGCTTTTACAATGAATATACATTTTTCCGGTACCCATGTTCACAGTTAACTACCCATTTGTTTCAACACATTTTTCCAGTCCTGTCTGTTCATCCATATATCTTGTTCTATTTCCCCATTCCCTTTTAGCTTCATTGATTCCCTGAATCCACGTAATAGTTGGTCTACCCTTCTTTTTCCTTCTTTTTCTAATGTGTCCGTACCAATTTAATTGTTTCTTCTTTATAAAATCTAATATTGAATATTGTACTACCCTTCTTTTTCCTTCTTTTTCTAATGTGTCCGTACCAATTTAATTGTTTCTTCTTTATAAAATCTAATATTGAATATTGTACCTGCATTTTTTCTTTTATATATGAATTTCTGATTTTATCCTTCCTGGATATTATCATTTCCATTATCATTTCCATTGTCATTTCCATTATCATTTCCATCATCATTTCCATCATCATTTCCATCATCATTTCCATCATCATTTCCATCATCATTTCCATCATCATTTCCATCATCATTTCCATCATCATTTCCATCATCATTTCCATCATCATTTCCATCATCATTTCCATTATCGTTTCCATTATCATTATTATTACGACAAAATACATATTTAAATAAGATGATTTTACACGTAGGCCTACCTTTGCATTCATTTCTCATTTTTAATTTATAATTGTTCAGTTTCAAGGAGATCCACTATCTCCTTTACTATTCAAATTTGTACTACAGCATGCCATAAATCTTTAGACTCTAAACGTTTAGAGGATGAAGAAGGCCTACAACTCAATGGTGTTATTAAGCTGTTAGTTTATACTGATGATGTATTATTAGGCGATAGCGAGCACATGCTAAGTAAAAATCAACACGGACACTCTATTCAGTAACACTATGCAATTGGGACTGGAAATAAATATCAATAACATTAAATATATGACCACACAGAAATATATTTTACATCATGGAAATATACAGTTAATGACAAATAACGGACATTTTGAACAAGTGGTTGAATTCAAATACCTAGAAAGAATAATCACAAACAGGAATAAGGTGCATGAAGACGTATTTTATATAGACTCAATTCTGGAAATTCATACTATTACGCATTAAATGGAGTCTCGTTGTCCCACTCCTCTCAAAAAAATAGAAAAATAAATAAACTGAGAATAATACATGAAACTGTTATTCTCTCAGTTATGTTATGTGGATGCAAAACATGAACTCTTACTTTAAGGGAGGAGGAAATATTGCAAGAATTGAAGACTAAAGTTCTTAGGAAATTATTTGGACCAAAGAGACATGAACTGACAGGTCAGTGAAGAAGGCTACATAACAATGAGCTGCATTATCTTTATAGGAATCCAGATATAGTAAGAACAGTTAAGTCACGTTGACTGCGATGGGCAGGACATGTGACCCAAATGGGGAATGAAAGAGGGGATGAAAACTCTTGCAAGGAAATCAGAGGCTCAATAGGTAGGCCAAGGATGAAGTGGAAGAATAACATTAACCATGATTTGAGAAATTATTGGAAAACATTAGTTCAGGATAGAGAGCTTATTTCCGCGCGGCCATGAACATACAGGTTCGATAGTGCCAACGATTTAGTTAGTGTTCAGTTTTCAAACTCCATGGCGCGACAAATCTAGAAGTTCCTTGGCCTTCCAGCATGCTACTGACCTCACATCCACATGTGTTAATCATAGAGGTAGATGATCATAGAGGTGGACGAGCCAGTGTAGGGGTAACATGTGATCAGCATGTCGGTTTCCACAGCCGTTGTAGGTAGTTTTCTGAAACTAGAACTGCTTCTTATTGTAGCTACCCAAATGCCCAACGATACTGGGTGGGCACCGATCCCAAACTGGCCGAAATTCCATGAGAAAATATCTTCCCACGGAGACTTGAATCAGTGCAAATCCCCTAGTTCTGCGCTAAGGAATCTAGATTTAACCACTCGGCTACTTTCAGTTTACAGAACATTTTATAGTCATTCAATGTTTTCTCTGCCAAGGACAGGTCATTCAGCTCAAAATCAGCAATTTCCACTCTTCTCTCCGTTATGCTTTTCTCTTCGTGTCTACATACAATCCATCTACCTTCATGTTTTTCCCCCTATTGCGCGACAGGCCTTCAAGTGAATCTCTCAACAGGCAATTTTTTCCTTATCCAATGATCAAATCAATTAATTTTCTTCTCTTTTTCCTTTAGAGTTTATCTTCTTTCTCCCTATGTTCTGAGTATTATTATTCATTTATTATGTTGTCAAACCATTTCATATGCTTGCTCCATTCTCTCCCATACCCATATTTATAAGGCCTTCCAGTTCTCTCTTCATATTATGCTGACTCCGCTACATTGAACGTAATATCTGTATTATATCTTAAAATATAAAAAAGCATTGATAATATAATGTAGACTTTAGTACGTTAAAATCTGACACTTTTTGTTTCTATGAAGAAGCTGTAGGAAGTACTCGTATTACAGGAAAATAGCAAACGAGGAAATAAATATATTTAATGTAGAATTTCCATACAAATTAAAATAATAGCAAGTTCA
The DNA here is from genome assembly GCA_030220185.1 of Diploptera punctata. Lineage (NCBI taxonomy): Eukaryota > Metazoa > Arthropoda > Insecta > Blattodea > Blaberidae > Diploptera > Diploptera punctata. Next base: position 539,880 of record JASPKZ010010282.1, on the reverse strand, counting down.
ATATTTCATGCAAATTCAATTAATAGTTCTTCAAGGAAGAATTGAATAGTCGTTTACAGAATAAAAATAAAATGCTTAGATGGTTTAGACATATTAAGAACAATGAGGAGAACAAGCGGTTTAAACAATTATAGAATGAGAGAAGAATGAATGGAAAACGAAGAAAAATCTATTGAGTCGAAGTGAAGTATACAAAGCGAGCCATGGCAATAGAGAAGAACATGTGTGGACATATCAAATATAATATGGAAACAGAGGAACGTTGTTAACTCTAAGGTTGAATAAAAACAAAACAAAAAGTGGTTAAAGTGGCATGGCAATAATTCTTCAAAAGAACACGAATCATGTAGAAGTTCCTTTTATGTTAACTTATACCAATGTAAATTACAATCTCCACAAACAATTGTAAAAAGTCTCGCTGTCTCTTTAATGAAGTATACAATGGATCAAGCTATCCTATGTTGTTTTGTTTTTTTTTGTACGATGATCACATGTTGAAGAGATTAAGTTAAGATGTTGGATGCTGGAGTGATTGGACCTCACAGACGGAGCATAAACACACGATAGAGTCTCTCCTTAATTAGGATTAATGCTCACGTGGGCTGACTTTTACGACTCTGAGGTCCTGCCTGGTGCTATACAAAATGCCATGTTTACAGCCTCGCAGGCGTTGTGCCGAGATGTTCGTTAACGGGAGAGCAATGGGCGAGGATGAATGTTCTTTCACAATATCGTTACATTCCTCTGCAGGATCACTTCATGCAGAAACTCTCTCTTCTCTCTTTGGCTTTATGAACATGTCTACATCACCGGCATGGTTATTAGTAAGGGGCGAATACTTATGACACTTCATATTTGTACCAAAGCCTATATTCTAAGCTTCAAGTAGGTAAAAACATTTATATATGCTTTATTATTAAGATTAAGTGGTTTTTATTGGGTCTTAAAAGTCATATTTCTCACTTTTTCAGATCATTAGTCATACTTCTGCTTATTTCTATGATAAAGTCATATTTTGGGTTTTTTTAATAGCCTAGTCATCAAGCAATTGGAAATAACCAACATGGTAACTGTATAAAAATCGTCAGTTTCACAGTTCACTTGTTTCGAAGGTTTCTGTAACAGATAGCAAACGTTTGCACCGGACAACAGAAGACAACCTTTAATGTTTGTATCTCACCCTTACCACCATAATTGTTTACTGTCAGGTTATCTGCTTTGTTCCCTGCACTTTACCACCCCCACCTCCAACAGCCTTCTGAAATGTTCCTGTATATATTCCTATGGAGACCTCAGATTTAGTTCGATTTCACTACGCCTAAAAGTACGTGTTCTGAGAGTGCAAAATTAAGGAATTTTGTTCGAGACAATGGGGAGAAGACTTTTAGTACCGATGGTGTTATTTTAATATAGTATGGGTAAAAAATTCATTCAATTATAAGGTCATATTTTTGTCTTCTTAGGTTATATGTATTTAAATCTTTTTTATACGTCATAAGTGCATGCATATTTTCCATTCTTTAGGTCATAGAATTCCGCCCCTTAGTTACTATCTCTAACTCTATACGTTAGCGCGATACCGGTTTCGCTATCCAGGTATCCCAGTAAAAACAATTTTCCTTTCCTTTATATGCAATTTTCAGTCATAAGAGGGCGTGTGTGCGCGTGTGACTTTTAATACTCTAGCAGGCGCATTTTTTCGGTAACAATCTCGGCGCACAGCAATCAATTAAGAAAAGTAAGTTCAAGTTCGTTAACTAACATAATCAGACTATTAGGAGTGAGAGTTAATGGGAATCGATAATGTAAAAATCGCTCTAGCAGCCGCAGTTTTCGATTTTTCGTAACGAAGTTCGGTACATGTTATTGGGATGAAACGAGGAAAGTATTTTCCAAATATCAGGCAAATCGGATAATTAGAAATGTGGGTTTATCTGATAGACGAAATAATTTGAATATATCACTCTAGTGGCCGTCTTTTTTTCAGTGAAACACGGCATGCAACATGTGTTTAAAAACAGTAAAATGTGTCCGTTAGTCAGTATAATTGAAGAATTCACTTTTCATCTTTCGAGGTTTAAAAACATGAAATTGAAGTAATTTTGAAATTTATAATAGTATTAGTCTAATTTTCTCAAATAAATGAGGACCCATATTACAAAATCCAAAATTTCCTACATTCTCTGCTATATATAATTTCAACCGAACTTCAAAACTGCATTAGTTACGAAATTTCGACAATTTTTTATAATACAGCCTACAGTAGAGAGGCGAGGAATTTTGGATTTCAGACTTGGATATTCCCTTATCTGAGAAAAATAAGCTATTTCTAAAATTCAAAACTGTTTCAACCCTGCATTTATGAAGTAAAAGAGATTTAAAAATGTAGGTAAAATATTACGTTTATTCAGACAGAATACACTATAATTTGATTATGAACATTTCCAGCCTAGATTAGGTCTAATAGTTTGATACTATCTTAAACACGAACTTCCATTCATTCGATTAACATTATGGTGTCCTTTCATTGTGATTTAGTTCGTCCTCTACATCTACAATGAACGAGGTCTCTTATGTCCTTCAACAGTCTGATATTCATCATATTGAAGAGTACTATTTTATACAACTATTCATTATTCAATATTTAACACGTTAATATTTATTTTTTATTAGTTTGTTTCTAATTTTGTTAATGATGTTTATGTAATTTTATTGTTATTTTCATATCAGTTACTCCATGTTGCCTATTATTCTTTTCTATTGCAGCTTTTTTTTTTACGTGGAAATTGCACTTCTTTAAATTGAAATTATGCAATGAGATAGTAAATATATTTTAAAAGACTATTTAACTCATGCCCCAAATGGGAGTCAATGATCAATCACGAATCAATGATTTCTTATTTACAACCAATCACAGTCGTGTTTCGCCTAGAATTTACCAACTAAAGTTTATCATAATAAAGAAAGCACCTCCTTTTAACATTCTGAATAGGTCATAGCATTATTTTGCAGTGACCGACTCCCTAAGAAATACGGCTACAAGATTGTATATATAGTGCATGAATGTCAACACATAGCACATACAGGAGTTAATATAAAAACATTTGTAGCAATTGATTATACCACCAAAAAAAGAAACTACTGTTTGCACTTTCTTAAATGTATTTTTTCCCAGGTAATAATACTCCAGAAAAATATAATTGTCATATTTACATCATACGGCATCAGAAATTAATATACAGTTTGATGTGTTTCATTTTTTCTCCACTAGAGTGCATTTTTACAATATTGCGTTCCTTTGGCAATAAATAATATGATCTGGTTGCAGTGATGAACAAAAGAAGCAAATGAAGTGTACCAATCGTTTCTCATTTGTTTTCAAACATTTCCGTTTATATTAAATATATAAATATTTTAAAATAACTATATCTAAATAATGATTTGTGAGTAAACAGCTTAATTTTATTCACTTCGTGAGTCGTGAATTTATCGATATTTTGGAAATCACTCTTGGCATTACTTATGATAAATTCTCCTTAAAATGAATATCTACAGAATTCGTAATTGATCCTGCAGCAAAATGTGGCATAAGACACCAAATTAATTACATACAGGGTTTAAATTGCGACAGCTCTGAGGGAAGTCATTACTCTTTTTTTTAATTGATATTTTATGGGTAAAAATAATGTTTATGCGAAATAAAACATTGGGGATCTATCTGTAAATGTCATTATAAGAAATGTAGGTAATAATAATAATAATAATAATAATAATAATAATAATAATAATAATAATAATAATAATATTAATAATAATACAAAGGTCAACGCCCTAGTAAAAGCACTATAGGTCTGCATATTTTAAAATATTTATTTTAGACTTATCCCGTTTTTATGAAAGAAGTGAACTTCTTCAGTAGTGACAAGCGAGGGAGGTGGCGCTGAATATGTTAGCAGGTGAAGACAGGCTGAATGTCTTCAAGCAAAGTAGAGGGACCGCCCTAGAGTAGTTAAAAAACAGATGCTCCCGCTTACCTATATATTACAATTTCAAATTATAAGGAAACAACTTTGAAATGCGTCACATAAATATAACACCAATTCCAAATAACTATTGTAGATCATTATCAATGAGGAAGCTGTAAATAAAAGCTCGTTTGTTACGCTAGAAAAGAGCGAACCCTCTTCAACTCTGCGTGGAATCCGATGTTTTATGTTCTGACTGCTGTGTTATGTCTGCTATGTAGTTAAAATATCCTCTCTCTTGAAGTGATTATATACTTAATTTATATTTAATATCTCCATGTCTTCAAAATAAATCAGTTTTGCCGAGAGGCTGTTTTCTTGGTACGAGTTACTCTTCGCCAATTGCTTTCTATCTTTCTCCACATTACTGCTTTCTCATACATATAATAAGAGGAATTGACGATCATATAGTCAGTGTAGGAGCGACATTTCGGGTTCTTGAGATTGAGTATAACGGTCATACCTCTCAATTAGGATATTTAACAACGAATAGGCTCATACCAAGGCATGACAAGTCCAAAAAGAACATAACTTAGGTCTATGACACATCAATATCATATCAGTTTTAGGGACTTCATATCAAAACACTTACTGAAGATTCCTGCACTACCTCTATCACTTATTTTTTTCTGTAAAATGGTGGATAAAACGGGATAAGGTAAGATTTATTGTAGAACGAGCTTCTTTAAGTAAAAGATTACTGGAAGCACTTTCATATCAAAACAAGTAGAATATCCTAACGTTCATGTAACTAAGTGACACTATCAAACCCAGAGATACTAGCCCGCTTAAACATACGCTCTCCATATATATCTAATTCGAACTAATATTTTCTAGTCAATCCCTTCCACCTCACTCATATCATGGTTAATGTTATTCTGTCATCTCATTCTTGGTCTACCGTCTGAGCATTTTCCCTCTTGTTTTCCTACAACAAGTTTTCATGGCCCTTTTCATTCCCCAATCGTGTTATATCGTAAACTAAAAGGCTTGACTTTTTTTTTATTACATCTGGTTACCCATAAAGATCATATAGCTCACTGTTATTCAGTCTTCTTCATCCACCTAATTGTTCGTCTCTTTTGGTCCAAAAATATTCCTAAGAGTCTTATCCTCAAATATATTAATATAATTGAGATAATAACAGTTTTATATACTTTTTTTTGACAAGTTGAAATTACAAGATTTCCTGTAATGCATAATAACATGCATTTACAGAATTTAAGCAATGTTCAATTTATTTCTGCACCTCATTCCTGTTTGTAAGTACTGTTCCTAGATATATTAATTCAGCCACTTCTTCGTATTACCTTAATTTGTTATTAACTTTTTTTATTACGTCTGATTTCATGTAAAAGATCACGTAGCTCATATAACATGCAATATTTCAATTGAGGAACAGATCTCGACAAATGTTACTAAAGCCCGAAATACCCTATATAACCAATGTTAATAATACTGCCAACGAAAGCTGTGTTTTCTCAAGATCTACTAAATGGATTTATTTCAATTTTTCAAACATATATTCTTGAACACCTAAGCACAATTTATCATACACAATTATTTTAGAAGTGATTATTGGATTTAACTACATGTAAAATTATTGAAAAATCCCTATAAAATCATATTTAAAGAATGAAACAACGAATAAAACAAATATCTTCGTTAAGACTCTAAAGCAGTATAATACATTAACATTACAGGATCTTCCAGACTAACTTAAAAATATTAATGAATAAAACTAATAGGTATTATAGAGCCTACTGAATGTAAGCAGTGGTTGAAATCATAATAGGTGAAGGGAAACAAGTTGACAAAAAACAATAAGAAGGTAACCCGTTAAACGAATCAGAGAAGATAGATCTACTAGGGTATAATTGGCATAAATACAATCAATTTGAAGATGTGAATTATCTAAATATCAATTAGGCCCAATATCACAAATAAATATTTACAAACAAGATGTAGATTCTTCTTTTTCATTCTCTTTTGCTCTCCTTTCCATTGAAGAATTTACAATTTCCTGGAAGGAAATTCATACAGGAGTGAGACAAGGATGCCCTCTATCACCACTTTTATTTATCATATATATGAATCAGATAGAGAATGGAGAGAACAACGTCATGGACATGTACAATTGAATAGAAACATGAAATTATATATGTTAATTTTCGCAGATGATGTAGTATTAGTGACACCCTCAGAAGAATTACAAATTTCAGTATATAATTTTAACAAAATAGCCATAAAATATAACATGAAAATCAATTCAGAGGAAATAAAAGTAATGGTTTTTGAAGGAAAATAATCTTTACGTAGCAAAATTTGTACAGATTCAAAAATGCTGGAAAGAGTAAATTCATTTACCTACCTGGGATACACATTAAAATATTTGGATGAAGACGTAGCAAATAAAAATAATTAATTTTAATAAAACCATGGGAATAATAAATTCAGTAATGAAACCTTCGCTAGTCCAGAGAGATATTGGAGTACGGTTATACAAAACCTTAGCAAGACCTGCACTTTGCTACGGCAGTGAGGCATGGATTTTGAGGAAAGGAGAAGAGAGCAGGTAACTTATAGTGAAATGAGATTCCTGAGGTATATAGCAGGATATACCAAATGGGATCACAAACGCAATGGCGATATTTACAACCGGTCAATGAGTAAGCTACATACATAGATACCAGAACAACTGGATGAATCATTTGTGACGAATGAGTTCAGATAGAGTTCCCAAGGCCATGCTTCGTTATTGTCCAACAGGGAAGAGATCTCTGGGCCGTCCAAAAAAAAAAAAAAAAAACGCTGGATACAAAATTCATCAGTGAGATCGTAACAGGTCTATAGGCCTAAGTCTTGGTTGGATGAAGAAGAAGACAATTTCCTAGAAAATGCAGACGTATTATAAAACTCAAAATGTCACCACTCTTTGATTATATCTCCAATATCAACAAAACTGTAAGGAACATATCATGAGAATGAATTCATCAAGGTTCCCTAGGGCAATATTCAAATATCACACAAAACAAAATCGTTCACTGTCGCCCCATGAAAATATGGAAATAAAATCCCTTTCTCAGACAGTAAGTTTTTCTTCATTATCATCACCACCATCATCATCATCTTTTACTGGGTCTTCCAACATTTCTTCGTCCCAGTAAAGAAGAATCTGTTTCGGAATTATATTGTTAATCATTCTATTGATGTGGCCCATCTATTCATCTCTGTATTGTGCAATTCCGTCTAATAGTTTGAATATATTTAGTTCACTTCATATATTTTCATTTCGTTTTCGATCTGTTATTTTATAGCTACCCACACTCCTCAGAGACCTCATTTCTGACGTTTCTATTCATTGCTTTGGTTGTCAACGGTTGAATCTACCGGCATTTTCTACCACGACAGTAAGTTCTTCCAATAACTCTTAGGATGATGATGACACCCTCATGGAACTTAGAAGCCAAGCCGGGTGATGGGTCGCCTGTAAACATGGAGCGGATGTACAGGACGACGGGACTACTTGCAACTATGGTTAGCAGAATATTCATTCCCATCGCCGAAGACAGTATGGAACAGCACAAAACAAGGGACATATATTAAAATCCAAGATGCAGATTAAAATCCCTTAACCGGGAATCGAAGCCGACCCGGCACTGTGGAATCAGAAATTCGAGTAAACTTCAAACCTATTTTAGCAATACTTTTTAATTTTTTTCTTATAAGTATGTAGTGTCTCATTTGAATAACTCCATGGCGTGATAGGCCTAGAAGGCCCCTGGCCTATCAGCCGACTGCTGGTCTCACATCCAACGTGCTAATCACAGAGGTGGACGATCATCTAGCCAATAGTGAGGTGACATGTGGTCAACATGTCAGGTCCCCAGCCGATACTGCTAATTTTTTCAACCTGGAGTCGGTTCTCATTTTAGTTAACCAATTCCTAACGATGCTGAATGGGCATCGATCTCCTACTGGCCGAAACTCCATGAGAAAACTTCTTCCCTCATGGGGTCTCGAACCAGAGCAAGTCCCGTAACTCTGCAGCAAGCCTTAAACCCCTCGGCTACGGCGTGGGACATCACATCTGAATAACCGTTAGAAAAATACCGTACTTACTTTAAACAAGCTAATTAAAGTAGAATAAATAATGTTAATTCATAAGAAGGTTTCCTTTTCCTATAAATATTTTCTTAATTGTTCCTCTATATCTACAGTAACGTATCGTTGAAACTCAATAATATTTCATTAATAAGACTCCATAAGAACAGCAGTCTTCATGTTTTTTATTCCTTCTACCTGAAGACAGCTCTTCATATATACAAGCAAACTGCTCATTTGTACGATGTGCTTTCTGTTCTCGAACCAAAGACCGGAAAGATGTAGCATGTTGCTGTTTCTACTCAAAACGTCGGTGTGCAGGACACAGAAATAGTGTTTGTGAAGATTGCAAGCTGTAAGACATGAATTACATGAAATACAAAAATGTGAATATTAAAAGCGAGAAAAATTATATTTTGTTAATAACAGAACTGAGTTGAAACTAATGTTTGATATTAGCATTTTATGTTTCGTTCTATGACTTACTGGACTAATGCACGTGTTATTTATTTATTGCCACATAAATAATGTGAAAAGTAAGCAAAAAAACTGCAACAAATAGAATAGAAAGTGTATAATATCGAAACAATTGAAAAAAACACGTCCTTAATTATAGTGCCCTATAAATCATATCGTTTTACATTGCGATTAATGTTTTCGTTTTTTAGACTTATTGTATACACATATAAGTTTTTTTCTTTATGTAAAGTTCAATAAAAAAATATGTCTTAAAAGAATTGCTTAATATAGGGTCACGAGTGACCCGTTGTGGTTTTCGCTCCAAGATGTGTACGTTGTGGTTGTAGGGTTAGTATTTTTTTTTCTCTACAGTAACGTGTCATTGAAACTCCATAAGATTTCATTAATAAGATTGCATAAAAAAACAGCTGTCTTCATTTTTTTATTCCTTCTACCTGAAGACAGCTCTTCATATATACAACCAAACTGCTCATTTGTATGTTTGCGACCTTGTAAAATTAAATTACACGCGGTAAATCCAGGTATGCAGGTATTCTCTAATGAATGTGTCAGACTTGAGATACGAACCATAAAACCTCAGACTTGACAAAACGTTAAGAACTAAACAACCTCCACATAATAATGTTTTGGCAAGTTATAGGTTTAACTAGATAATAACTTTGTTTCTCCCCCCTCTTCCCTTTACCTTATTCTATAAGCCAACTTGCCTCATTTATCTTTGATCTTTACTATCTTGCTGTCTAGAGTTTAGTGTTATTGTTTTTCGGCCGGATTTCTTTGTGGTAGGCCTAGTTTGTTTAATTGAAACAGACGTATGTAACTAAGAGGATGTGTCGGACAGGTGAACATGGCTACAAACAAAAGATCTACTTGTTCGCTTTGAATTAGTGACGCTAGAAATCGCATTCCAACAACTCAACTCGCTAAACTCCTACTTTATAACATAACAAGGTAAAAGGGATTGTACTAATATTCTGTAGCGGCTTTTGCAATAAAATTGTGCATAGTTACTATAGTAGATATTATTTTATTTAAAAAATGCTCTTTAACAAATGTTGGGTTAAAATTACTGGAATTGTTTTTGAAGGCCTAGAAATCAATTCAAGCATATGCAGTTAGTGCAGAAAGTATTCTACACTTAAAAATAACACAGACAGGAATAAAATATTTCATTATTTCTTCACTACGTACAAAAACAAAAATATACACCTTTAAATTGAATTCTATGAAGTTAAACACACGCAGTTTCCTCTGTTTTAATATGACAATTAACGATTAAAAAACAATTTGTACATGAACAACAAAAATTAGCAAGCAAAAAGTATTGATACAGTACTAAGTTTTGGTGAACAGAATGTTCACATGAAGTCGAGTGGGGGTGGGTCTGGTAGTGTTGTTGTTCACTCTAGCCTTGAGTACTTTGCCGTGTAGTTGTGTGTGTTCTGGCTGCAGATTAAGCTGGAATGGCACGCAAAGGTAGAAATACTACAGTTGAAGAAAGGGAATTAATTATTCGTTTACATAAACAGTGTAAATGGCTAAATGATATTAGTGAAATAATTGGAAGGCCAAGACCAACCATTGAGCATATAATTGATAGAGTTGGCGAACGAAAATCTTTCGAAAATAGTCACAGATCAGGAGTCCTAGAAAGCTGTATGTTAATGTTGAAAAAGCATTAATGAGGAAAGTAAAGCAAACTCCTAAAAGTAGTGCCCCTAAATTCGCAGCTAGTATCAAGAATGACTTTAATATTAGTAGGCCTATTTCGAATAGCAATGTTCCTAACAGTCTATGGACTAACGAACTGCATGGGAAAAGAGCCCATAGAAAATGTAAGTGAAGAAAACTGAAAGAAAAATTTTAACTTCGCTAAAACACACATAAACAGCCCCAAATAATTTTGTAAAAAAGTAATTTATACTGACGAACCTAAAATCAATATTTCCCGTTCAGATGGAAGAAGAAAAGTCTGGAGGAATTAAAATGCAGAGCTACAAAAGCAAAATCTCCAACCCACTGTGGAACATAACTTAGTGGCGGTTCTTCATTAGTATGGGGATACATGAGTGCCTCTGGAGTTTGGACCTTCCATTTTATCGACCGTGTAATGGATCACAAACAGTATATGAACATATTGAAGACCAATCTTCATACTTCTGCAGAGGAAATGAGGATTAAACAAGGTTTTGTATTTATAAAAGATAATGATCCCAAACACATTGGTTACAATACGCGTTTATGGATTTTGCATAACACACCAAAGTACATAGAAACGTCTCCCTAGTCTCCGGACATAAACCCCATTGAAAATTTATGGGAACATCTGAAAAGAAGAATTCGTTCAAGGCAGGTTTCCAACAAGCAAGATCTGAAAAACGCTTTGGAAGAAGAATGGAGAAATATGACTTCTTCAGTAACGTCAAATGTAGTCGGGTCGAAGCTACGTCGTCCTCAAGCCATCTTGCAATCAAAGGGGCTCCCAACCAAGTATTGAACTCAAAAAGTAAAGACCCAAAACATCCATAATATGAGACTGTATCAATACTTCTTGTTTGTTAATTTTTGTTGTTCGTGTATAAATTATTTTTTTACTCGTTAATTGTTACGTTAAAGCAGAGGAAACTGCGTTTATTTAACTTTATAGAGTGCAGTGTAATAGTAGCCTATATAATTTTGTTTTTTATAGTAGTGAAGAAATAAATAAATAATTTGTTTCTCTCTGTGATATTTTAAGTGTATCAATACTTTTTGCACTAACTGTAAGTTAAATATGGATTCGTGACTCTACTAAAATGAAAAAAATTACGAAACAACATTTTTGTTCTCAAATTGATTACAGCAGTTTTTATATGTTAATTTCTAGAAATCAATGAAATGTGATTTATACCATTGTAACTTGAACCCGTCTTAATTTTGAAATTCAAACTTAGCATGAAATAGCTGATAATATTATATCAGAGAGCTATTATTTTCGATTTGAAGTTCCTTTATGTATCAGGGAAAAAATAATAAGGAATATAATATTAGAATTTAAAGGAAATATTTGTATCTTTAAAAATAATTTAAGGAATTATAACCAAGGTGTAGAAAAGATGAGCATTTTGGAGCGGGAATAATTTTACATATCTAGGATGCAATATCTCTTATGAACATGAAAAGGATGTAAATGTAAACATATAAACTTTTTTTAAAATATTTGTGGGTTGCTGATGATGGAACATGTATCTCAAAGGCGTATATTGTTAATATTTTATGAAGTTTTTAAACAGAAGTTTATTTTAGTTGAAGATGACTGCTATATCAGATAGATTTTAATATTTAAACATTTTAATAATTTAATTAACGACAAGAAATTCAACATAATATAAAATGAATGTAGCACGAATCAAGTCTAGTTTAGTAGGATACAGTTCGTCTAAGAGATATAACGCAAAAATAAATATGTAAATGAAAATCTCACTATTCCTCATCCTTCCTTGTTTCAGCCACCCGACTCTGGAATTCCCTCACCTGTTATATCAAGGATTGCTCGCCTCAAAAACGGTTTTAAAAAACGCTCACTAAATATCTCCTTAGACAATATAATATATAACCATGTATTAGGTATATTTTTATTGTTCTTTTATAATTTACACTTTCTTCTTCTTTTTTTTCTTCTGCCTGACAAATATTAGGCCACAAGGTCTGTTACGGTCTCACATAAAATTTTCACGCCATCTCTTAGCTGGACGGCCTACGATCTTTGGCCGTGTGGTATATATTTATAAACTGCCTTTGGGATTCTAGCATTACTCATTCTTTCCAAATGTTGTTTCCAATTGGACCTGATACTGACCAATATAGCTAAAACTGGCTTAGTTTTTAGTTCCTTTAGGATTTCACAATTTCTTTTCAAATCCCACTTAGTATATGCCGCCGTTTTTTTTTCTCGCATGAATCGTATTTCAGAAGCCGTTATTCTGCTTGCATCTGCTTTATTCACTGTCCATGCTTCGCTGCCATAGCTGAGTATAGGTCGCGACAATATGTTATAAAGACGTATGCGGGTGTTTTCTGAACAAAGGATGGTTTCATCACACTATTTATAATGCCCATAGTTCTTGTGTATTTATTAATTTTATGTGGTAGGCTATATCCAATTCTTCAAAGATTGAAGAATTGTAACCTAAATATGGGAAGCTGTTGCATCTTTCTAATGTTTTATTATTGATACAGATTTTACTTTGCATTGGGTATTTCCCACAAAATGCCAGAATTTTTGTTTTGTCTCTTGAAATTTCCATATTGTTTGAGACTGCTATTTTCTGCAAATTACATATTGATCTTTGGAGGTCATATTCTGAAAGTGCTAACAATATAAAAAAACCGCAAAGAGAATTGAGTCCAATTTAAGATGTCTGTTTATTTGTATATATCCATGGCGAGATTGCTTCCACTCTTTAATTATTCGGTTCATGTAAATAATAAAGAGAATGGGTGATAATCCACATCCTTTGTCTTACTCCAATATTGATGGGTGTCCAAGATGATAGTTTTCCATCTTGTTGGATAGCTATTTTATTTTTGCTATATATGTTATAATAAAGATGAAAGGTTCACCCGAATGGGCATTTTTCTCTTATGTTTCAATGAATATTGTGAATAAACTGCTATGGAGCATTATCATCAATTAAAATTTATAACAATTTTGATCTGTCTACTTTATCAAAGGCTTTCTTGAAATCTACAAAAGCTGTATGTGTTGCAATTTAAATTCTTTGTGTTTTTCCAGTAATATTTTTATTGTAAAATATCCATCTGTGCATGAATTTCCTTTACCAAGCCAATTATTTATCAAATTATTATTATTATTTCTTCTTCTTCTTGTAAGCCCATGTTTCCCTTAACAGAGATTTAGGCGCTCTCCCCCTACAGGGAAGAATTAGAACCATACTAATGTAGTTACACTTGTTTTCGTATAGATGTAATTTGAGTGGTCCGTGGTCAGCGTTCCGCCTCATACTGACATCTAGGAAACCAAGGTAGTAGTAGGACGGGACAATTCGGTAAATTTTGCTTACAGGCCTTTTCATTCAGGCTTAAGGATCTCTTACGAGTCTGAAAATCCTCAGACTCGGGACCCACGGCTTAAAGTCCCTCCCGGAGGACTTGCTCCTTGGATTTTTCCATCCTAAAAAAACCCATCGACCCCGGCCGGGTTTGAACCCGCGATCCTCGGGACCAGAGGCAAGGAGCATAACCACTAGTCCAACCGCGGCCGACTATTTTATTATTATTATTATTATTATTATTATTATTATTATTATTATTTTAATAAATATATATATATCGTTATTTCCCTGCCATCTGTATATTGTGTAGTCTATGTATATTATTTATTATAAATCAAGCTGTAGATAATTGTGATATTAGTACAATCCCGAAGTGTTAGTTTGTGTAACACTGTAACAAAAGTAATAAGAAAGCTTCCTTAACTTTTATTAAGAGTGAGAGAAGATATCAAGATTAAGGTAGCTTGTGTAATTGTATTCCAGACACAAGAATAATAAAGTAATCATTTAACATGGACACTATGTCAATAAATTCAACTTGATACGTTCTCAAGATGTGTATATTGGATTTAATATCACTTAAATTCCACATTCCTGAATATATGCATGATCCATTGGGAATATATACTCTATTTTATTTTTAAAAATCTTCCTACACGTTTAACATGTAACACACCTTTATTTTATTGCTTTAACTGTCCTTAGATATTTTCTTATCTAACGTTCATAACTTTACTTGGGTTTTACTGTAACTTCAATTGCTATTTATATGTCAATTTAATTGCCCTATGTATGTAATTGAATGAGTCATTTCGAAAAGGGATCATCTACAGCTGATCAAATTTTACAGGAGAGGGAAAAAAACTGATTCAGTTTGTCCAGGATAAAGCTATGAATCTGAATTTCTACTGAACAAGTTGAACTCTTGTTCCCCGAAAATGGTGTCAATGAATTTCCGGCCGATTACGGTTCTAGGCTTGCCACTATTACACTCAAATTCGTAAAATGTATTTATTGCAAAATAATGTTTTTGTTCTTTTGGAACACCTTTACCCATACTCTGTATACGGAGTGCCTTCCATTAAATAAATAATACATAAATAACGATTGTAGCATGGTTTTAATATTGTTTACTCTGATAACACAGAAATACTGCAAGAGGATAGATATGCAGCTGAAGTCAAGATCACATTCGTGCGTCAGTCCGTTCGAAAAGGGAACAACTCGGCGAGTTGATCCTTTTTCCAAATGAAAGGAAAAGTCAGAAAGTGGTAAAAGAATTGTGTATTTGATCATTTTTCACGCGGAATCGATGTAAGGACGTATGTAAGCATGGAATAACGAAAAAAGTGAATTAAAAAAAAAATCGTAGATTATCCCTTTTCGAAATGACTGATTCAATTATATTAGCATTATTTCAATAATCTTGTATTCAGCCAATTAAAAATAAGAAAAGTAAAACCAATATACATTACTTGATAACATATCCAGTTAAATTTATTGACATAGTGTCACTGTGAAATTATATTTTATTATTCTTGTGTCTGGAATACAAAATATAACTGACTTGTTCTAACAGGTTTCTTTATAATTGTTACATGTGTTTGAAAGAGTGAATTACAGAATCCATCGATGAGTACTCGCAGAATCAAAAATAAAATACATTTGGTTATCGTGATACACTGTTATTGCCTCTTGTAGTAAGTAAGATTGGATCATATTATTAATTCTTTCCACGCAACGTAACTGAATTCCCTAAACACGATGCGGTTTTAAGAAAATGTATTTCGTTATTATAAAGGAAGCAAATGTCATAACTTTATTCTTTAATGTAATAAATGGAAATGCCAACAAAATACGAAAAAAAAGTTTATTATAGCAACAGTAACCAATATTGTCCGGGATAATAGTATATATGTTTATGTTAAGAGTGGGGCTTATTTTGGAAATGCAACTAATTCTAACTCACTGGCACTATCGAACCCATAGGTCCATAGCAGCACGGACAAACTTTCCATACATCCCTATCCTGAGCTAATGTTTTCCAATCATCCCCTGTATAATCTACTTCCTTCAAATCATGGTTAATTTTATTCTCCCATCTCATTCTTGGGTTATCAACTCGGCATTTTCCTTCTGATTTTTCTACAAGAAGCTTCCATGCACCTCTTCCATTCCCCATTCGGGCCACATGCCCTGCTCTAAGAGACTTAACTCTTCTTATTATATCTGGCTTCCTATAAAGACCACGTAGCTCACTGTTATGTAGTCTAATACATCCATCCATCCATACTAATTCTGCCCGAGGGTAGGTCTTTCACTGCAATCATAGCATTTTTATGGTATGCTTTGCAGCTTTACTAGGAAATTATAGTGTAGTAGCTTCCGTTGCTTTCCACGCCGGTGAAGGATGATGATGATAATGATAAGGATGATGATAGCCGGATGATTTTCGGAGACCGTTGGGCCCTAAGCTTCCTGACATTTGTCTTATAGTTAAGAAAAACCCCGAAAAACCCTCACCCAGTAGCCTGTCCCGGCCGGGAATGGAACCCGGGCCCGCTGCGTGACAATGCAGCACGCTACCTCGAGACCACAGCTCACTGTTATATAGTCTAATATGAGGGGAAATTAAGATTCTACTAAAATGCAAATCGATACTAGTAAAATTCATGGTGAGTTTCCGCTGAGTTGTTAATTCACAGTAATATAATGTATGATTAAACGCTATAAAATAGTCACCTTGTAGGTCCGTCTCATCTACTTAAGTTGTTTAAAACTCTGTAGGACTTTCGGGACTAGTCCCATCATCAGCAGAATGCATTAGGTCCGTACTTGTTGACCCTTGTAGAAGCACATACAGTATTCACAACAAAGTCGGTGCTTCAACAAGGATCAGCAAGTACTGACCTATGCATTCTGCTGATGATGAGACTAGTCCAGAAAGGCCTACAGAGTTTTAAAACAACTTAAGTTGAGGAGACGGACCTACAAGATGACTATTTTATAGTTTTTAATCATATTTTATATTACTGTAAAATGCAAGTATGATATAAAAATAGGATCAACTCTACCATAGATAATTATTAAATTCATAGTGGCGAAAAATGCAATAATCGTGGCGTAAATGCGCATGTCTCTGCTTATCTTTTACGATGGTCATTATGAGCTGTTTCAATTTCATTCTGAGTTACCGTCGGGAGCTTAAAATCTCCAAAATTATTAAACCTGAAGAATGTATTATAAAGGATCGATTAATTTTGTGTGAAAAAATATTATTTATACATAACATTCAGAAAAGGTCTAATAGTATATTACGACGCGAGGTTTTTAATTTCCGAGATTCTGTAAAACACTTCACAAACGTGCGTTGTACATTTTTTTTTGCGCGATGGTGTTTTAAAAAAATAAATAATAGTAAAATAATAACTTTGATGGAAATATTTGCGTTCATTATAAAGAACTGACTGACGTTAACAGTGTGGGCAATGTTTATTAGTTAAGACTACAGCAGGCTGTGACATCAATCAGTATAAAATGGCGGCAAGTACGTATTTATTGATTTATATTGTTTCAAATAAAGTCCAGTTCTTTTAAAATGCAGCGATTTGTTTCGTATAAAATATATTAACACTACCTTTTGGATATATTTTTGTATATTCATTATACGTAGTATACATAAAGGGCAGTGGTTTTACTTCCCGCATGTGGTTTGTAATATGTGATATTACAGTATAGTTATTTAGGTTGGCAACCCCGAAATGTAGGAAGTTGAACTTTCAATCATGGTCGCCATTGCTGTAAGTACGACAAAACTCACTATCGCGCAAAAAAATGTTATAATCATAAGGTATATTTACGAAAAAAAGTGTACCGATTTATTCGCATATTTCACGCACGTTTTACCATATTTTTGTGATGTAAAATATGGATGCGTTATTTATGGGAGAAACGTTTCAGGGACGGGTAGTGTACTAGTCATTTTTCCTTGGAAAATGTGTTTGTTTTTGTTCATCAGTGTTATAAGCCTAATAAGAAGTAGTCATTACCTTTTACCCCACTACTGATTCTGAGTCACATCCTTCGTACATTGTATCCAAAGTCAGGCTTGTATTGTACTACCATCAGTCATAAAACATTTACAAAATTCCTTATCTGTTGTGCCATGTTTTAAAAAGTATGCTATTCGGCGAAAAAAAAGGATTGTACCTCAAAAATGTCGGCTATTAATAACAAAGAGAAAACTAACAACTTTCGCACTGATGCCAGGGTGAAGGACCCTCCCCCAACACTGTAGGAGTAAGTTTTGCCTGTTGTAAGACGTTAAAAATAACTGCATTAACGAGAATTTCATACTGTCCTAAAATCAATCTGATAGTAAAGTGCGTTCAGTTGAAAACTGATATAATTATATAAAGGAAACTGATTCCACTACAGGCTACAAGAGTCCCTGTGGTAGTAGGAGGTTAAGGTTTCCATATTTTTTAGATATTCAGCCGGGTTTTCAGCCCTGCGGGACTGCCGCCTTTATCCCCAGAAAATGATTATGGTACTCATTTTCATTAGAGGCTGAGTCGACCCCAGGGTTATGGTGTCGGCAGAAGGTTTGGGACAGTTTAAAAATCCTGATCCCGGGACTCGAACTCCAACCATCCGGCTTGTAGCGTATTGCCTTAAACAATTACACTATTCCGTCCCCCATATATATATGCGCGTAAGCCATTTAGGGCTAAAGATAAAAAAAAAGGGATTTTTTTCACGTTTTTCACTATAAAGGGTGTTTTTAAGGGTGTAGGAGTAGAGTATCACAACTCTCTTGTAGCCTATGTTCATCCCGGGAATCTCCTGAACATTTTGCAAAAAACCCCCATCACAATCGGATCAACGGTATGGCCGCGCATAAAGTATCAAACAAACAAACAAACATTAATTAAATTATATATACTTACTTACTCACTGGCACTATCGAACCCGTAGGTTCATGGCCGCACGGACATTAGCTCTCCATACATCCCTATCCTGAGCTAATGCTTTCCAACCATTCCCTGTATAATCCACCTCCCCCAAATCATAGTTAGTGTTATTCTCCCACATCATTCTTGGTCTACCAACTGGGCGTTTTCCTTCTGGCTTTCCTACAAGAAGCTTCCATGCAAGTCTTTCATTCCCCATACGTGCAACATGTCCTGCCCATCGCAGTCTACGAGACTTAACTGTTATTATATCTGGCTTCCTATAAAGACCATGTAGTTCATTGTTGTCTTCTCCATTCACCTGTCTGTTCATCCCTCTTTGGTCCAAAAATTTTCCTAAGTACTATTAATATATATATATATATATATATATATATATATATATATATATATATATATCCATAACAAATAGGCCTACACAAAATTAATGTACACAGAATTGAATATCTCAAAAAACTCTACAAAAAATTCCCCGACAGCATATGTTTACCTTTTACAGATAACACACAATAGCCATTTTTGTCTTTCATTGATGCCTAGGAGATCGAGATAAGTAGATTCCCGGGCAAGCATGTGTTGTCATACCATTTATTCGATTGTCATGGGCCTTTTTGCAAAATGTTCAGAATTTTCCCGGGAAGATTATCGGTTATAAGGGAATTTTAATGCTCAACCCCTTCACCCTTAAAAATCACCTTCTGTAGTGAAAAAACGTGAAACAATGTCGCTGTTTGTAAGCTTAAATGACTCACGCTGCCTAAACCGTAACTAATACACAAAATTATTATACACTGAATTGGATGTCTCTAAAAACTCTACAGAAAAGGCCGCGACAGCACATGTTTATATTTTAAGGATAACTCACAATAGCCATTTTTGTCTTTCATTGATAGGCCTACCAAGAAGATCGGGATTAGTAGATCCCTGGGCAAGCATAGCAGCGCACGGCGAGTATCCTTTTGTGGATAACTCAAAATAACGAATTTTGTCTTTTAACTCATTTATGCCAAGTACATCGGGATGCGTAGATTCCCGGGCAACGACGGGTATACACCACGGGGTATCTAAAAATAACAATATAAATTTTATTTATTTTTCCTTTTACTTATTCAACTAAATGCAAAAAACACATTTATTTAGATGTAGCAGCGCACGCCGGGTATTAGGCCTATATAGGCCTATATGGTTGAATTATACGATTAAATACGATAATTTAATCCTATTTATGCTGTTTTAAATTTAAATATTCACTTGAACCGACATTTTCTTCCGGAACACGATTTGGATATATTTGTTATAAGAAGACTTGTGTCATTTTATCACACACTCGATATTACAAACCAGTGGCTGCATGCCAAAATAAAATAGATGGAGATGGGCACCAGAATCCAATCACCATCCTTAACGGAAAGTGACAAAGTTTCCTTCGAGCTATAGCAATTCTTGCGCCATCAAATTAACTGCTATTACAAGTATAAGTAATTAGAGAGCGATGCTTTCTAATTTATAATCATCCTAGAGGCTCCATGATAATTAAAAGTTGACAAGATTTCTACTTTTTTACGCACTCAGTTAGCGTAAGACAGGAGTGATTAACACCACATTCAATAAATACAAATAGAAATCGCTGCTTCAAGTGTAAGTTACATTAAATCAGCAATAAAAATTGTGTATGATTAATTTATAAGGAAATATCTATGGTTACAGAAACTAGTCAAAAGAATACCTTACTAACCACCCATCAGTAACAAGTTACACGGGAATCTAATTAAAGAAACAACTTCGCATAAATAAAAAAAAATGCAATTTTATGGGAGAGTATAAATTAATACTGTAATTGTAAAATTAACTTTCTGCAGTTTGTAGTAGCAATTTCTTTTACAGCTTGATTGTATAGGCTATGTCAAATTATCTGTTGGAATGAATCTCTAATTAAAATTGCCTATTTGCGTTTTATTTACAAATAGATTTTATTTTTCACGTAGACCTATTATATTAGCTGGAAAGACTTAACGACTAAATTGACCCAAATATAATTAAATAATCACTAGTAATTTTAAATAAACATATTCTGGACAAACATTTAATAAAATATTAAAATAAAAAAAATAAGTGCCTGGTATTTCAGTGGTCTTCAACTAAAATATATTTCTGTATAAAAAAAAAACTTCATAGTGTAGTTAAAACCATGTAGGCCTTTCAGTAACATGTTCCATCTTCGTCATATAATTTGATATTTTTTGGAAGTATTGAATGAACAATTAATAAAAGAACAAAACGTTATGGCATATAGTTATCGCATGTTACTGTTACAATTAATTGAAATTTAAGTAGGCCTATACCTAGATCTAAACTTTCGGTGAAAAAAGTAGAGGTAACGTATTCTGTGTCCTAGGAAAATTTTGTTGAAGGTTATAAAAAAATTAAAACTAAATTTTATTAATTAATGACACGTGTATATGAGGCCAACAAGCATCTGGTAAGCTAAGCTCCTTCTAGGCCTGTTGCTAAGTAATACACGCATATCATAAGTTAATGCTAAGCATATTAACAATTTTTTGCGCGATAGTGCGTTTTGTCGTACTTACCAGCAATGGCGACCATTATTGAAAATTCAACTTCCTACATTTCGGGGTTGCCAACCTAAATAACTATACTGTAATATTACATTTACACCCACGTCCGGGAAGTAAAACCACTGCCTTCTATGTATATACGTACAATGTATATACAGAAAATATCCAAAAGGTAGTGTTAATATACATTTTACGAAACAAATCACTGCATTTTAAATTAACTGAAATTTATTTGAAACAATATTTTTTTTTGTACGCCCATGTTTTACCTTAACAGAGATTTTAGGCGCTCTCCCCCTACAGGGAAGAATTTGAACCATACTAATTTAGTTACACTTGTTTTCGAATAGATGTCACTTGAGTGGCCCATGGTCAGCGTTCCGCCTCATACCGACATCTAAATTTTGCTTAGAGGCCTTTCATTCAGGCTTAAGGATCTTTACGAGCCTCAAAACCTTCAGACTCGGGACCCTCGGCTTAAAGTCCCTCCCGGAGGACTCGCTTCTCGGATTTTTCCATCCTAAAAAAATCCATCGTTCCCAATATAAAACAATAAATATGTACTTGCGGCTATTTTATCTATAATTATTCTCAAGGCCTCCTGTTGTTTCAACTAATAAACATTGCCCACACTGTTAACGTTAGTCAATTGTTTATAATGAACTCAAATATTTACAACAAAGATATTATTTTATTATTATTTATTATTTTGAAAACACCATCGCGCAAAAAATAATGTACAACGCACGTTTGTGAAGTGTTTTACAGAATCTCGGAAATTAAAAACCTCGCTATCGCTCGGTTTTATACATTTTTCCTCGATTCTGCAAAAACCACTTCCCAACCTTGCATCGTAATATACTATTTTTACTTTTTACATTATTTCTTATTATTTTTTAAACTTTCAAATGTTGTATAAATTTATGTTCCTTCATTTGTTTATTTCTAATTTATTAGATAAAATAAATTAAATGAATCAACAGTTGATCTCTCTCTCTCTCTCTCTCTCTCTCTCTCTCTCTCTCTCTCTCTCTCTCTCTCTCTCTTTATCTTACTTCAACCCATTTCTTTATACGTTCTTTTATATGTCCCGGGCCCTAAAAGGACAAGATCTTTGGGGAGAGTGTTTATAACTCTGGATCACACACATACTTTTTTTGACAACACAAGGACATGGATGCTCTCCCTGGATTACTGGTCAGTGATTAACTCAATGCCAGGCCCCTTCAAGACAAACGTGCATTTAAGATAAGACACATCATAACCCATTCATTCATTCATTCTAAACATTGTGAATATAATATGGACGATGGTTATGTTTGGCAGATGATGTTAAGGATCATTTGAGCCTAAAGTTTCCCGACAATTGTCTTACAGGTAAGAAAAAAAACTTCACCCAGGAAAATTATCTCGACCAGGGATAGAACCCGTGGCCGCTGCTTGTTAAACAAGGATGTTACCCCGAGATAACAGTGGTGGGCATTCCGTAATTTAAAACATTCACAACCTTATTTTTTTTAGGTCATAGATTTACAAAGAAAAAATATTGAATTCGGAACCAGAGAATTGGGTTATTATGAATAAAGTTATCGTAAAATTCTCTAAAAAAATTCAAAATATGTTACACTTGCCAACTTTAGATTGGTTTTTTTTTAATTCTAACAAAACACTAAAAATATTTTGAAACTTGGAGAATTCAGGCTGTAACTCTCCTTGTAATATATAAAAAAGAATCCTCTTTATAGAACATTTACTTGCACAGATGAGAGACTGAACAGAATAAAATATTTCGAAAAAATGAGGAAAGGAAAGATAATTGTCCTGAGAAATTGTAAAAATCTCATTATTTTAAGAAACTGTTTTACATTTGCGATTTTCAATGGAAAACAGTACACTATGTTAAAAATTAAAGCAATAAAAAAAAGCTATAATTATTCTTTAGCACTCTATCTTCAGAACGTAATTCTCTGCTGACAAGTCAAAACGTATCACGTGTTCATCTAATGACTAATATTATACACTGCAAGAAAATACTGTGTTCTGAACCTTCACTAAAAAACTTTTCTTCGCAAATCGAAAAATTAATCACAATAAGAATAGGGCGATACTGCATAAACAAATTGTCAATAATCTCATCAGAGACAGGTTATTTGGAAAATAATAGCTTCATTCTATTTTAGAGATTGTAAGAACAGGTAATTTATTTAATACACAAGTGATCTTCTTGGTGATAAAATATTAAAATATGCATACAGTCAATATGCCCAATTCACCAATTAATGTTTTAAAATGGTCAACACGTTTCCACAGCCAAGCTGTCATTCTCGAGACCAGATATTGACTGAAGACAAAATTGATAATAAATAAATAAACAAATTCAGTTAAAAACAAACTACGTCACATGACGCAATCAATCACAAGTAAACAGTAAAACATAATAAAACTAATCCTCGTTTCTTTCAATTAGAGAAAAGAGGGCGCTGTACGGAATAGGGCCCTTGTCTTTATTCATGATTTTATCCTTCTTTTTATAAATTTCCAACTTTCAAGGTAATTTATGTCTACTCTAACAAGTATTTAAGCTAATGTTAAATAAAAGGTTTTAGGCCTAGAAAATACCATCACTAAAAATAGTTTACTCACCAACTGCACATGCATAGCGACAATTCTCAACACTTGCGGAATCCCTGCAATTAATAAACAATACATCATCAGTGAATACGTATTATTATTACTACTACTACTACTACTACGGATAATAGGCCTAAATCTTGTTTCAATAGAGGGGGAGGTTGTGACCGGGTGCTGGCTCGAAATCAATTTCATAGAATCATAATTCCTTAATACTAGTGTTAATGAATACGTGTATTACCATGAGCTATGATATTGACAGTTTTCAGTTCTATAAGTAGGCTATATTTTCCGAAAACGAGCAAAAAACTTGCTGCTACTTACCCAGGTGTAGGGATTAACACAGCAAATTAACTTCGAAAAGGAAATGCGTAATGGAAAAATATTTTACATAAATGCATATATGTGTCCCTCATACAAAATACAGGGAATCAATTTTAAGCGAAAACATTTTTGCAGCGTTGCAGCGGCTCTCACGTTACTACCGACAAATGAAGACAGTTAGAAGCTACAACATACAAATAACTCAACTAATTAGATTATTATAAAAAAATAGGCTTACACATAGACGCTTATTACTGACCATTTATTTGAGATTTTATTTATTTGAGATTTGAGACATTTCAGCAGTTTGGTCGCGGCGGCAGAATGATGCGAGGTTTCCTCTTAAAATGGATTCCCTGTACAAGTAAGTTAAGTCTATTATTGTAGGGTAAATTAATTATTAATTTTATTATTATAAATCTTGCCTTACTTATGACTAAAAATATTGTGATTGTTTATCCAAAGCAATATTTTTTTTACTTAAAAGTGGAAATATAAACTAAGAACTAGTTGATCAGGTCATTATATTAGTACAGTTAGATATCAAATGAGGACATTTAAACTTTATTAAGGGAAACCAGTGCTCATTAAATGTTGTGGCAACATCGTATAATTTTCTATTGATCCGGTGTTTACCTTGTAACCATTCATTATGTCCAGTAGTTACTGCAGTTGGTTCAAATGTTATGTCAAATAGAAATTCGCTTTGATCGTCACTTTGTCGTTTAAACTTGTTCCTGTCCGAATCTAAAGTTATACCAATAGACTAATTTGACTTGAAGGAAAGAGCAACATTTTTATGGCCAATCCAATTCCTTTCAATATGCAAAAAAATTCCAATTCATTTTAATATTCATCTGAGTTAGAGAACTAACAACCAACGCCCATTTGATTAGTTTTAAGATTTATACATTTTTCAACAGTAATCTCAGTGGAATGAACATTTCCTATTACATTTAAAACCAGATTAAAGTATAGTGTGGGCAGAAATTTTAGAACCAGTACACTACTGTGCAAAATCTGATAAACACTTAACATATTAAAGATAGGTGGCAATTTTTTTACTTAGGTTACGAAAAAAGTGAAAGTAACTTGTGATATAATAAATAACATTATGATTCAAAATAAATATTTCTAAAAAAATGTTAATGTGCAACTTTCATTTAACCCAATCAATAATTTAAATTAATTTAAGATAAAATGGGAAAAACTGTATAATATTAATTTTTTCTACCCAAAAAATCACACCTATAATTCCCTAGTAAAGCTGCAAAGCATAGCATGAAAATGTTATGATTGCAGTGAAAGACCTGCCCTCGGGCAGAATTACAATGGATGGATGTTCTATTTGTTAACATACTTCCATTGATCTTTTTAACCTTAAATTTGGGGAACGCTAATTTCTCGTGACAGTTATTTAAATTCCTCGGCCCGCAGTGAAAACAAACTCGTATTAACCTAAGTTATTACTGGATATTGTATAATTCAACACAAATTTAAGTAATTTCTACTCATTTATTTGTCTGCTGTTTATGTATCTTATAGGTTACATTGCCAATTTAATTAAAATTTTAAGAATTATAAAACAGTACCTGTGATCTAAACAATCAGTTTAACTAAACTGAAAGCAGAAGATGAAACTTAAGTTTGCGAAAGGCCTACCACAAAACTGCACGGCTGATAGTTGAGGACGACAGATCTCAGGTACTGTTTTACATTTCTTAAAATTTTAACATAGTGACCTCAACGGAGTTCCGTAATGTATTTTTAAAATATTGGCTAATTTAATGGTTAAAATGGGCCTTGCACGTAAAATATACTAACTTAATATATATTCGAATAGTCCTGGTTTACAGGAGTCGTGACTAAATATATATTAACATATGAAGATAAAAATATTCTATAATTCCTGGAAATTAATAAAAAAACGTGTTGCAGTAAATTTAATCTTTGACAATGACTTTAGCATAAAGCAAACTTATAAAATTAATAAAAATCATATACGAATCATAAACAAATAATAAAATAATAAAAGTTTTATTTAGATTGGCAAAGTTTAGGCCCTGGTGCATTATCTTCCATTCACTACTAACAAGTGAAGATAATAGAGAATATTTGTACAAATAAATACAGTACGCTATTTAAAAGTTGGAGAGTTTGTACACAGAATAATTTGCTACTGAAATCGACAACAAGTCTAAGGAGAAGATATATTTTGGACTTAGAAAACCCGTTGGAAACAAACTACACAATGTTCCCATACGGTCAATTACGGAAAACTTGTGGACCTCAGAAAGTTGTAAATTGAATCACTCCGCAAGATTAGCCAATTAGAGTTATTTTTGCTTCCATGTGTAAATCTGTAAGAAATGCCTGCAACACTATTATCTGCATATTTTATCCCAGTAAAGAATAATCAGACTAGACGTGCAACCTAAATGTAATAAAATCTATCGAACCCGTAGGTTCATGACCGCACGGAAGTAAGCTCTCCACACAACCCTATACTGAGCTAATTTTTTCCAAACTTCTCCTGTGTAATAAACTTCTGGATACGGCGCAAAAAGTGGACATCCGAATTTCGAGATAATTTTGGTTTTAAAATTAAGCTTAGGAACGTCGAAGATGAAAACATGAAAAAAAAAAAATTGCGGACCATCCAGAAACAAAGCTATAAAATAACAATTTATACAACAGTATTCCCTATATTACCTAAAGTAAGTGGCTGCCATTGTGGCCGTGACGTCAGATTCGGTATTCAGACGTCAGTCCAGGGTGAAAACATGTTTTCTTTAATACAGTTGCGAAAATATAATAAATATTTTATTGTAATAAAAGTGCACAGCTATATTTCCAAAACTACATAGCAAAGAGTTTGAAATTTAATAAAACTCACATCCTCACATAGAGTTTTCTTAAGAAAAAATGGTTCAACTGAATCGATTGTCGATAATAATCGATACATCATCGTACGTATTTCTCGAAAATGAACAACGGCAAATTAACCCTTACAAAATATTCAATTAATAGATGCCACTTATTTATAAAGTAATCTTCGAAATTTGTAATATAATTTATTAGAATACATGTATAGTAACCTAAAAGCTAACCTAACTTATTTAAATTACTCTAACCTGTGAAAGTAATAAATAGAATGACATTTAGACAATATTAAATTACAGGTGTGTAAATAAATTATACTCTATGTGTAAGAAACTAAAAGCTAAACTAACCTAATTACGTATAAGAATCAATTATTCTAACCTAGTTTCTTTAGTGTTGGTCCGCAGATTTTCTTGTGTTTTCATCTACAGTGATACTAAGCTTCATTTTAATACCAAATTTATATGGAAAAGGGGATGTCTCATACAGTAAACTAGTGAAATGTGTATTTTATAGTGCTTATAAAATGTTATTTTACTGCTTTGTTTCTGGATGGTCAGCAAATTTTTTTTTCTTTTTTGTTTGTTTGTTTTTTCATGTTTAGTGGTCTAAGCTTTATTTTAAAACCAAAATTATCTCCAAATTCGGATGTCTACTTTTTGAGCCCTAACCTATAGGCTACTTCTTTCAAATCATAGTTAATGTTATTCTATCACCTCATTCTTAGTCTACCAACTGGGCGTTTTCTCTCTGGCTTTCTTACATGAAGCTTCCAGCCCTTCTTTCATTCCCCATTCGTGCCACAATATTATAAGTCTACACTATAAAATAACAAAAAATACAGAAATTGTTTAAAACTATATTCTAGAGAATTTAAAAAAAATACATACCAAGTATATACATACATTAAAAATAAAATAATAATTGAATAGTAATTGAACTTAGTAACAAACAAACTACTATGCTTTACAAAGAGCGAGCGACTAGTCGAATTAACTCAATTGATCATCATTACGTAAGTACAGTGCTTACATTGACTACGTTTGTTAACCGTAGGTACCGATACTATACAGATAGAATCATTACTTCACTGCCTCTAGCTCAGTCTACAGCAAAGACGCGTATTACCCGTTCAAGGAGTAAGCGCAGTTGTTGACGGAGGGCACTGCAGTCGTGTTTATGTAGGAATAGAACACGTGACACTGCTATCTATGAGTGCTGAGGGGAACGGGACGTGGGACGCTGACAGTGAACACTGCCTTAGATGACGTCACGTGTAGCAACAAAGAGAGTTTCTCAATTCTTCCGCCTGCAGAGATATTTTGAACGACTAATACGTACATTTTTATCGTGTAAACATAGTATTCCAAACTATTTCCTCTGCAGTTTAATAATAATTGAAGGGTTCATTCAAACAACCAAACAACTCCAAAAAGTAAAATATTCAGAAAGTTAAAAAAAATAAAAATAACTGTATAACTTTATTAGTGCTCAATTAATTAGAAATTGCTTTTACGCCTACTAGTCCACCGCTGTGGTCTCGAGGTAGCGTGATGCCTTGTCACGCAGCGGGTCCGGGTTCGATCTCCGGTTGGGGCTAGTTTCCTGGGTGACTATTTTTTTCGGGTTTATCCTCATCTGTAAGACAAATGTCATGAAACTTTAAGGCCGAAACGGTTCCTTGACATCATATGGCCAGCATCATTCATATTCGTCTTAGATTAACTATAATGTAGGATTAAGTATTCTTCTGGCGCACCACTATCATAATTATGATAGTTGATGATTATAATTATCAACCATCATATCATCGGGGCAGCGTAACCCCGCCTTCCAGGCGCCTCAACCTCAGAAGTGGGTTACAAATTGCCAATGCTAGGTGGGAACACCAGAAAATGTCGAAATGACAAACCTGGGACATTGAATTTAAAAAAAAAAAAAATATATTATCTATACGCAGAGCTGACTTTGGAGAGCTAGAAGAAGTATTTATCATAAGTAATGCCACGAGTGATGTTAGGACTATTTAACGAATAAAATTAAGCTGTTTACTCACAAATCATTATTTAAATATAGTTATTTTAAAATATTTATATATTTAATGTAAACGGCGATGTTTGAAAACAAATGAGAAACGATTGGTAGGCTACGCTTCATCTGCTTCTTTTGTTCGTCACTGTAACCAGATCATATTTATTGCCAAAGGAACGCAATATTGTAAGAATGCACTCTAGTGGAGAAAAAATGAAACACATCAAACTGTATATTAATTCATTTCTGATGTCCTATGACAATTATATTTTTCTGGAATGTTATTACCTGGGAAAAAATACATTTAAAGTGCAAACAGTGGTTTCTTTTTTTGGTAGTATAATCAATTGCTACAAATGTTTTTATATTAACTTCCGCATGCTCTACGTATTGACATTCATGCACAATATATACAATCTGGTAGCCGTATTTCTTAAAGAGTCAGTCACTACAAAATAATGCTATGACCTATTCAGAATGTTAAAAAGGAGGTGCTTTCTTTATTATGATAAACTTTAGTTGGTAAATTCTAGGCAAAAAAAAAAATGTGATGGGTTGTAAATAAAAATCATTGAAATGTGATTGGTCATTGACTCTCATTTAGGGCATGAGTTAAATAGTCTCAGAAAATCAATTTTTGGACTTGTCTGGTTTTTTAGAATAAACCCTTCAATTATACTTCCCTCCTCTCTCTCTGCCCCAATTTAAACGTTTCCTTGTAGAGGTAAAAGTAAAGTGATCCCACTACAGACTTTAGGAGCTTGAAGAGTAGGAAGTTAAGTTTCCCGGTTTTCTAGGCAACCGACACTGAGACATCAGTCGGGCTGTCAGGCCAGCACGAAGGACCCATTTACCTCCAGAACATATGCATGGTACTTAATTCGTTAGAACCTCAGTCGATCCCAGGGCAATGATGCCGCCAGACGGCTTAGGCTAATTTAAAAATCGTGAACCCATCGGGGCTGGATCCTGCTACATTTTTGTCTTAACAAACAACGCTACAAGTAGACCTACTTTTAAGTGCTCTTTGTTTTACGGGGGGAATTTTTTATCTGTGGATCACCTATATGCAATCCTTTTTCAAGAACACAAGAACATAGAAAGCCACCCCGGATTAATGATTAGCTCAATTCCGGGGAACGTCCGAGACATCAACTTTTAAGACAGGACTATACCGTATTCGCTGTAACATTCATACCAAACAATGTCATTATAATAGTGATTACATGATCAACGAGACTATTTGGGCCTTATAATTTTCCGATATATATCTTATAGGTGAAAAAACATTCACCCAGGAAATGCAAACTGGCAAGGAACGCGTACGAGAACCGTTAATTCCGATTAATGTTTACCCAAATCATGGTGGTAAATATGTTTAAAATAAATCTAAAAAATAATAAACAAGAGTATTATAGAGTTACTTTTAATTTCTTCTACATACTGACATTCGATTTGAAGAAAATTATTTAGAATTTAATAAAAGTAAATAATTCTATGACACTACAGTCACAAAGAATTAGGTTTGACTGAGGTGATTTTTGTCAATGGCTAAGTAGGCCCCTATATGACAGTAAACCAATGCTGTTAGCGAGACCCAATATTTATTTTTTTGTAAAGTCATTAGTTAATTATCAGATTATACTATTCTTTGGTGATCGAATGAACCACTTTCCAGACTATATAAAACTGTATAACTTATGGCATAGCCCAGAATACAATCCGAGACCTCTGAGATCTTGATCAGATAGACAAACCATGTCGTCAGATTTCTATGTATGTAGAATATCAATCCGGGTTCAAAATTAAGTCAAAACAGTATCAATGTTTCATCTTCTGAATAATTTTGCACTATTTTAGAGCGGGTTTTCAACACACGTTTTTTGGTGTACAGTATGAACTACTACTTCTTTTTCCTCTACGCATGAAAGTTGGCAGCTTTTTGCGTGTTCATTCACTACAGGTCCGGGGTATAGTGGACGTCCTTCCATTGTAGTTGTGGTCTTCCTAAAGGCCTTTTCTGCTGAGGTGTCCAGTCACGTACTTTCTTAACTAGTATGAACTTGATGTATATTAAATAATAGTTTTAAAAAACTAAAACAACACGCTTTATTAGAAAACCGAACTAAAAAATGAAAAATAATTTTAATTTCCAACACGCTTGGGATAAAATTTAAATGGTCAATAAAAAACCATATCCGACACATATAGAATAAAACTTCAGTTAACAAAAAGAAAATAATTTTACTTTCAAAAGCGTGGGGTGCTCTATATCAATTAATATATTTGATAATAAACAGATACTGGTAAAAGTAAAGTCTCTAAGAAGAAAATGTAAAAATCATAAAAAGCACCCCCACGCTTTTGATGGTAAAATTATTTTCTTTTAGTTGATAACTCTAGTTTTATTCTATATGTGTTGGAGATGATTTTTGTAGGCCACTTTAATTTTATCCCAAGCGTGTTGGAAATTAAAATTATTTTTCATTTTTTAGTTCGGTTTTCTAATAAAGCGTGTTCTTTTAGTTTTTTAAAACTATTATTTATTTTTTTATTTTTTAGTTTTAATATTTTACAGAATAAGATAAAAATGTAAATATCTTTAAATTCGATACTATTGTAGTATGAGCTAAAATTAATACTCTTCTAAAAAAAAACTCCCAGTCGGATTTGAACCAGCGACCTATGGATTACTAAAATTATATACCACTAGAGTTCACCGCTCTACCAACTGACCTCTTACAACGATTGACTGAAAAGTCGACAAGTCCGCAACCTATTATACCAGTTTTCATTTTTTTGATTTTCTGATGATTCTGGCCAGGATTTTAGAAACAAAATATGAAATGATTGTATTGTCACGGGCCCTTTACAAGTATACAAAGTTTCAAGTCGATCCAATGTTTCTAAGTGGGTGAAAATCGTGTTCAAAGATTCCGTTGCATAAATACAAAGACACTTTTTTTATTTTCTGACGATTCTGGCCAATATTTTAGAAACAAATATGTAAATATTGTATTGTCACGGATCCTTTACTTACTTACTTTTACTTTTGAAGGCCTCTCCACTTTTCAGCGGTTACCCTGTATTCCCATTCGCCATTCTTGCCGATCACGCCATTCATCCTCCTCAAGACCTCGGTCGTTCATCAATCTATGGATCTCTCCTCTCCAAGTTGTTCTTGGCCTGCCCCGTTTCCTTCTACCAGAAGGTGACCATTCCAAAAGAGTTTTGGGCCACCTATCATCCTCCATTCTCCTGACATGGCCATACCACTGAAGAGCTCGTCTTTCGATCTTTTCCACCACTGTCTCCTCCATATCCATCATCTGCCTCACTTCTTCATTTCTTCTTCTTTCCAACCTGGACACCCTGGCACTGCGTCTTATTCCATCCATCTCCACTGCCAAGATCTTAGTTTTTTGTCCCTCTACCAAAGTCCATCCCTCAGCACCATAAGTCATTATGCTTTCCACAACAGACTTCAAAATCCTCTTCTTCGTGTGGTTTTGACATGGTCCTACTCCACAGTACTCCATTCAACATTTTTATGGCTCTTCGTGCTTGTACTAACCTGCTATCTACTTCAGCTTTACAACTACCTGATTCATCAATAAGTGATCCCAAATATTTAAATATTTTAACAGCTCTAATAATTCCTTGGGATAGGGATATATCTCGTCCACTTCCTCCTACTACAAGATATTCAGTTTTTTCCATGTTTACTCTTAATCCTCCTATTTCAAAAGCATTTAGAAGTTTTCTCATCATGTATTTCACATCCTCACGACTCTGAGCTATCAACACTTGATCGTCTGCAAATAATAAGGAATGAATTGTGCCATCTTGGACTGGTACTCCCATGCCTCCACAATATCGATTCCACTGCTCCAATATATGCTGGATGTATATTTTGAACAGAGTAGGGGACATACTACAGCCCTGTCGCAGGCCTGTAGTAGTTCTGAATGGAGAGGATATCATCTTACCCACTTTAACCGAATCCTGACACTGCTGGTACAACCGTTGTACAAGTGAAATCGTTGGTAAATCGATACCAACATCAACCATTGCATCCCAAAGTTGGTTAATTGGCACTGAGTCATAGGCCTTTTCTAAATCAACAAATATCAAATGAATTTCCTGGCCCTTAGCATGTGATTTTTCTGTTATCTGTCTCAGACTAAAAATGTGATCCATGCATGATTTCCTTTACAAGTATACAAAGATTCAAGTCGATCAAATGTTTCTAAGTAGGTGAAAATCGTGTTCAAAGATTCCGTTACATAGATACAGACACTTTTTTTTATTTTCTGATGATTCTGGCCTGGATTTTAGAAAATAAATATGAAATTATTATATTGTCACGGGTCCTTTACAAGTATACAAGGTTTAAAGTCGATCCAATGATTTTAAGCGGGTGAAAATCGCATTAAAAGATTCCGTTACATAGATAGATAGATAGATATATAGATATGTACAAGTCAAGCTATTATAAAGCGTGTAAAAACAAGAATAGACGATTGATACAAACCAATGGCAAGATATTCTTTAGCAGGCCTGCCTCATAGCGCCTTGATGATGATAAAAACAAGATATGCTACTAATTATTTCATCATCATGAATTAGATATCTGTTTAGGTTTTCTAGAACCTACCTCTTGTGGATCACGTGGGTGTGCTGGATTAAACTATCTTTTTCGAGGCCGACCAAAGTTTTTGTCTATAGGTTTGTATCGAAATTTAATTTTACGATGCAGTTTGATGACATTGTTTCAATGTGTTGCAGCCATTTTTTTCCAAAAACGATATTATATCATCTACTGTCTGTCCGATAGCAAGAGGTCAGCTGAAAGACAAATGATTAGATAGTTAGATGGAGTTGGTATTCGACTGGTAGATTGTTTCCCATGATAGAAATGGAGAACTTTCCTGCGAAACCCAACTTGGGATGTTTTTTTCTGACGACGATGATGATGGTCGACGATGACAATATTGTCTAATTCTAGTTTCTCGCTGGTATCTGAATTTCTCTGGTCGTCAATAAAACCTAAAAATGTTCTTAGGAACTTCATTTGTGCTGTTTGAATTTTCTGTGTATCTCTCTTGTCCATGACCCAAGTTTCGCTCTATAGAGTAGTAGGACTACTAATTATTTATAAGACTTAATAATAGTTATATTTTGTTGAATGT
This sequence comes from Diploptera punctata, assembly GCA_030220185.1. NCBI lineage: Eukaryota > Metazoa > Arthropoda > Insecta > Blattodea > Blaberidae > Diploptera > Diploptera punctata. The sequence goes on along the minus strand of JASPKZ010010282.1, from coordinate 505,607 downwards.
CAGTTTTAGCATATCTCATGTTAATTTAAAAACGGTCATTCAATTTTTATAACTTTGATTTAATAATGATCGCAGATTATGAAGGCCAATTACCAATAGAATTTCATGAGAAACAATTTTCGAAAGTTGTGGCTTTTTCATTACTAAATCCAATAGTAATCTATGAATTTTACATGTAGTGAAAATTATGTCCCTTTTTTTCGTTTAGGAAAGAACTAAAGTCGCAGATGTATTAAATTTTATGATAATTAATTCTCAAATAAGAGGTCTCTTGGAAATTTTTGTTTGCGTCGCTAAGATCTGAAATGCATCCACCGCTGTGGTCTCGAAGTAGCGTGCTGCCTTGTCACACAGCGGACCCGGGATCGATCCCAGGTCAGGACAGTTTCCTGGGTGAGATTTTATAGGGGCTTTTCCTTACCTATAAGACAAATGTCAGGAAACATTAAGGCCCAAACGGTCCCCGAACATCATATGGCCTTCGCAATCATCATCATTCATATTCATATTAGATTAAGCTTAGGATTAGGGACTCTCCTGGGACACCACTATCATCATCATCACCCATTATATCATCGGGGAAACGTAACCCCGCCTTCCAGACGCCCCAACCTCAGAAGTGAGTTAAAATTACGCCAATGTCAGGAAAGAACACCAGAAATGCCCAAAGGGACAAAACTGGGGCATTTAAAAAGAAAAAAAAAGATACCAAATGCTGAAGTGCGTCTTTCACTCTTCCATAGGGTTTCCTGTTCCACAGCCTTTTAGTATGATATTGCGTGATTTTAGGACCTTCCAATTTAATATTACAAAACGAACTTCGCTAGAGACAGATTGACATGGAGGAGGATTGTTGAGAATGCCAAAACTTTCACTTTTGAAGTTGTCGCGCCTTAGGATGATGATGATGGAAATGACATGTAATATTAAAATTTAAAATTTATTTACTTGAGTGCAGAATTGTAATTCTAGTAGAGTGGGTGGCACCAGTTTCCTAGGACCCATCACAGTAAATCATCCGTCTACTGAAGAGTGAATTAGTACAGTACTCACCTTGAGACCCCACTCACCAATCAGTTAGTTTCCCATATCCGGTTTGTTTTTAATAAGTGTCATTTTCTTAGAAAAAACTCACTGGAAAATAGGCATGCTAACAGATGAATGACACCTGTTTCCATCTTAATAACTTTCTATGGCATGAAGTCCCCTTGTTAACTGACCTCTAGATTCACACTGTCAGTTGAGATGTTGTTTTCATCCTAGTGTATTATTTGTATTGTCCTCTACACTTGTACACTCTTGAACCTATCTCAAGTGAGACAGAAATCCGCTCTTTCATCTCTTCAAGTCAATATAGCGGCGTCGTTTCCACAAAGATTAGTATTTGTTCACGCTTGGCAGATTTCTTCACTTTACTTCCAATACTGACAAATGAATGGAGAAAGAAAGAAAAACCTTTCAATTTCCACTTTGTCGGAGAATGTCACGAACGTTTACTCACGAGACCACCCAGCCTGATTATATCCGTTTAAATAAATGCAGCTTTTTTCGAAATTGTAAGTTTTAAAGCAAGACATTTTCTAAGAACTACGGGGCGCCACAAGAAAAAAAAAAAAAACAATTTTCTTATGGAGTTTTAGTTAATATCCATCAGGTCCCTTACTGAGAAAGTCAGCTATAACGGCTTCGGGAACCGACATGTTCACATATCTCCTCTATAATGCCTACACTGTATAGTATAACAGGAGGTTACAGCCACCAAAATACCCGATCCGATTGAGTGTCTTTCCACTTTTCAGCGGTTGCCCTTTTACCAGCCGGCTGCTGGCCCTTCACATCCACATGTGTCAATCACAGAGGTAGATGATCAACAGCCAGTGTAGGGGTGACATGTGGTTAGCATGTCGAGTCCCCCAGCCGTTATAGCTGGTTCCTCAACCTGGAGCCGCTACTTATTGTAGCTACCCAATTGCCTCACGATGCTGGGTGGGCACCGGTCCCATACTGGCCGAAATACCATGAGAAAATTTCTTCCCCCATGGAGACTCGAACCAGCGCAAGTCCCGTAGCTCTGCGCCAAGGCTTCCTACCTTAACCGCTCGGCTACGGCGCGGGACCACCAAAATACAAAAACATTAAAATAGTTTTATTTTTATATTATGCATATACTCAAACCTATTTGGACTTATGGTATCCAATTATGGGGAACTGCCAGCAATTCCAATATTGAAATTCCACAGAGATTTCAGTCTAAGACCCTTCGCTTTATTGTTGCTGCTCCATGGTATGTAAACAACGCCACCATTCATCATGATTCAAAAATAGCTACTGTAAAAGAAGAAATAGAAAAGCACAGCACTCGATATCTAAGGCGATTAGAAGTTCATCCTAATCATCTTGCAATTAATCTTCTAGACAACAGTGAAGAAATAAGAAGACTAAAAACAAATAAAATATTAGAACTTTCTTTCATTTTCACATAAAATGTTGTATAATGGAGTGCTGTCAATGGGCAGTATTCTCCTAACAAGTTATGTCTTTTAACAAATTTACTTATTGTCTTTTCAAGATAGATTGTAAATTAGCAATAAAGTTATAAAAAAAATATATAGCCTATTATGCATATAAATAGAATACTTCAATCAATTGTTAGATTTGTCTGTAAATGATTTACATTTGTTAGATATGAAATGAGCCGCGGTGGACTAGTGGTTATGCTCCTTGCCTCTGGTCCCGAGGGTCGCAGGTTCAAACCCGGCCGGGGTCGATGGATTTTTAGGATGGAAAAATCCAAGGAGCAAGTCCTCCGGGAGGGTCTTTAAGCCGTGGGTCCCGAGTCTGAAGATTTTCAGACTCGTAAAAGATCCTTAAGCCTGAATGAAAAGGCCTCTAAGCAAAATTTACCGAATTTTCCTGTCCTAGTACCACCTTGGTTTCCTAGATGTCAGTATGAGGCGGAACGCTGACCACGGACCACTCAAATGGCATCTATATGAAAACAAGTGTAACTAAATTAGTATGGTTCAAATTCTTCCCTGTAGGGGGAGAGCGCCTGAATTTCTGTTAAGGGAAACATGGGCTTACAAGAAGATGAAATGAAACCACATTCCTAGTGAAACAATTAGGCAAGAACTAAAAAATGTTAATATTAATGAAAAAATACAAAACTATAAACAAAAATGGCATGAACATATTTTAAGAATGAACTCTTCTAGGCTAACAAAACAAGCACTGTTTACCAATATCAAGGCTATAGAGATGTGGGACGTCCTAGAAGACGATGGGAAGATGAATTCTGAGAGCGGAACATGCCTACGATAAAGATGATGATGATGAAAAGTAAGAAATATATTTCCAATGGCCTAAAATATGTGTATAAACTGAAGTCATGTCCTTCTTAAAATAAATTAACAGTATCGCGACCTATAACATAAGTTTTACATATCACTGTTGTAGGCTATAATATCAACCGATTTGGCTCATAACTTAGAGATTGACCCTCGTGGTTTTATGGTTCCAGATTCTAAGACTTATACTGATCAACATAACGCCTATAATAAGCATAGTTAAGTATCGTAGACCACGATGGGCAGAACATGTGGCAGGAATGGAAGAGGGGCGTGGAAATTCCTAGTAGGAAATCTAGAGGGAAAGCAGCCAGTAGGCAGCCAAAAATGAAGTGGGAAAATAATATTAATCATGATTTGTGGGAAGGAGATAATACAAGGGATGTACGGCAAACATTAGCTTAGGATAGGGATGTATGGAGAGGTTTATGTCCGCACGGCCATGAACCTACAGGTTCGAAATTGCCAGTGAGTTATCGTTTATTTAATGTTTTCCATGTCTAAATATTTTATGTTTTAATTTTAGCCTATTTTACTAGACACAAGATACCGCCACTGATTTTCAAGTATATAATAAATTATTGAACGTATCACAGTGATGTGAAGAACAAGAATCTAACATCAGAAATTTAATATGACGACGTAACTAAGGTTTTATATATATTCATGCTGTCAGCTCCTTTTCATCTCTCAGATTAGAGGAGAGTAAACTGTTGGCATCTATCTTTTACCTACACTGCAACTGCCAGACATATTCGCCTTAAAAAGATATTCAAAAGCTAAACTAGAGTGGGGATATAAACGTTTAAAAAATTATAATCTACAGAACTCTTAGTTGTGTCCACCTATGTGGTCTCGAGATAGCGTGCTACCTTGTCACGCAGCGGGCCCGGGTTCGATCTCCGGTCGAGACAAGATTCCTGGGTGGTGTTTTTTTATCGGGGTTTTTCCTCACCCGTAAAACAAATGTCAGGAAACTTTAAGGCCTAAACGACCCCCGAACATCATCTGGACTTCATTATCATCATTAACATATTCATTAAGTTTGGTATTAAGGCCTCTCCTGGCGCATTATTATCATCATCATCATCACATATTGCAGCATCGAGGCAGCGTAACTCCGCTTTCCAGGCGTTCCAATCCCAGGAGTGGGTTACAATAACGCCATGCCAGGAGAGAATAACAGAATGTCGAAATGACAACATGGTGGCATTGAATAATAAAAAAAAAGAACTGTTAGTTGTAATCTCTATTAATGATGGTCAAATCGGTCAGGGTCGACTAGTGGTCATTACGACCAGTTTCGGGATTCGCGGATTCAATCCCAACAAAGTAGATGGATATTCAAAACAAACTAGTCGGCTGTTGGCCTCACATTCACATGTGTTAATCAGAGAGATAGGCGATCATGACCTGTAGCCGATACTTATTCCAGCTACACAAATTCCTGACGATGGTGGGTGGGCACCAATTTCATACTGACAGAAATTCCAAGAGAAAATGTCTTCCCCATGGAGACTCGAACCAGTGCAAGTCCCGTAATTCTGCTTCAAGGCATCTTGCCTTAACCCACTCAGCTATGGCGCGGGACTGATGGATGTTCAAGGGCGTAAAAATCGTCAGTAATGACTTTCTTCAGAAGAGAAATAAAGTAGCAGACCTAATGTCGCAGGTCCACAGGGCATAAAAATACCTTAGGCCTCAAATAAGTGCCATCTGTGGAAAATCTATCGCCCCTTTCACGTTACAGAGTGTCATTTAAATAAAATACTGACATTATTATTTGTTGAATCTTTGCTCTCTTAAGAGTAACATTACCATGAACTAAGCTACAAACTGAAAGGATATTTCAAAATGATCTGTCAATAATGATAAAATTCATATTAAAATTACGTTGGGATAAATAGCCACTATGTACAATAATGAAATACATACGTGGCAGGTGTCATCGTTCTCAACTAGACTATTTTTAAAACAATTTTATTAAAAACTTTTAAGAACGATAGGCCTTTCGGAAACAGGCATCCATCATCAGCAGAAGGATATGCGCTACTTACTGTTGTTGTTTTGCGACGTTTTTGGCATCAGCAGCCTTCCAGCCTGGTCTGTAGTTTTTTTTAAATAAAAACAATTAAAAAATATAATATAGTTGAGGTCGAAGGCACCTGCCAGGTAATTATTTTAAACCTTAAATTGGCAATGTACCCTGTAAGATACATCGATTGGTTTATTTAATTTAATATTCGTAATACAACAAAAGAAAATGAACAAGTAGAAATTACTTAAATGTGTGTCGAATTACACAATATACCCAATGATAATAGTTATGTATGATAGAATTTTCAGTGCGGTCCGTCACATTTAAATAACTGACTCCAGAAATTATTGTTTTGTCAATTTAAGTGTCACAGTAATATTTCTGTGTGTGTAAATGAACTGAATCCAAATATGTTTTCGTGTTATCTCAATTTAACTCTTTTTACTCCATCCAACCATTAAAAAAAAATATTATACAAAGATACCAACAAGAATGGAAAAATCATCTGAGAAGAATGGCAAGAAATAGACTCCAAAATTGGCATTCCAATATACCCCAACTGGACATAGGGACCAAGGAAGACCAAAACATCGGTGGAAAGATCAAGACCATCTTCGCTAGGTTTTCCGTACAGGCCACACGGCCTAAAACGAATTTGTTCATGATGATGATGATGATGATGATTTATTTAAAATATTGCTTTCGCCACTAAGTCGTATCGCGACCTCAGTAATTACTATACAATAGCGTGACAGAATTTAACAATGTTGTTTTATAGAGTTATAACTTGGTTTCTATCCTGCTACAAGTGTCTAGACCCATGTCTATATTATATTACATAAGCATAGAATTTTGGGATATGGAGATAAAACATGGCAAAGTTTAATGAAAGAACCAATCAATTTTGTTCGAAGTCTCTTATTTCATAATTGAACTTTTTTATGTACCATAAATCTACGACATGGTTTTCCTTCCTTTCCGAAGGAACTCGCAGGCCTACCGAGAATGTTTACATACTTTAAAAAAATCCATAGACCACAGCAGAGTTTGAACTCGCAAATTTCGGAACTAAAGATAACAACTAACCCACTGTCAGAGAAGGTCAAATTTGTTTCAATAAGTTTAACATGGTTGACACCGTTATAAGGTTATCTATTTACTCCATGACCACTGAAAAAATTAGATAATTTAAAAAGAGCAGTTTCTGCAGCTCTATTCCCTATCTTTTTGTTTGTACAATATATGACTAGCCTCATTGGCTAGGTAGTGGTCAGGGTTTCTGACTACTGTTCACTAGGTCCCGGGTCCGATTCCCGATCAAACCATAGGATTTTTTCCTTAAATGGAATCATTCCTGTGGTTGCCCATGGTCTGGAATTTATGTTAAGAACTCTTCTGGTGATTCATTATCATTTATCACCCATCATATCATCGACGTAATGTAACTCCGCCTTTATAGGAGCCCCAACTTCAGAAGTGGGTTACAATTACGCCAATGCCAAGGGAGAAAACCAGAAATGTAATAAAAGACAACCTGGTGGCATTAGACAAAAGAAAATAATATGAATAATTAGCTATGAGGCAGTGTACAAGACAAAGATGCTTCATCCCTAACTTACGCATTCCTAGCCTTCCCGAAGGATGCATGACTAGCGAGCACGGCTACCCCGACTGGGATCTCAGGCTTGAATCCTGGTGGTTCCAGACAAGTATTGCCACATCGGGATCTTTCGGAATTTTCTCGGAGTTCTCCCGTTTTCTGAAGAATTCCACTCCACCAACACTCCCCTCTCCTCTTCCCTCCCCCATCATGGTCATCTCATCTCCATTCATTAATTTCAGATCAACTCTCACCTCATATCATGTTAAGTAAACCACAGGTGTTTAAAATATGTGGTTGTGGTGACCTAATGGACCACACATATGTATTTCGCCATGACCCGAGCTTGAGTGTCAACGTGACGCAGAATGGGCCAATGGGAGGATTGTAGCCTCTCCTCGAGATCTTGGGCCCAGCCCAAATAAATGACGGTATGAATCATGTGTGTGAATGTTTGGAATGTGTCTATCCAGGAATACCACAACAGACTAAATATCACCATAGAGCAGATTTCATTTCATTAATTGCATAAAAGTAAATATGGGTTAATACATCATCATCATCATCATCATCCGGTATCATGGCAGCTGCCGCCGTCTTCCGGAAACCAAATGCCATTCCTCTCTGTCCATCCATTGATCTTCCTCCATTCCTCTGATATTCATAGCTGCTTGTACCCAATCTATCCAAGTTTTCTTCTGTCTTCCTCCTTTCCATTGGGATCCATTCCATAACCATTTTTGGCAATATTTACTCTGGCATTCTTTTGACATGACTATACCACTGCAATCTTTTCTTTTCTATAATGTCTATGATGTCCGGCTCCTCTTGTACACCCATAATTTCCCTTATTTCTTTATTTCATATTCTATCCATTCTAGATTTTCCAGCTGATCTTATTAAAACATCCATTTCTGTACTTAAATTTCTTTTCATTTTCCCTGGTAGAAATTTGCCAGACTTCAGCAATGGGTTAATACAATGAACCTAAAAATAAGGTTATTGTAAGTGTCAAACACTTACTCCATCCGTGGAAAATTATGTTTGTAATTTGTAAGACACTTTAAATATGCCTTTGCTATTTAATGTATAGTCTGTTATCTCTATGTGAACTTACTGTACTTTCAATTGTTTGTGTCTTGCAAATTACAAACTCCCTGTCAAGGCCTGCCTATATTTCAATTTATGATTGGTTGGCCAGCTATTATTACAATTTCTAAATTTATATTGTTAATAAAATTCTAGAAGACATCTTGTATGTGAAAAGATGTGTGAGGGCATGAATTACCTGAAATGCATTCCATAGTGGGAATAGCAAATTAATTTTAGTTGGTCAGGACACTGTACTGAGATAGTATATCTGAGAGTTTATTCTTGGAATTTAATTACAATGTGATTCAATCTTGATGTGAAGCATGTGCAGTGGTGATTGGTTGTTTGATTCCAATTCTGCAATTTGTTTTAATATTTTGAAGGCAACGAAGTTTAATTAAAGCAAAATTAATTGAATAAGCGTATTTTATTTAATCTATAAAAAAGACTACACATATTGATCCTCCGTTTTTTAATTTGGATGCGAGGTATTCGTCCAGTTACCGTGTTAGGGACTTAAAAACCCGAACCCATGTCTACAAATCTAATCTAACTTAGGCATTACTAGCATATTTTTCGCACGCAAACTTAACTTTGAAAACTGTAGTTCTGTTACTTACTTACTCACTGGCACTGTCGAACCAGTAGGTTCATGGCCGCGCGGACATAAGCTCTCCATACATCCCTATCCACAGCTAATGCTTTTGGCATAGGTTCCCTGAAGTAGTCCCCGCCCGGAGAACCGAATGTGGGACTATTTGACCTCCGGAAAATTTTACCCCAGATGAACCCATGTCCGCATTTCTTGACGGTTGAATTTTTACGGTAAAAGATCGTCACTCTTTCGCCCAAGGTACTTTTTTCGTCTGGCTTATCACCTTCGACCAGTCCGGCATGGGTAACCCTATCGGCAGCAATGCTACCGCCGGCATAGCTCTCAGGATCATTTAAGCACGCAAGCCACTCCACCACGACAAGGTAAAGATACCATGGAGGGACTGTAGTTCTGTTTTTTATTTAATTTATTTTAGGTCACTAATATATTAGGTCGTATGACGATCATTAGAATACAAATATAACTACGGAATGTAAACAGTATTAAAACTAACTAACTAACTAACTCACTGGCACTATCGAACCCGAAGGTTCATGGCCGCGCGGACATAAGCTCTCCATACATCCCTATCCTGAGCTAATGCTTTCCAATCATTCCCTGTATAATCTACTTCCCTCAAATCATAGTTAATGTTGTTCTCCCACCTCATTCTTGGTCTACCAACTGGGCGTTTTCCCTCTGGCTTTCCTACAAGAAGCTTCCATGCACGTCTTTCATTCCCCATACGCGCAACATGTCCTGCCCATCGCAGTCTACGAGACTTAACTGTTCTTATTATATCTGGCTTCCTATAAAGACCATGTAGTTCATTGTTATGTAGTCTTCTCCATTCACCTGTCTGTTCATCTCTCTTTGGTCCAAAAATTTTCCTAAGAACTTTATTCTCAAATACTCGTAATCTCCTTTCCTCCCTTAAAGTAAGAGTCCAGGTTTCGCATCCATATAATATAACTGGTAGAATAATAGTTTTATATATTTTCAGCTTAACGTTTTTTGAAAGGAGTTGGGACATCAAAAGTCTCTGCAATGCATAATAGCATGCATTTCCAGAATTGAGCCTATGTTTAATTTCTTTTTGCATCTCATTCCTATTTGTGATTATTGTTCCTAGGTATTTGAATTCAGCCACTTCCTCAAAATTTCCCTCATTTGTCATTAGCTGTCCACTTCCATTATATACTGAATTTCTACGTGTGACCATATATTTAGTTTTACTGATATTTATTTCCAGTCCTAATTTCTTAGTGTTACTCAATAGTGTGTGCGTGTTGGCCTTTAGTATCTCCTCGCTATCGGCCAGTAGTACTACATCATCAGCATAAACTAACAGCTTATTAATACCATTGAGTTGTAAGCCTTCCTCATTCTCTAAAGATTTAATGGCATGCTCTAGTACAAAATTAAATAGTAGAGGAGATAGTGCATCTCCTTGCTTCAACCCATTCTGGATTTCAAAAGTGTCTGAAAACTGTTTGCCTACACGCACCCTACTCTTTGAGCCATTTAGACACATTCGTATAAGTCTAACTAACTTTTTAGGAATTCCGAACTCCAGCAGGATACTATATAACTTCTCCCTCTTAATTGAATCATATGCTTTTTTGAAGTCTACATATAGTTGATGTACAGTACCATTATATTCCCATTTCTTCTCTAAAATCTGTCTTAAACTGAAAATCTGATCTGTTGTAGACCTGTTTCTTCTAAATGCACATTGATGATCTCCTAGAATGTCATCAATATAGGGAGTAAGTCTGCTTACTAATATATTTGTTAGAATTTTGTACGAAGTTGAAAGTAATGAGATGCCCCTGTAGTTGTTGCAATCTGTTTTATCTCCTTTCTTATAAATTGGTATGATAATTGATTCCTTCCATTCATCTGGAAGAGCTTCTTTTTCCCAAATCATACTAAGCAACCAGCGTATCTTGTCCATCAATTTTTCTCCCCCTGATTTTATCAGTTCTGCTGGGATCTCATCTGAACCTGATGCTTTATACATCTTCAATTTTTCAATCGCCATTTCAACCTCTAATGCACTTGGCTCTGCGACTAGCATTTCTGCTGTCTGTAACTTATCCTCCTCAATGTCCTGTTCTGTATGTACATTTAATAGCTGATTAAAGTAACCTTTCCATCTATTTAATATACTCCTAGAATCTGCAATCATATCCCCATTTTCATTCCGAATTATGTTTGTTCTAGCCTGAAACCCTTTCTTCTCTATACTAATTCCCTGATATAATTCTCTAATGTTCCTATTTTTTGCATTCATTTCAAGATCATTAATCTTCTCTCTCAAATATTCCCTCTTTTTACTCTTTAGTAACTTGGTGGTTTCCCGTCTAACACTACCCAATTGCTCTAAATTTACCTCATTTGGCTCGTGTAACCATTTCATTTTTGCTAGCTTTCTTTTCTTTACAATGTCGACACATTCCTCATCAAACCATTTCTTGTTTTGCCTCTTTTTTAAACAACCAATGCTTTCTGATGCTGACAATTTAATAGTATCTCTTATAGCCTCCCATTCTTTATTTATATCAGTTTCTTCTTCGTTTGCCACATTGTCATCTGAAGATTCCAGTACTTCAAATCTATTAGCAATTTTGATTTGGTATTCTTGTCGCATTTCATCATTTTTCAAGTTTTTTAATTCATATTTTACAGAATCATCATTAGCGTTCGTTCCTCTCATAAGCGATAGCCGTTGTCTGATTTTCACTCTGACCAGATGATGATCCGAATTGCAGTCTGTCCCTCTAACTGATCTAACATCAATGATGCTACTGTGCCAGCGTTTATCCACTAATACATGATCTATCTGGTTCCGAGTTTCTCCATCTGGGGACGTCCAGGTGTATTTATGAATATCCTTATGCTGAAATGTTGTGCTCTTAACAATGAGATTCTTCGATGTGGCAAATGTGACTAATCTAACGCCATTGTCGTTACTATCTTCATGAAGACTGAATTTGCCTATTGTTGGTTTGAATATATCTTCCCGCCCCACTTTTGCATTAAAATCTCCTAAGACAATTTCATATGATATCGTGAAAGGCTATCAAATAAGAATTCTAATTCTTCATAGAACTCATCCTTGATCTTGTCATCTTTATCTTCTGTGGGGGCATGTACATTTACAATTATAAAATCATGTCGTTTACCCTTTAGAATTATGTATGATATCCTATCACTAACAAACTTAATATCTCGGATAGCGGATAGGATCCTCCTTCTGACTAAAAAACCCGTTCCAAATGCAGGTCTTTCTGCACCCCCGTAGTATAACGCAAAGCTTCCTGATTCCTGACTACCTTCTCCTGGCCACCTAACTTCCTGTAAAGCGACTATATCCAAGGGCGATTTATCCAATTCCCGCGTTAATATCTCTAGTGCCCCGCTATTGTATAAAGTCCTAACATTCCATGTTCCTAGGAACATGTCCCTGTGTTTGAGCCTTTGGCATGGGTTCCCTGAAGTAGTCCCCGCCCGGAGAACCGAATGGGGGACTATTTGACCTCCGGAAAATTTTACCCCAGATGAACCCATGTCCGCATTTCTTGACTGTTGTATTTTTACGGTGAAAGATCGTCAGTCTTTCGCCCAAGGTACTTTTTTCGTCTGGCTTATCACCTTCGACCAGTCCGGCATGGGTAACCCTATCGGCAGCAATGCTACCGCCGGCATAGCTCTCAGGATCATTTAAGCACGCAAGCCACTCCACCACGACAAGGTAAAGATACCATGGAGGGATGTAAACAGAGTATTACAAGTATTAAACATATCTGAAAAATAGTAGTTATAATAATCTCACAATCCCGTCTTAATTTCGAGAAATTGAGAATAAATAGGTGAATTTCACGCGCCGAGTGAAAAATAGTACAATTATCGCTATGTTAACTTAGGCAAAATTCTCTTAAGCCATCTTCCTTCTAATCATAGAAAAAAGTCAAGATTGTAATGATTCGTTGGAATATTACAAAGAAACTATCAAAATGTATCATCATGGTTCAAAGTAACTAACTCACTGGCATTATGGAATCCGAGGTTCATGGATACGCTGATATAGCCTAAGCTTTCCTTACATCCCTATCCTAAGCTAAACTGAATCTTGTATAACTGTTATTATTAGGTATATTGTATAATTAGACACACATTTAAGTGGTTTCTTTTTAATTCGTTTTCTTCTGATTTATTTAAAATATATTAATTGAACCAACTGATGTATTCAAAAGAATATATTACGAATTTAAGGGTTAATTAAGTTCTTTTGAGAATTTGTCTTTGAAATACAATATAATATGCGTTTCCAGAGACGAGCCTCAATCCTAAATTTTGTTATTATTGTTTCTAGTAACACTACTTGAATTCCGTCATTTTTTCAAAATTTTCCTAATACAATTAAGTATAGAACTTCATTAGATCAGAAATTATTTCCATCGTAACAATAAATTCTACCCTTAATTACAAATTATAAAGAATGAACGGACCACTCAAATGATCTCTATACGAAAACAAGTGTAACTAAATTAGTATGGTTCAAATTCTTCCCTGTAGGGGGAGAGCGCCTAAATATCTTTTAAGGAAAACATGGGTTTGCAAGATACAAGAAGAAGAACTATCACTGTGAAAATTACTTTTAAAATGTTACCAAACACTACCTAAAGCACCACCGTATATGGTTTCACAAATACACTCTATGTTTCCCCCAATACAAGGGACAATAAATTGGTATATTAAAGCATACAACCAAAATAATTAATATGTAAAATCACCAACGTTGCTTTTTAGTTCACAAAATTAGACTTATATGATGAGAAATTTGAACCGTGACACGAAATGCTATTAATAAATTGCAGGCTACAGAAACAAGGGTTTTTGAGATTAGTTAAGAGTTGTACCACGTTAGATAAATTTAAAAATGAGGATATAAAGAGACTAAAAATAAATGTAATATAATTAGAGGAAAGGATTCATCATTAAGGATCAATGGAACGAACACCTAGAAAGAATGAGCTACAGTCGTATTTGTAGAAGAATTCTTGATTATAAACTGAAGGAAGGAGAGATTTGGGATGACCACCAGCCGCAAAATGCATAAGAGCCTAATCCCTGATTAAAGAAGAAGAAGAAATAGAAAATAATACTAATAAAAATGATAATATATTTCCCATTAACTATTCGTGATTAGAAAATGATGAAAAAGCGGTATCTAGTGTAATTTTTCCAATGTCTTTACTTGCTTTTCAGCATGTTAGAACACGAACGTAAATCACGATTCATGCCAACCTCTTGGTTAGGACGCCCACCTTGTCCATGTAACTATCTCACACGTCCAATATCTTCTTTTACTTTTTTTTTTTTCGTTCTCCCCACCTCCTTTACCTTTCATTATTTTGAAACAGGGTAGCTGAGCGCAACCGGCAATTTTCACGTCGTAAATTTTCTTTCACCTTAACTTAACATACAGCAAATGTGTGTATATGTATATGTGCATGTGTAGGTTTGTCTACTAAATTAATCTTTTGTCTGAAGCTACAGGCTACGAGTTAACAGTGGTGTCCAAAATTTAAAATTCTAATATAATACTGCATTTACTTCAGTATAACTAAAGAATACAATATTGAATTTCCATAAATTTAATAGAGCGTATAGCATATGCGTATTCCAAAGTTACATTTAATAATAGTGTTTGCTTTTAGGTTTTTGTTATATGCACGTAAGACCTATAACTAACTCGACACTATTGAATCCTTAGGTTTATGACCACGCGGTCATAAGCATCCCTTCCTGAACTCCATGACGCAACAGATCTAGAAGGCCCATTGGCCTGCAAACCGGCTGCTGGCCTCACATCCACATGTTACTCACATAGGTAGACGATCATCTATATTCCTAACGTGTGTGCAATCTATTTCCTTGAAATCATGGTTAATGCTATACTCCCACCCCATTCTTAGCGTACGCACTGGACGATTTCCCTCAAGTTTTCCTATAAGTATCTTCCATGACCCTATTTCATTCCCCATTCGTGCCACATGTCATGCCCATCGCAGTCGACGAGACTTAAATGTTCTTATTATATCTGGTTTCCTATACATATCATACAGCTCAATGTTTTTATAGTCTTCTCCATTCAGATATAGGTGTAAACTTCAAAAGCTTTCTCAAGCGTAAATGATTTCTTCTTTCCTAAGAACTTCCACGATTATAATCTGTGTAGCTTACAATATATCACATGTTTAACAATTCATTAAGGAAAGTTGAATTAATGTTTGTCTTTTATGGGCCCGGACAAAGATATGTTAATTTGAGCAATCTATGTTTTTAAACTCAACATATTTATCAACAACATTGGTATGATCCAGCACCAACACGCGATGCAATAAATGGTAGCAGTCAGAGTGGTTCTGGGTTTATGTCCCGGTTCAATAAATGGTAGCAGACAGCGTGGTTACGGTGCAGTAGCATCGAGTAGAATATATTGCATTGAAACGTACGACGAAAAATTGTAATCATCTTAAATAACGATAGAAGATTTCTATCCAGACAAAATGCTGATAGAAGATAGAGCATAATGAGAGAAACAATGAAATAATGAAAAAGATGAGGGAAGAAACACACAGATAGAGATACAAACAAGGGAAAGAAATAAGAAAAAAGAGTATTTCATGCCGTCATATCATAAACTGTAATTACTGCATTATTTATATTGAATATTCTTTTAAATTTGTATTGTCTTATTAATTATGAACTTGTACAAAAATAAAAATGAATGCTGGCCAGTTCATCAAATAAATTGCCATCATGACGGTTCAGCTGTTAAATCCGGCATTGCAGACTCAGTGTTGACACACCTTATGCAGCAGATAGTTGCTCCATTGTAGGCCTATATCAGGAAGTTTGTACAACCGGCCCTTAGGCCGCTTTAAAAATCCTGATTCCATCGGGACTCGAATCCGTATACTTCCGGCTTGCACAGCATGTCTTAATCAGCTACTCTAAACAGCATTGTTTTAAGAAGACAAAAATATATGAAAGCACAACGTAGGGTACTTCAAGTTTGATCAAACTATTTAAATGTTAAACAAATGTATAGACCTATGTTTATTTCAAACTGAATGTTTAAGTATTGAATAGTTGATCACATTTATTTTTAGAATATAGGCCTATAACTAAATTTAATATTCATACCATATTAACGAGTAGACCTAATATATGTTTTGTATGAACAATAAATATTTTATTCTTATGTAAATTAGATTTAATATTAGATTTCTAGTATTCTTTTAAAGCTCGTTACTAACAAAATCTTAATATATATATATATATATATTTATTTATTTATTTATTTATTTATTTATAAAATTATATTAGGTTAAGGTTGCTATCGCTGGGCCGGTTCCTGCAATGAACCATTTCCATATCCTTATGTATATTAATAACACTGAGCAACACAATAGAAACTCTTTTTTTTTTTTTTTTTGTCTCAGAAAGAAAAATATATTATTCTGATAGTATGTTTTCTCCTGAATTTAAATATGATATGGGTTTTTCTCCATCGCGCAAGGTTTCCGAGAGACAGGAATTTATAATTTCAAACACTTTAATATTTTCTATTAGAACATTCGGACTCACCTAGAAAGTAAGAAATGACGATTTTCTGCTATATTTCGCCTGTGGAGCATCCCTCTTGGTCCAACAATAATCGGCCAGCATATTAGGATTCCATTTGTCTTGATATCTCTTTTCCATAGCTGAAACCATTTTAGTTAGCTCATTTGGTTTTATTTTACAATGGACAAATGGACGAAAAAACGTTTATTAGAAAAATAATTATTTAAATCCATTAATTTAAATTGAAATAAAAAAACTGTGGGTGATGGAGAAATTCCGAATAGGCCTACATATTTGAAAACACGATAAAAATGCATTAAGTACAACTATTGGTACTCATGAGACAAAAATCATGTTGACCAGTGTAATTAATATAATCTGATGACCTTTTTGTACAATTTGTGATATTGGTGAATTGCCATATTAGTTGAGAATTGGGCCTTGTAAATACAAGGCAATGATACAGGAGGTAAGACTTTCATATAGGCCTATTTCTTGTAATTTACCAAGATTAATTGAATGATCATATCAGCCAAAAGTTAACACTAATTATGTTTCTCCGAAAGACATTTAAAACATCTTTAAATATGTGTTGTTTAACCAAATTTACATACAGTATGATGTAGGAATTAGGTAAAATATTAAGGAAGATATATGGAGCAGTACAGGTACAATATAGGCCTATATGGAGAATTAAAACAAACCAGGAATTAAAAGAATTGTATAGGGATTTAGATCTGGTAGGAGATAGTAGAAGAAAGAGACTGGAATGGGTAGGATATGTATTACGGATGGAGCAAGAAAGAGGTGCAAGATAGATTTTAGAAAGGAAACCTGAAGGAAGAAGAAAGGTTGAAAGACAGAAACTAAGATGGTTAGATAAGGTTGAGGAAGACTTAAGACAACTGAAGGTGAAAAGGTGGAGGCAGAAAGCTTGTAATAGAGAAGAATGGGGCAGTTGTTATGAAGGAGGCCAAGGTTCTTAGACGAAGGAAGAAGAAGAAGAAGTATGAATTAGGTGTGTTTAGGTTTGGATCGGAATTAAATCAGGTAAATTGCAGTAGACTGGATTCTCTTCTCAGGAGTCGGAAGTTGGTACACAGGAGACGCTTCATAAAAAAATCGTTTCACTTTCTCAAAAAAAAAGTTAGCAATGTGATTTTGTTATTCCTTTTTCCTTGGTGGCATGATAACAAGCGTAACATCAGTTTTAAGATTTCTGGAGAAATCCTTCAATGATTAATTTTATAGAATCGCCAAATAATTATTGAAACAGATTAGACATTCCGAAAACCCACACATTAAATTGGGATCTTTGTTAATGTCAAGATCTAATCTAATTTGTTGCCTTGCTGGTTTTTGTAACGTATTCATTTATTGTTGATTGATCACTGGTTGAAATATCTGTCTAGAATCCAAAGTATATCAAGTATCAGAGTTTCATTTCGAAATACATGACAAAGTATTAACTAATCAAACAAACAACTTTCATGCATATAAAACCTACATACGTATACACAGTATATCTTTATCTTTCACATTAGGCGTTATTGCTTTCCTAAGCTCCATAATTTATGAGTTTCCTGTCAACCTGCAAAACAGTACATTTTCAAAATTAAAATGTAAAAAAGTGGGAGGACATTAATAACTCAAGCAAGAGGCAGAAGGTTTTAATATGTCTCGTTTCTCATTATCTCTCTGTATGCAGTCTACACTGCGGTGGGATAATCATATTTTACTGTCACTTGCCACAGCCTCCACCAAAACCCCTTCATCCAAATATCATGCACAATTGTTAAACTATAAGTTAGTGCATAAACTGCAAGACAGATTCTCTAATCAATGATGATTAAGATGACAAGCGTTTTGGAGAAAGTAATTGAGGAATAATGAAGAAGTAAAGCTATTAGATGGTACATGGAATTAGATTAAGTTGTAAAGATCAGGATAAAAGTGAAGGCAGACTAAGTAATATGTTTGTTTACAATTTGGAAATTGAAAAAGAAAATTAAAGATTTTGGAAAAAGAAAAAGAAATAGAAAAGAATAAAAATTAATGTTAAAAAAAAAGTTAGTGTGCATATTTTTATCCTGGTGGGGTCAGGATTTTTAAACTAACCCAAACCTTCTGGAGGCACTATGGCCCTGGGGTCGACTCAGCCTCTAACTGAAATGAGTAACCGACGCTTGTTCTGGGGGTAAAGACGGCCGTCACGCAGGGCTGACACTAAGTGCCGATTGTCAAGAAAAATTAGGAGCCTTAACCTCCTACTACCCCAAGGGCTTCCTAAGGCCTGTAGTAGGATCACTTAACTTTACTTTTTAGAGTACATAGGCCTATTATCCCGCATATAGTCGAAAGATGCAGATCCATGGGACTCGCGGTAGATCGAGTCCCAGTGGGACGAAAAAAAATTTCTCATGCAATTTCGGCCAGTATTTTACCGGTGATCACCCTACATTGCGAGGAATTTGAGTAGTTACAATGAATAGCGGCTCCAAGTTGAGAAAAGTAGGCCTACCTATAATGACTGGGTGACACGACACGCTGACCACTTATCACCCCTATACTGGCTGGAAGATCGTCCATCTCTGTAAATGACAAAAGTGGATATATAGCCAGCAGCTGGCTGGTAGGTTATGTGCCATCTGGGCCTATCGCACCATGGAGTAGTATTAGAGTAGCCTACATAGGCCTATATATATGCTACTCTAAAATTACACATGAAAGGATATGAATAAATAAATGCTTGTATAAATATAAGTAATTAAATTAATTAACTAATTAGTTAAATCAATAATCCATATAATCTATAGAGATGAAGTCTGTAATTTATGTAAATGATAAATAAAGTATAATTTACATTACACTAAGATATTCTAAATGCTGATATCTCATAATTTCAAAGGTAAATAACTGCAGTTACGACAAAATGTAGCTTATTAGATGGCAATTTAAACTTTCTTTACCCAACTGTGAATACGATGTTTTCTATTATACAGTATTCTAAAGGTATGGATGTTCCATTAGTTTTTATAACAAAAAATAAATTCCCTATGCTTTTACAATACAAATCTGTTTTCCAATCTTTATATACAAAAATGAACGTCTGTGTACCTATGAGTCAATCTGTCTGTCCTTTATGGACTCAAAAACTACTTGACCGATTTGAATGAGGTTTTTACAATAATTATAGATTTTTTGAGATAATTAATATCTGTAACGTATTACCGTAGTACTATAAAACCGGAGCTAAAAAAAATGCATCGAAGCACTAAAATAAGTAGCTTTTTGGACGTTTAAATGACTTACGCTGCTTAAACCATAACGAATACACCAAATTAATCTACGCAGAACTGAATATCTTGGAAAATTAAACAAAAAAAGTCCGTGGCAGCATATGTATCCTATATCTTTTATGCTTAACTCACAATAACCATTTTGTATTTCAGCTCATTGATACCAGAAGATGGGGGAAAGTAGATTCCCGGTCAACGCCGGGCAATCACCTACTTTATTATAAACTTGAAATACCAAAAAATAATTAATTTAATTGTACAAGTGGCGTGTTGAAGTTCGTTGCAATTTGTAGGTTAGAAACTATAAGCAGTAATCGATCTGAATACAAGAAGAGTTATATATTTAAAAACTGAGAATAACTTTGTTCACTCCTGGTGGAGAAGTGAAATATAAGGGATGTGAGAGTAGGCTACAGAAGTCGTGAGGATCGCAAGAAATGTGTCGTGAGGTCATTACAACATGTTCTCCACATCAACAAGACTTCAGGTCTAATCCTCAATGACATCATTATTAATATTATTATCTCTCTACGCTTTATATTGTAATTTTCAGCGCCTGTATATTCTCTTTCTTCTTTGAACTCAAATAGGACATCGGATGACTTCTTGTAACGAATAAATGAATAAGCCAATATGCCCCTTGAAGGCCGAATGCCTCCTAGTAGGAGTGCCCTACAGTGCGTGAGACATAAGTATTTGATTGATAGCGAATAAGTATTTTACTGCTAGACAATAAAGTTTTTGTTTTCTGGTACCTGGGACTTAATTCTGAATGTTGACACAAACCTTGTACCTTATCTTAGAATATGAAATACTTTAGGACGTTGGAAACAAGTGACAGCCATTAAGATTTATAAATGTCAATCACATAGGCCTACTTGTATAGTCGGACTAACGGATCTGTGCCGCTTCAGCGCTGCCGTCTTCTTTAGTTAACGCCTGTAATCACTCCATTCCATGCGCTTTCCTCACACCAAGTCAAACAGCAACAACAATATCTTTCCGAGCAGGGATGTTGCCAAACTTCTCCCAAACAGTGATATGGATCGAGGATATATACCCATCAATAGGAACCACAAACTCGATGCTATTCTTTTTGCAGACGATTTAGCTCTTCTGGCACTTTCCGAAAATGATTTGCAACGATCAATTTATAATTTACAAAAAATAGGTGCCAAATTTAATATGGAAATATCAATTAACAAAACTAAAATTATGGCATTTCATGGGAAGGACCCCATACAAAGTAAAATCTGTCTCCAGAATAAAATTTTAGAGAGATCTAACCAATTTAAATATCTTGGATATTATCTCTCTATCTGGGATGAAAAGGATATCCCTGAAAAAGTTACTAGTTATAATAAAAGTTTAGGAATTATTAATCAAGTTATGATACCATCCCTTGTACAAAAAAAACACCAGATTACGTTTATATAACACTTTGGCTAGACCTGTGTTGACCTATGGTAGTAAAGCATGGACACTAAAAAAACAACATGAAAGCAGAATAACGGCTTGTGAAATGAGATTCATGCGCAGAACAGCGGGGTTACACCAGATGGGATCGGAAAAGGAACGCCGATATCTTAAAAGAATTGAAGACTACGCCAATTTTGGAATATATTAAACAGTACCAACTAAATTGGGAACACAATCTTGAAAGAATGAGTTCAAATCGGATCCCCAAAGCTGTTTATAATTATATACCAAGAGGACGAAGATCACTGGGCCGTCCTATGAAACGCTGGAGGGAAAATTTTCTATAGGATCGTAACAGGCCTTGGCCTAATACTTGGAAGGAAGAAGATATTGAATCATGTAAGGCAAATTATTACTTCTTCATATTTCAGTATAGCACTCAAGTCAAACACTATCACTGAGCATTCACAGTCACTTAAAGTGATGGGGTCTGCAAGTTTCCAAATTTCTTCAATTCCTGTATGTCCTTTGCTCTTCTAGAACACTGCATTTCCACCACCTTCAAGAACGTGTCGGATTATCTGAGTTTCAGCCATCCCTGTCCTCTCTAGCTAATCCCACAAGGTAGCCGCATACCCCACCTCATCGGGAATAATCTCGCTACATGGCATCCGTTGATTTGTGTGACTTGTGAACTTCTCGTCGGATACTTTTTATCTTAAAGATCCAATATTTCCCTCTGTTCTTCCTGTGGATTCAGTTGAAATAAAGAAAGGATGTTCCAAGCATCTTGGGCATAATCAACTTAGATGAAAGGAGAGCCCAAATTGTTTATTTAAAAACAGGGAAGCAGCGGTCGAAATGTTCATCCGAACAATAAACAAAAAAAAACAAAAAAACTATAAGTATACCTATATATATTTTTCATAAGAGCTGAATGTTGCGAGTAGAACTTCGATACATAAAAAATAATACTTATAAATAAATAAATAAATGGGATTTTTCTGTACTCTCAAATATCCCTCGTATCTGTTGTACAATCAGCTGAGATTGCTTTTAAAGAAATTAGTATACGTGTGTGAATTTTGCCTTGCGATACATGGTAACACTATTCGCAAAGTGATCCTACTATAGGCCTTAGAAGACCCTTGGTGTAAAAATAAGTTACTGGAACTGGAGCATACCATATGTCTGCTACTCGTTTCCTTTAGAAGCCTAGTCGACTCCAAGGCCATGGCGCCGCCAAAAGTTTAGGCCAGTTTAAAAATCCTGAACCTATCGAACTCGAACCCTCGATCTGCCGGCCTATAGCCTTAACCAACCATAGCACGGAGTAAGCCTAAGTACTGAACATTAGTCAGGCCTATATCGTGAAAAAAATAGTATGGAATACAAAAGTGCCAAATGTATTACAGAAACTCGGAAATTGGAAAGTCTCGACTTCGTCCAACCTTTTCAAACTATTATTCACTCCCATAAATCTTTCTTACTACACTTGTATCGCGAAGCCGTCATAACTAACTAACTCATAGGCACTATTCAACCCATATGTCCATGGCCGTGCGGACATAAGCTCTCCATACGTCCCTAACCTGAGCTAATGTTTTCCAATCATCCCCTATATAATCTACTTCCCTCAAATCATAGTTAATGCTATTCTCTCACCTCATTCTTGGTTTATCAACTGGAAGTTTTCCCTCTGGTTTTCCTACAAGAAGCTTCCATGCACGTCTTTCATTCCCCATTCTTGCCACATGTTCTGTCCATCGCAGTCTACGAGACTTAACTGTTCTTATTATATCTGGCTTCCTATAAAGAATATGTAGTTCACTGTTATGTAGGCTAGTCTTCTCCATTCACTTGTCTGTTCATCTCTCTTTGATTTAACTAATTCTCGCGTTAATAGCGGCCGCTGTTGTATAATATCCTAACATTCCATGTTCATAGGAACATGTCCCCATGTGAGCTTTTGGCATGGGTTCCCTGAAGTAGTCCCCGCCCGGAGAGCCGAATGGGGGACTATTTGACCTCCGAAAATTTTACCCCATTGGAACCCATGTCCGCATTTCTTGACGGTTGTATTATTACGGTGAAAGATTGTCACTCTTTGGACCAAGGAACTTTTTTTCGTCTGGCTTATTATCTTCGACCAGTCCAGCATGGGTAATCCTATCGGCAGCAATGCTACCGCCAGCATAGCTCTCGGAGATTTTTAAGCCCGCAAGCCACCCCACCACGACAAGGTAAAGATACCACGGAGAAGCGAAGCCATCTACTATTATGTTTTTCTTGGCTCAACATAAGGAATATGCCAGAATTCAATTATTCATGCACGATTTTTTATGTAAGTCTAGAAAGGAATATGGAAGTAAAATTTCTGTGTAGAACGTGTATGTAAATCACATGGTGTTAATATTTTATAATTATTCTACCTGAACATCGATTTAAATCTCATATAATTTACGCAGTTACTTTACACATAATTTACTTTAAATAACCATAGAAATTGTTCAGGTGTTTACCGTAATTACTAATTACACAACCTTTGAATTTTGTGACTAATTCTAACAGAATATATTTTCTCTTTGTGGAATTTTGTGAAAATTATAAATATGTTTTGTAGAATGTAATAATAACAATATGAATGGTTTGCATAATAAATGAATGTTGTAACACAGAACATTAATAAAACCTTTATACTTGTTTGTATTTTCAATTATAACCTGTTTATTTGTTTCGCTTTATCACTGTCAAAACGAACAACTCCATGGATACCTGACGTGAGTCCACGTTAAAGCCCACACATCCAAATATTGTAACACCATGTTGCTTATATGTTAATGCACGAAGACTAACTCGTCCCTGTCATGAAAACATTGTCTAGCAAATTCGAATATTATTCAATTCAATTACCTTAAACTAAGGTAGGGTTGCCCAAAAAAATAACAGTTAAAAAAACTTGCACTAAAAGAAGTAGCTTTTAATTAAATATACTTTGTTGTTTCGGTATCAATCGTCAGTTTATGTGATCTCACAGGCGTTGCAATTAACAATCTTAATAACATTACTTGTAAGTAGCGAGCGGATTTTTATGTTCTAAAGATTGCAACATAGTAAAGCGATAAAATTAATTTAATAAGAATTTATATCCAATCAACTGATTTTCTTATAATATAACTTACAAAACAGTTTCTCAATAATTTTTGTGTGGGATCTAGTAACATTACATTTATATTTTATGTCTTATTTTTAAATTTAAAAAAGACATAAAGTAAATAGAACACTATTTCTTTTTAATTTAAAGTTAAATGTGTAACATAAATGTAATAATGCTAGATTCTACACAAAAATTATTAAGATACGTTTTTGTAAGTTATATTATAAAAAAATAATTAACTTGATTGGATATAAAGAGCTCATTACATTAATTTTCTCACTATACTATGCGCAATCTTAACTTTTAGAACATAAAAATCCGCTCCCTAGTTTTAAGTATATGTACTATCAATAAAACTAAATATATTATGGTCACACACAGAAATACATTATATAATGGAAATGGACAGCTAATGACAAATAAGGGAAATTTTGAGGAAGTGGCTGAATTCAAATACCTAGGAACAATAATTAATATAAAATTATAGAATATTCACCTGAAAGGTCCGTCTCCTCAACTTGTTGTTGAGGAGACGGACCTTTCAGGTGAATATTCTATAATTTTATATTAATTTTGAATAAACCTCAACGGAACACATCATAAATCTTATAAAAGTAGGAACAATAATCACAAATAGGAATGAGATGCACAAAGAAATTAGACATAGGCTAAATTCTGGAAATGCATGCTATTATGCATTACAGGGACTTTTGACGTCCCAACTCCTTTCAAAAAACGTTAAACTAAAAATATATAAAACTATTATTCTATCAGTTATATTATATGGATGCGAAACATGGACTCTTACTTTAAGGGAGGAAAGAAGATTACCAGTATTTGAGAACAAAGTTCTTAGGAAAAGTTTTGGACAAAGAAAAATGAACAGACAGGTGAATGGAGAAGAGTAAAGAACAGTAAATTACATGGTCTTTATAGAAAACCAGATATACTAAGAAAGTTAAGTCTCGTAAACTGCGATGGGCAGGACAGGTAGCACGAATGGGGGATGAAAGACGTGCATGAAAGCTTCTTGTAGGAAAACCAGGGGGAAAACGCCCAGTTGGTAGACCAAGAATGAGGTGGGAGAAAACATTAACTATGATTTGAGGGAAGTAGATTACACAGTGAATGATTGGAAAACACTAACTCAGGATAGGGATGTATGGAGAGCGTATGTCCGCCCGGCCATGAACCTACGGGTTTGATAGTGCCAGTGAGTTAGTTAGATAGTATACGTTCTAGAGACTAAGAAAAAATCTTTGGAGCAATAAGGAGTCAGGATGGACCATGGAGAATTCGAGCAATATAAAAAATAAATAGAATTGTGAAAACAGAAATATAATTAACTTCATTAAAGCACAAAGAGTATGATGGATTGGACATAAATAAAATGGATGATGAAAGGATGGTAAAAACGATCTACAAATGGAAGCCAAAAAATAAATAATAGTTTTAAAAAACTAAAACAACACGCTTTTTTAGAAAACCGAACAAAAATGAAAAATAATTTTAATTTCCAACACGCTTCTTCCTCTCGGAAAGCAATTTTCTTTTTTTAAACTGTAGGCCTTTCTTTGTAGCACACACCCTACAGTTGAAGATGAAAGACGGTTTCAAAAAGGCATATATTTAAAAAAAAATTCAATTAGTTGAGGACGACGACACCTGCCAAGGTATTTAGGCCTATTAATTTTAATATAGGGTTATTCAGAAAGAAGGAACAGACTTCAAACATTTTATTTCTTCCAAACTACAAAAAAATTGAAACACAATTCCAATGTTCCTGGGAAGAGAAATATTTGAAGTTCCTATCACGACCGCATTGGTGTTGTTGCTTGAAGTTTTGATTACGGTCGAATTGGCGTTGTTGGGTTGGAAGAGGAGGAGCAGAAGATCAACTTCATCACCGGTGGCCTCCCAGGTCACCAAACCTAACCCCGTGTAACTTTTATCTGTAAGGTTACATAGAAGGCCGTGTTTTTATCCCCCCCTATGACCGACACTTTTAAAAATCTGCGACAACGAATTTTTGAAGCTGTAAATTCGATAACTAGAGACCAGCTGATTCGTGTGTGGCAAGAAATGAGCCACCATATTAATATTTGTCCTGCGACACATGGTGCTCATATTGAATGCATGAAATAATGAAATTTGAACTTTTCTCTTTCCAGGAACGTTGGAATTGCGTATCTATTTTTTTGTAGATTGGAGGAAATAAATGTTTAAAGTCTGTTCCTTCTTTCTGAATAGTCCTGTGTTTTTACTTTTACATTAAAGTAAAATATTAAAATAAATAAATACTTGTTAGGTGTCGTCGTCCTCAATTGGTTCAAATGTTCTTTTTTTTTTAAAAAAAATGTAGGTTTTCAGAAATAAGCTTCCTTCCTCAACAGAAGAGTGTGTGTGTGTGCTGCTCTGAAAGGCCTACAGTTAAACACTAAAAATAAAAAATAAACCAATCGAGGACAACGGCACATGCCAAGGTAATTATTTATTTTAATATTTTACTTTATTACTATTCACTTCAACGCAATTTTATTATCAACTTTATTAATATTCAATATTTATCTATATTGACTATTTAACTCATGCCCCAAATGGGAGTCAATGACCAATCCCATTTCAATGACTTTTGATTTACAACCAATCACATTCGTGTTTCGCCTCGAATTTATCAACCGAAGTCTATTATATTAAAGAAAATATCTCCTTTTTAACATTCTGAATAAGTCATAGCATTATTTTGCAGTGACTGGCTCTCTAAGAAATACGGCTACCAGATTGTGTGTGTTTAATGAATGTTGTTTTACAACCAATGACAGTCGTGTTTCACCTTGCTCTTTATCGATTTCTCTTTATCAGCTCCTGCTTTTGTGATAAAGAAAGCTCCTCCTTTTTAATGTTCTGAACAGGTCAAAGCATTATTTTTCTCCAACAAATACATTGAATACAGCAAATAATGAAAATATTCCTTGATTTCACTGAGTTGTTTACTAAAAAATAAATGAATAACCCGTAATGTTGATTATGATATATAATTTGATGTGTTTCATTATTTCTCCTCTTGGGTGAACTCTTACAATATAATATTGCGATCTTATTTGGCAATAAATAATATGATCAAGCAGCAGTGAATGAACATAACTTCACATTTCTGATTTGTTTTCAAACATCGCCGTTTATATTAAATATATAAATATTTTAAAATAACTACAGTTAAACAATGATTTGTGAGTAAACAGATTAATTTTATAAATTAAATTGTCCTAACAAACGCCAGTCTTGATTTCCAAATTCTCTAGATAAATTCATTCCTCACTTGGTGAGTGGTGAATTTATCGATAATTTGGAAATCACTCGTGGCATTACTTACGAAAAATTGGTTCAAATTTATGATTGTTCAATTTTGTTCAGGCCCTAGAACAAAATGCCTGTGGCGTCTATTCACAACATCCCATGAAAATGAATAAGTAAACTGTAAAGTGCAATTTGTATGAAACGTGAGTTGTATGGAAAGCTAGCAATAATTTGAGTTTGACGAAACAATAAAACGTAGAATATACGTGGCACACATCTTATGTGTCACAGGAGTGCTAAGAGTTACTACTTTGACCCATGTACAAGACAGGACGTTGGTTATCTTGGCAAATAAATTAAAATGTGACAAGTGGTGGATTTCATTCTCATGTAATGTTTAATGTATGCGTGAGTCAGCGGGGCAGGAAGCTCTTAAAAATAGTGAGTTTGTTGCACAGGTGGTCACTATCTTGTTAACTAACCACATATAATCATGTTACCTTAAAGTGACTCACAATTATTCTTTCACAATACATAAATTCTCACCGAACACAATCAGTTGCGGGTTTATTAGATGGGGACAGGACTAGAGTTTCTACGTAAAGACATATTTATTTGTACACGCTTTATATTAGCTTGACCTGTATCTATTCATCTATCTATGTAACGGACTCTTTCAACGCGATTTTCACCCACTTAAAATCATTGGATCCACTTGAAACTTTGGATGTGTGTAACATACCCGTGACAATACAATAATTTCATATTTTGTTTCTAAAATCCTGGCCAGAATCATCAGAAAAAAAATTAAGACTGGTATAATAGGTTGCGGACTTGTCGACTTTTTAGTTCAATCGTTGTAAGAGCTCAGTTAGTAGAGCGGTGAGCTCTAGTGGTATATAATTTCAGTAATCCATAGGTCGCTGGTTCAAATTCGGATGGGAGAATTTTTTTATAAGAGTATTACTTTTAGCTCATACTACAATAGTATCGAATTTAAAGAAATTAAAATTTTTATCTTATTCTGTAAAATATTAAAACTAAAAAATAAAAAATAAATAATAATTTAAAAAAACTAAAATAACACGCTTTATTAGAAAACCGAACTAAAAAAGTGAAAAATAATTTTAATTTCCAACACGCTTGGGATAAATAATTTTACCATCAAAAGCGTGGGGTGCTTTTTATGATTTTTACATTTTCTTCTTACAGACTTTACTTTTACCAATATATGTTTATTATCAAATATATTAATTGATAAAGAGCACGTTTTTGATGGTAAAATTATTTATCCCAAGCGTGTTGGAAATTAAAATTATTTTTCACTTTTTTAGTTCGGTTTTCTAATAAAGCGTGTTGTTTCAGTTTTTTAATAATATTATTTATTACTATTTTTTCTTCTTTATTAGGAATATCTCTACAATACAGTAGTTTTCCTACAATCCACTGAAATTTTACTCCTCCACAAATCCCTTATTATCTGTATCACTTTCTGTTGTTCCACTTGAAATAAAAGAAAAATAAAATGAAATAAAAAATAAAACTACTTTGTTTTCACTGCGATTGGACACTTTTAAATAACGCATCACGAGAAATTAGTGTTTCGCCAATTTACGGGTTAACAAAAGTATAGTCTGATCAACTGATCTATGCCCCCGTAAGATATGCGAACTAAATACTAATTTCTTTTCTTCTAGTATCTTGTAAGCCCATGTTTCACTTAACAGAGATTTAGGCGCTCTCTCCCTACAGGGAAGAATTTGAACCATACTAATTTAGTTACACTTGTTTTCTTGTTTTCGTATAGATTTCACTTGAGTGGTTCGTGGTCAGCGTTCCGCCTCGTACTGACATCTAGGAAACCAAGATAGTACTAGGACGGGAAAATTCGGTAAATTTTGCTTAGAGGCCTTTTCATTCAGGCTTAAGGATCTTTTATGAGCCTGAAAATATTCAGACTCGGGACCCACGGCTTAAAGTCCCTCCCTTTCTGCCTCGGTAAATCATTTCGCTCCCTGCATTCCTATCTGTCTCTTTTCTTCCGTCCCTCCCACTACTCACAATGTTGAATCTTCTCGGGAGACAGATTATTTGCACTTGCAGTCCAGTGTTGTCAACTCAACACGAACAATGTAGCACTGAGTGGTGAAAGAAATATTATTAAGCAAATAATAAAAGTCAATCAGCGTCATTAGACCTACTTAAATGTGAAGAAGTAATAATTAACCTTACATTATTCAGTAATCAAGATCCATTGCACTGTTTGGGGGAAGTTTGGCAACATCCCAACTCGAAATGTTATCATAGCTGTTGTTTGATGTGGTGGGAGGGAAGCGCCTGGAATGGAGTTAGTGCAAGTGTTAACTTTTATAAGAACTAGTGCAGCGCTCAGAACTTTGGCGTCCTTTATAATATCGGCCCATTCTTCTCTATTTCTAGCTTCCTGTCTCCATCTTTTAACCTTCATTTGACTCAAGTCTTCCTCAACCTTAAACCAACCATCTCAGCTTCTGCCTTCCAACCTTTCTTCTCCCTTCTGGTTTCCCTTCTAAAATCCTTCTAACACTTCTTTCCAACTCCATCCGCAACATATGTCTTACCAATTCCAGTCTCTTTCTTATAATATTTCCTACCATATCTAAATCCGTATATAAATCTTTCAATTCCTGGTTTGTTCTAATTCTCCATGTATCTTGTTCCTGCACTGCTCCGTATATCTTCCATAGTACTTTTCTTTCCCATATATTTAATATTTCTGATAATGTCCATGTTTCGCTTCCAAACATATCTATTGGGTTCAGTATTATAATATAACTTATGTTTTAATTTTTGCTACCCTACTTATTGTCCTTGGCTTAAAAACTTTTTTTAATTCATGCTCACTTACTTACTTATTCACTGGCACTATCGAACCCATAGGTTCATGGCCGCGCGGACATAAGCTCCCCATAAATCCCTATCCTGAGCTAATGCTTTCTAATCATTCCCTGTATAATCTATTTCCCTCAAACCAAAGTTAATGTTATTCTCCCACTTCATTATTGGTCTACCAGCTGAGCATTTTCCCTCTGGTTTTCTTATAAGAAGCTTCCATGCATGTCTTTGATTCCCCATTCGTGCCACATGTCCTGCCCATCGCAGTCTACGAGACTTAACTGTGATTATATCTGGCTTCCTTTAAAGACCATGTAGTTCACTGTTATGTAGTTTTCTCAATTCACCCGTCTGTTCATCTCTCTTTGGTCCAAAAATTTTCCTAAGAACTTTATTCTCAAATACTCGTAATCTCCTTTTCTCCCTTAAAATAAGCGTCAATGTTTCGCATCCGTATAATATAACTGGTAGAATAATAGTTTTATATATTTTCAGAATGATATATATGGAACTATACATAAGATATTAAAGAACAAACAAGAACCGATACTAGATTGAAGTTTTATAAAACATTGGCAGTTCCTGCATTATTTTATGGGAGTGAAACTTGGGTAATGACCAAAAAATTACAAAGTAGAATACAAAGTGTAGAAATGAACTTCCTTAGAAGAACATAAGGCTGCACAAGAATCACATCATCATCATCCGGTATCATGGCAGCTGCCGCCGTCTTCCGGAAAGCAAACGCCATTCCTCTCTATCCATCCATTGATCTTCCTCCAATCCTCTGATATTCATAGCTGCTTGTACCCTCAAGAATAGATCGGTTAATGAATGAAGATATAAGAACAGAGTTAAATATATATCCATTAAATGATAAAATCAAAGGATATAGAAAAAAAAAATGGTTTAGACATGTAGAAAGAATGAATGTAAAAATATTACCAAAAGCAGCATTTAACTACAAGCCAAGAGGTTCAAGGAATGTAGAAAGGCCAGTGAAAAGATGGACAAAACAACTGTGAGGCGAAACAGGCATTTTGCCTAGCCCATGAAGTGAAGAAGAAGAAGAAGAAGAAATGTTTTCAGTTTAACTTTTTTTGAAAGGAGTTGGAACATATAAGCATATATTGCCCATTGTAATACTTGCTCGAAACTCTTCACTTAATTCATTTTTAGAGGTAATTAGAGAACTCTGGTATTTAATACTATCAACTTTCTCAAATTCCTTCTGGATTTTTTCGTGTTGAGACTTGAAAGTAGTTTTGAAGTTCCTTAGGACAGGTTACTGGCCCGACGCTAAGTAGTCCAATGGTAGGGCTGCTACCTTTTAGTCTCTGGACAGACATTAGGATACCGCATTTACTCAGTACCCGATGGAACGGTTATACCGCCGTGACTTCTCAAATCAACCCACAGCAAAGAAGTATGGTTAAAAACTTAACAAAATTACAGAAGAATATGGTTTGAAGATATCTACAGAAAAAACAAAAATTTGGCATTTCAAGGTGTAGATCCTGTCAGAAGTAAATTTGTACTGGACAATAACATTTTGGAGCAGGTGAATAATTTTACATATCTTGGATGCAATATCTCATATGAAGAAGAAAAGGATGTAAATGCAAAAATATCTAAATTTTTAAGAATTTTAGGGTTAATAAAATCTATCTTCAAGCACAGTTAGTCCAAAAGCATTCAAGATTAAAAGTGTATAAAACACTGGCTCTTCCAACTCTTTTGTATGGTAGCGAAGTATGGACGTTGAAACAGAAGGATATACAGAGACTTAGATCTACTGAAATGAGATATCTTCGGAGGACTGCAGGATACACACTACTAGATCACAAAAAAACAAAATTTCTGATTATAAGTCAAGATGGATACAACATATTCATCGAATGGAAGATCACAGAATACCCAAAGAAATGTTAAGATATCAACCTGCAGGAAGAAGAAGACCAGGACGTCCACTCAAAAGATTTTTGGATGGTGTTTCTCTTGAGGCCGAAACAGGTCAACAAATGGCCTAAATTCGTGAATGTACTATGATGATGATGATGAACTTCCTCAAATGTATGATCATCTAGGACTATAAATATATAAGATTGGATTTACTTTTATTGTAGAAACATTAGTCAGTTATAACAAGGTGCACTATAAGTGTGCTTGCAACTGAGTAATGCGATAACATATCTTGAGGTAGTCTGCATTAGTTAGCATTCACAATAATTAATGGCCGAGGCTGTGTTGTATTTTGCTTACGCTCCGAGAAACTCTCTTAATGACGTCTACTAAGTTAGTCATTAGCTCCATAACCAGCCGTTTTAATGAGAAGGATACTAATCTAGGTGGGACCTCATCTTGTAAGCTTTCACTTCATGATTCGTTCTTCAAACTTTTCATGACTTACATCTCAACTGTGCAATCTTCCATCTTCGCCTACACTTCATATTAAACACGTCGAAAATAATTCCTGTTACAAAACAAAGCACGATATTGTAAAGATTATGAGGCCTCGTTTTAGGAAATTCTGAAGGAATCAATATGTTAACGTTGTACTGATGAAAATATTTTCTGAAACAATTTTACAAATTTTAATCGATTCCACTTACTAGACACTGAAATTGGCCATGGCCAAAAACGTATTTAATTTTTATTTATACATCTTTACGTGCCTAAAGTTTTATTTTTCTTCTCCACTTGTCCTTATCCATCTACTCCATGTCTTCTCTCTCTTGTTCTCATACCAGTTCTTATTTTTTGCATCCATGAGTCTCGAGGTCTCCCTTTCTTTCTTCTTACAGTGGACAACGTTTCAATATTTTTCTGCGTAACCATTTTTATTGTATTCGTCGTCTCTATATGCCCATACCAATTTAATTGTTTATGTCTTATAGCCTACTTATTTACTTACTTACTCGCTGGCACTATCGAAACCGTAGGTTCATGGCTGCGCGGACATAAGCTCTCCATTCATCCCTATCCTGAGCTAATGCTTTCCAATCATTCCCTGTATAATCTATTTTCTTAAAATCATAGTTAATGTTATTCTCCCACCTCATTCTTGGTCTACCAACTGGGCGTTTTCCTTCTGGCTTTCCTACAAGAAGCTTCCATGCACGTCTATCATTCCCCATACGTACCACATATCCTGCCCATCACAGTCTAGAGACTTAACTGTTCTTATTATATGTGGCTTCCTATAAAGACCATGGGACACGCCGTAGCATAGTGGTTAAGGCACTGCGCTACAAGCCGGAAGGAAGAGGGTTCAAGTCCCGATGGGTCAGGATTTTTAAACTGACCCAAAACCTTCTGGCGGCACTATGACACTGGGGTCGACTCAGCCTCTAACGGAAATTCGTACCAGATGCTTGTTCTGGGGGTAAAGGCGGCCGTCACGCAGGGCTGACAACCCGGTTGACATCAAGTGCCGATTGTCCAGAAAAAGTGGGAACTACCCCAAGGGCATCCTGAGGCCTGTAGTGGGACAACTTTACTTTACTTTATAAAGACCACGTAGTTCATTCTTATGTAGTCTTTGTTTATGTCTTATACAATCAATTATTGCGTATATAGGGCATAATAATTTTTTTTGTATGGCTTTATTTATTTGTTTTCAAATTTTGAAAAATTGCTGTTCTTGCGAAATCCATTCCCATCGACATATATATATATATATATATATATATATATATATATATATATATATATATATATAATGTTAACTCTTTGTTGAATTTCTTTCCATGCTTCAGCTCTATATGTGATAGTACTTCTCAATATTGAATTATATATTTGTAACTTATTTTTCCTGGTTATATATATATATATATATATATATATATGCTGATAATCAAATAATATTATCAGATTCCGAAGATAGCTTACAAATAGCAGCATATCAATTATTCAAAATTGCCAGCAAATATAATATGAAAATTTCCACATCAAAATCCAAAACAATGGCAATGTGTGGAAAAAACATACAACGGGTGAAAATTGAGATTGATGGAAAAATTATAGAACAAGTGTCAGATTTCTCTTACTTAGGAAGTGTATTTGCAGAGTATAAGAGTGACATTGATTCAAAATTAGTGACATTGATTCAAAAATACAAAAATATAATAAAATGAATGGGGTAATACGAAGACATTTTGGTAAACAGATGAGGACAGAGACAAAACTAAGATTACATAACGTCACATCAAAAGCTGCTCTAAAATACGGAAGTGAAATTTGGATTTTAAATAAAAGAAACTCTCATAAACTTCAAGTAAGCCAAATGCGCTTCTTACGATCATTGTTAGGAGTTAATAGACTGGATCACCAAAGGAACACTACTATCAGAGGAAAACTTGGAGTAGCAAGTTTAAATGAAGATATCCAAAGATACCAACAAGAATGGAAAAATCATCTGAGAAGAATGGCAAGAAATAGACTTCCAAAATTGGCATTCCAATATACCCCAACTGGACATAGGGACCAAGGAAGACCAAAACATCGGTGGAAAGATCAAGACCATCTTCGCTAGGTTTACCGTACAGGCCACATGGCCTAAAACGAATTTGTTCATGATGATGATGATGATGATGATATATATATATATATATAGTCCACCGCTGTGGTCTCGGGGTAGCGTGCTGCCTTGTGACGCAGCGGGCCTGGGTTCGATTCCCGGTCGGGGCAGTTTTTCTGGGTGAGGTTTTTATCGGGGTTTTTCCTCACCTGTAAGACAAATGTCAGGAAAACTTCAAGGAACAATCGGTCCCCGAAATCATATGGCCATCGCAATCATCATCATTCACATTCATCTTAGGTTAAGCTTTGGATTAGGGACTCTCCTGGCGCACCACTATCATCATCACCCATCATATCATCGGGACAACGTAACCCCGCCTTCCAGGCGCCGCAACCTCAGCAGTGGGTTACAAGTACGCCATGCCAGGAGAGAAACCAGGAATGTCGAAAGACAACCTAGGGCATTTGAATATATATATACCTACGTATATGCATATATGTGTGAGTATGTGTTAATATGCAGGCGGCCGCAATTTTTCGTTGTTTTCAGGATCTAGTAGTCAACTTAGTCACGCATTATAGCCGAGATTTTTAAGGTATCATGACATCGACTTGCGTTGGTTCGAGTTCCCATGGGGGAAGACATTTTTCTCATATAATTTCCATCAGTGTTGGGCCGTTATCTACCCTGCATCATGAGGAAATTGTGTAGCTACAATAAGTAACGGCTCCAGGTCGAGAAAACCAAGTATAACGACCGGGGACCGACATGTTCACCACATGTTGTCACCCCATATACTGGCTTGATGATCTTCCACCCCTGTGATTAACATGTGGTTGTGAGGCCAGCAGTCGGATGGTATGCCAAGGTCCTTCTACGCCTATAGCGCCATGGGGTTGGAGTAGTTAATTAAGAAACACAAGGTCGAGTTCTATAACGAGCAAAATCTGATAACTAGGTGGGTTAATCTGAAGAATGAGAATTTAAAAATCGCTCTACCGGGTCCAATTTTCAATGTTCATAACGAAATTCAGTGTAGGCCCCTATGCCATTGAAATAAAATGCGGAAGGTATTCTCAAAAAATCACCCAATCCGATCATTAGTAGAGGGGGTTACTTGAAAATCAAAATTTAAAATTCACTCTAACGGCATCATGTTAATTTTTTTGCAACAAAAGATTTGACATTTGAAAGTTTGTGAATCATCAAAATTAGAGCATTTATTTGAATTACTGAGGAATTAGCTTAGTTTATGCAAATCCTGTGTTAATAGAATAAATCTTATTTGAAATAAAAAGAAAGAAAGTTCCTGCAAGGGTTGTTATACTTTGCCTTATCTTCCTAACATAAACAAATGCCAATTGTATCCTTCCGCCGAGCCGTTCGCACCACAATTACTATCACATTGACAGGGAGCACGTGTGAAATATATAAGACATGTGATCGTTGAATGGAGTAGATTCCAAGAAACCTGGTGAGATTTTTCATTGAACTTGTGAAATACATTTGAAATGACTTTTTTTTACCACTAATCAAAGGTTTGCCAGACTTGTGTTAATGTAGATGGCGACACAGCAACAGAAGACTCGACACTTTCAGTCATTTTGTTACATCAGAATCGACTGGAGCATGACTCAAATGCATTATTCATATGTAATAAACTATTTTAAGTTGTAATTATTGATTAGGTATATTATAGAATATTCTGTATGTTTTGAATATTATTATTTTCATTCGATAAGAATAATAAGTATATTCAGAGGATATATCCTACATTTAATTTAATGAAGGGAACTACTTTTTCACGTACTTACTGCTTCTACATCGTACGTCGGTGTCAATAACCAATAAAATGCGAGCAGGTTATATGGTTTGTTTTGATGACGATCACTTTAAGAGCAGATAGCCTTTAATATAGGGTCTACATTACTTCTCAAAACACTTCAAGAACTAAGTTGTTCTACTCGCATTTAAAAACACTTCTGTGTTTGGTTCGACAAGCTTTCAATTAAATTGAACTATCCAGCACATCTTGTGGGATATTATGCCATTCCTCCTCAGCTGTTGTGAAGACATTTTGTAGAATCTATGAAATTTTCTAATTTACAACTATCCTCATGGTAATTAAAAATTAGGGGATTATATACAACCATGCCACCAACATAAACTCAAAAAACTTAAAAACACAATTTATTTTTGTTGCAGTTAGTGAATATTTACCTTAGAAAAATATAGGCCTATATAAGTTAATGATTTTTCTCCAAAAAATGTGAACAACGCCTCAAA
This sequence comes from Diploptera punctata, assembly GCA_030220185.1. NCBI lineage: Eukaryota > Metazoa > Arthropoda > Insecta > Blattodea > Blaberidae > Diploptera > Diploptera punctata. The sequence continues at coordinate 468,440 of JASPKZ010010282.1, read as the reverse complement.
ATAAAGAGACTAGTTGAGCTTAAAATAGCCAAATATCAGCTTATTTGCAATGTAAAATATGTAATAACACTGAACAACAAAAAATTAACTTCTTTTTTTTTTTTGTCTCAGAAAGAAAAATATGTGATTCTGATAGTATTTTTTCTCCTGGATTCAAATATGATATCGGGTTTTCTCCATCACGCAAGGTTTCCGAGAGACAGGTAGGCCTATTTATAATTTCAAACACTTAAATATTTTCTACATTCGTAACTACACATTATTCGAACATTCGGACTCACCTACAAAGTAAGAAATGACGATTTTCTGCTATATTTCGCCTGTGGAGCATCCCTCTTGATGGTCCAACAATAATCGGCCAGCATATTAGGATTCCATTTGCCTTGATATCTCTTTTCCATAGCTAAAATGATTTGAGTTAGCTCATTTGGTTTTATTTTACAATGGACAAATGGACGAAAAAACGTTTATTAAAATAATAATTATTTAAATCCATTAATTGAAATTGAAATAAAAAAAACTGTGGGTGATGGAGATATTCCGAATAGTCTACATATTTGAAAACAAGATAAAAAACTGCATTAAGTACAACTATTGCTACTCATGAGACAAAAATCATGTTGACCAGTGTAATCATTGCTCAGACAGTGTAGCCAACTTATCACTGGAACCTGCTAATAAACAAGTGAACGCTAAACTAATAATGTGTACTAAGTCACCCATTTTCTTAAACTAACACTAACTTGTCCATCTGACACTAACTTGCCCATTTTCTCCCCTAACGTGTCTATGGGGATAGAATCCCGTTATATGTTAGGAAACATGTTGGCAATTGTCTCTCGTGGAACATGTGTTATCACATTGGCGAATACGATACTAAAAGTCACTTGTTCTCCGATCGAATATTCACTGGTGGCACGGTGGCATAGAATAGTCAAAGTTTATAATACGAGTATTTATAGAGGTAGTAGCATTAGACAAAACGAGACAAAAATTCGATTACCAATATTCCTAAAATTAATATCTTATTGAATAATTACGTTATTTCGCAACAAATGAGAAAACACTGCTCGTATAAATTTTGTTTTTATTACGCAGCATATCATGTTTGTATCAAGTAACAACTAAATACGAGAGTAATTACCTTAATTACACAGTAGCCAATAAATGCTTTCGATTTGAAGAAAATCCTCAAATTCCACGAAAAAAATTATATATAGCCTACATTAAAAGATATTAACGTTAACTCCTCTATCAGTCAGGTAAGTTACTTTCGTATGATATAGCTATCCCCGACCAAACCATCGCTTATGAAAGATAAAAGTTAGGTGGCAAGCGTCTATGTACAATTTGTCCTCATTTGTTTCTTTCCAAAATTCTCGGAGTGGAAGATGTGCCGCTCATATGAGATAAGACCAAAACTCAGAAGATATTAAGCATAGTAATCATGGCTATAAAACATTTATTTTATTTAGTCTAATTTTTATTAGAGATCAATATTAAGTATCAAACATCTATGTACAAAGTTTTCTCATTTCCTTTTGTCAAAGTGTTCCAAGTGAAAGATGTACTGCTCTTACAATGTAAGACCATAAGTCGGAAGATATTGAGTTTAGGAATCATGGTTATAAAACAATTTTTTTCCAATGTAATTGTATATTACATCATCTAATTTAAGGGCCCATGTTAAGTACCAACGTCTGTGCAGAATATTTTTACATTTGTTTCTTACCAAAATGCTCCGAATGAAATATGTGCTGCAGTTGTAAATAAGACCATAATTCAGAAGATATTGGGTGGATTTCTCAACAGAAGTTCAATTCACGACCACGGATTTCCGATTTTTTTATTGTTTCCATAACACCTATAAAAATGATTGAAATCGTTATGAAACCATAGACATGATTCAGACATTTGTTTTTGTAATTAACAACTGTTGATTTTCAGTTTTTATGGTTGTTATGGAAACAATAAAAATTCGGAAAACCGTGGTCGTGTTTAGACTTCGGTTGAGAAATTCACATATTAAGCTTAGGAATCGTGGTATTGAAGCCTTTTTTTTTTTATTTAATCGAATACTACCCCTTTACAATATCGGACTTTTTAGAACACTCTGTATTTAGAGGGAAATTAGTTGAAATTATTAAAGAAAATTTGAAGCTCGTTTGTTGGAATAGAAACTAAACACAATAGACCTGTCTCAAATACTTAAATGATAAACCTGAAATTATATAACGACATTGTAATGCCAGAAACAGCAATTTTCCAAGTTAGGCCACTAATTGAATGCACTTCCAGCTCCTTAGAAACGTTATAAGAGAAGGGCAAATAAATTAAAAAGAAAAGAGTATTTTTTAAATAACAATGGGCATTGTTTTAGAGACTTTGTATTTTTAACACTAATTATGCATGTCTTGTTTTAAGTTAGCCGTGACTTATAATTAAGGAAACCATCGTCCGTATACGTTGATCTCAACAACATGTTTGACCCTCTACAAACTGATCATCCAACTATTTCAAAGACTTATAAAAGTATAATGAATGAAGGGAAGAAATTGTATTCTTCGACCCAAATTCATTGTTTCAGGTCATTTAAAAACAATGAGACTAGCATAAAATTGTTATGCTCCCAGTTATATTATATGGATGCGAAACATGAACAAGTTCAATCCCCAGCCGGGAAAGTTTCCTGGATGTCGTTTTTTTAGTTTTTTTTCTCACCTATAAGACAAAAATCAGGACATTTTAAAGTCCAAACAGTCCCCAAATATCATCTGACCATCATTATCACATTCGTCATGTTTAGTATGAATATATACAGAGAGTCCCAAAATTACACCGACAAACTTTGGGAGCTGATAGATAGCATTATTTTAAACATTTTTGGTTAAGGAAGGTTTTTTGTTGCGGTACTTCGTTTAAGTGCTGGACGAGTTAATGTCATTACTGCCTCCCACCCACAAAGACATCGGCAATTTCTCTGATTTCGCCAGCTGCGCAGGTTATTCGTGCCACAAGGTCCTCTTCAGATAGTCTTCATGTGTCCCCACAAAAAGAAGTCAAGTGGAGTAAGGTCAGGGGAGCGTGCCGGCCAGGCAATGGGTCCACCTCTGAGTATCCAGTGATTGCCGTATGTAGCCGTAAGATGACGACGTACTTTTATACCAAAGTGAGCTGCTGCCCCATTATGTTAAAACCACGTGTCCTGTCTGATATGAAGGGGAACTGTTTCCATTAGATTAGGCAAAACTTGTTGCAGAAATACTAAGTAATTGTAAGCATTGAGTCGGGCGGGTAAAATGTATGGCCCTAATAAGAAGTTATCCACAAATCCGGCCCACACATTAACACCAAATCTCAGTTGATGAGACCTCTGAAATGTAGCATGAAGATTTTCGAAGGCCCAAACATGTGAATTCCGACTGTTAAATAACTGCTCACGTGTGAAACATACTTCATCTGTGAACATGACATGGGATGCAAACAGTACATCGTTTCCAATTTTGTCGATACCACTGACAAAATTGCTGTCGTAGAGGATAGTCTTGAGGCCTCATTGCGTTGACCTTTTCAAAATGAAAAGGGTGCAACAAAATTTCCTGCAGAATTCTTCACACAGTGCTACCACTTAGGCGCAATTATCGAGCGATTGGTGAGTACTAGCTGCAAGATTGATCTCAATGCACCGCAACACCTCTTCCTCGTTCTCAGGAATCCGTACAGAACGTCCTTGACCTTCTATTCGTCTATCCAAGGAGTCTCTTTCACGTATCTACGTTCAATGCTGGCAAATGTAGTGTGATGAAGAACTCTTCGGTTTCGGAACTGTTCTTGGTAAAGCCTTACAGCCGCAAGACCCGAATCAGCTTTTCCATACACCAACAGCATGTCCGTCATCTCATTCCACGTGTACCTTTCCATGTTGTAAATAAACTAGTATGCAGCAACCATTCCAGCAAGCTAACGCACAATGTCAAGGAAACACAACGATGAGATCAGGAAGTAAACATGCTAACCGAATTGAGCGTCTTTGTTTTGTTTCTTTCGTGTGTTTTCCTTTAAAAGATACGTACTGTACACAAATGTAATTTACATATCTAAACCAAGTGGGTGGGAGGTTGTAATGACATTAACTTGTCCAGTGCTTAAACGAAGCACCACAACAAAAAACCTTCCTTAACAAAAAGTGTTCAAAATAATGCTATCTATCAGCTCCCAAAGTTTGTCGGTCTAATTTTGGGACACCCTGTATATCCATCCATCCATCCATAGTAATTCTGCTCGAGGGCAGGTCTCTCACTGCAATCATAGCATTTTCATCTTACACTGCAATCATAGCATTTTCATGTTATGTTTTTTAGCTTTACTAGGGAATTATAGGTGTGGTAGCATCCCATTGCTTTCCACACCGGTGAAGGATGATGATAATGATAAGGATGATAGTGATGGCAAAAAAAAAATATATATATATATATGTGTGTGTGTGTGTATGTGTATATGTTTTGACTTATGTTGTGTCGAGGAGGCCCTTACATTGAGCTAATCACTCCCTGTCCTCGTCTTCTTCTTCTTCTTCTTCTTCTTCACGGTTTAGGCTTATTTACTAGCCTGTTCCGGCTCCAAATTGCTGCTGTTTCCATCTTTTCCTTATCTTCCCAAACTTCTTCCTCGTGGTGAATAGCTGTATGCTGCTTTTGGTATTCTATTCTCAGTCATCCTTGCCAAGTGTTCTTTCCAGTTTGGTCTGTATTTCACTATTGTTGTGTTTAATTCCTCTACTTTTAGTTGTTGTCTTATTTCTGTATTATGTTTTTTTTGTCTGTTCTTTGATATGCTGCTATTGTTCTGAGGAATTTCATTCAGCAGCTTGTATTCTGGCAGATTGTTGTGTTGTTATTGTCCATGTTTCGGATCCATAATAATAGGCACTGCCATTGTCTTGTATAATTTCATTATAGAGTCTTTTCCGGCTTTATTTTTCAAAGTTCTTTTTAGTGTTCCTGTTATATAATTAAACTTATTCAGTTTCTTATTTATATCTGTTTCCGCTGTGTATGATATTTCGCAACCTAGGAAGTTATATCTTACCACTTGTTCTATTGGTTTATTTTCTAATATTATCTTTGTCCGAAATGGATGAGCTCCTTTGAAGGCCATTGTTTTTTATTTTTCTGATGATATTTCCATGTTGTATTTTTTTTTATATTTCTTTTAGTTTATGTCCTCGTATGGTCAAAAAAATATATGTGTGATCCACAGTTTAAAATCCCTCTCGCGACAGGTCGTGCCAATGTAAGGCCGGATGGCGTGTGACATGTAAAACATATCTATAAGGTGTGGGGTTAAAATGCAATAATAAGGTAGAAGAAGAAATATGGATTGTTATTTTAAGGGAAGAGAAAATATTAGAAACATTTGAAAAATAAAGTTCTTAACAAAATGTATTGGTCCCGCGCCGTAGCCGAGTGGTTAAGGTAGGAAGCCTTGGCGCAGAGCTACGGGACTTGCGCTGGTTCGAGTCTCTATGGGGGAAGAAATTTTATCATGGTATTTCGGCCAGTATGGGACCGGTGCCCACCCAGCATCGTGGGGCAATTGGGTAGCTACAATAAGTAGCGGCTCCAGGTTGAGGAACCAGCTACAACGGCTGGGGGACTCGACATGCTAACCACATGTCACCCCTACACTGGCTGTTGATCATCTACCTCTGTGATTGACACATGTGGATGTGAAGGGCCAGCAGCCGGCTGGTAAAAGGGCAACCGCTGAAAAGTGGAAAGACCCTCAATCGGAAAACAAAATGTATTGACTTAGGCTTTTACGGCCGGAGTTCTATGATGATCTTGAAGAAGATTTCCGGGCTGTAGATCATGGTCTCGAGGCTTGAAGTTCCCCAACGTTTCGCCAGAGGCTGCGTCTAGCATCCTGGCGAAACGTCAGGGAACTTCAAGCCTCGAGACCACGGCCTACAGCTCGGAAATCTTCAAGATCTTCTTAACAAAATGTTTGAACCAAAGAAGACGAACAGACAGATGAATGGAGAACACACTTAACACTGAACTACACGATCTTTAGGGAAACCAGAAGTAAAATAAAAAATTAAGTCTCATAGATTGCAATGGGCAGAACATCTGGCACGAATGGAAAATGGAGGAGAGACTTGGAAACTCATTATATGAAAACTAGAGGGAAAGCGCCCAGTAGGTAGGCCAAGAATGAGATGGGAGAATGACATTAACCATAATTTGCGAGATGTAAATTATACAGGGGATAATTGGAAGACATTGACTCGGGATAGGAATATAGGCCTATGTCTGCTCGGCCATGATCCTACGGGTTCTCATAGTGCCAATTAGTTATTTAGGGAAAATAACTAATGAGAGTGTGCTCGAGTTTTGTAATCGACATGTCCTTAGTTCAAATTTTGCTACAGACCAGCCCTGACTAGTTGTTTTCCTCAATCGTCAGGATATACGAAGGGTTCGAATTTCATTATCACGATCCATTTCATCATTAATCATCATTCCATAATTATTTAAAATTAATGTCAAGCCACAAGACATAACTTAGACCTATGCGTACAGGCAACAAAAATCATTGACTAAAAAGCCTAACAGTGTAGACCATGCGTCTCAAATAAATTTCAATATGAATATATCTTTATCTGCGAAATGTCGAACGCGGTGATCTAGTGTTTATGTTCCTTTACCTCTAGTCCCGAGGGTGGTGGGTTCAAACCCGGCTGGGGTCGACGGATTTTCAGGATGACAAAAATCCAAGGGACAAGTCCTCCAGGAAGGACTTTATCCCGTGGATCTCAGGAATCGTAAAAGAACCTTAAGCCTAATTTAGTGCCTCTGAGGAAAATTTAACGACCTTCACGATCTAAGTCGCCTACTAGATGTCTTATTGAGGCGATGTGCTGATCTCATGTCCGTCACTGACAACTACAGGTAAATATGCGTAACTAAATTAAGCTAGATCAAGGAATCCCCCTCTAGAGGAGTACCCATGTCTATGCGTAGGGAGTGTGAAGAATATGTATACATAAACTACTTATCTGAGAAACTATTTTGAAAAGGGAGACTAACAGAGACAATTTACTAGAGTTGATGTGCTGAAAAGTAATATACAGGCTGAGCCAGTACCTGTCACCCGCTTTCCTTACATTTCCTAACACACAATACAAATTATAACTAATATTTTGTGTATAAACTATATAAACTAGTATTTCAAGAAATCTATAAAATGGGGTGAGTCGTATGCCTAAATAATCTATCTCCTATTATTTAATATTTTGTGATTTAAATTTAATAAATTTAATAACGTTTCTTTCTACTTTAGTCTGTATCTGGGCTCTGTGGAATATATAGTCATACATACGGCATGTCCCAAAGAAATCGGACACACTTTGGGATCGGTGTGCCCACCCTGCATAATGGCTACTGAGAAAGTTGGATAACTACAATAGAGAGCGGATCTAGGTTAAGAGGGTTGATGGGTGAAATTTCTATGTTCTACATTTTGTGAGCCAGATACTTGAGTTTTTGTACAAACATTCACTGCATGATGCATAATGACGTGTTTAAGTTTCATTCTTGTGAGACATTTATTTTATGAGTTATTAAATATGATATTCAAAATAGTTTGCATATAACTTATTTATTATAATTAAATGGGTTCCACAATTTTTTAGTAAAATTCTCTGATTTTTTTTACAAGACCCCTAAAATATTTAGAAAAACATCATGCATTAGAATTTTTATAATGTGAATACAAAGGGAGAAAAAAAGTACCTCATGCGTGGAATTACAAAAAAAATAATTGCATGCATTTTTTTTATTTCTTAAAATACTACTTCAATCATGAAACCCATGCACTACTTTGTTACTCATTTTTTAGGACATGCAGTAAAAATTTGAACCTTCTAGGATAAAATTTGTGAATTCCTTTCAATTTTGAATGTACAAAAATGCAGTGAAAATAAAAGTGTGGAAAAACAAGTTTAAAGATTTGCATGCAGTTTAAATACAAAATGTAACAAACAGGCCTAATCAGCACTTTAAGGCACTTAGAAGCGTCACAGACCTTTGAAACTGTGCCAACATATAGGCCTACATTAGAGTACAGGCTATTTTTAGTACAAAAAACAAAAAATGCCAATTTTGATCTCAAATGGTCAATTTTTCACCCGTCATCCCTGTTAAGAAACCAGCTATGAGGGTTGACATTGTGGCATGTCATCCCTATACTAATATGGCTGGATGATCGTCTACCTCTGTGATTATAAATGTGGATGTGAGGACAGCAACTATGACCTTCTAAAGTTGGTGAATTATATTAAGTTAGACAAGGCGGGATTGTTGAAGATGCACTTACCAACAACTTGGTTTCTCCTCCCCACGGCGTTGTCTAATGCAAACGTCGCAACATGCCATTGTACATAGCCTATCTTTCATTGAAATCCGATAAGTCTATGCTATTGAACTTCTATGTGTGTTTATATTTACAAATTTCAGACCAAGATATTTCACACCTGCAAATCTTGAACTTATACAGTCAAATACTTAGAGAAAGAGGAAGAAGTCAATATTATAATTACATACGTATTATATTACAGTAACGAAACACTCTAGTCGTGTCCGGAGTAATGAGGACTAATGACAGATCATTACTGTATAACATGCAAAACGCATTTTGGAAAAGTCTTTTTCTTTTACAAAAAATCTCATGAAGTATAGCACCTAAAATCAAGACTCAGTTCATTAAAAAAAATATATTTGAAGAAAAAATTATGGTCTAATATGCGACAAAGGTCCACCGCTGCGGTCTCGACGTAGCGTGCTGCCATGTCACGCAGCGAGCCCGGATTCGATCCCCGGTCGGGTCAGTATTTATGGGTGAGGTATTTATCGGGGTTTTTCCTCACCTGTAAGACAAATGTCAGGAATACTTTAAGGCCCACACGGTCCCAGAAATCATATGGTCATCATCATCATCATCCTTCACCGGTGTGGAAAGCAGCGGGAATATACCACACCTACAATTCTCTAGTAAAGCTGCAAGCATAGCATGAAAATGCTATGACTGCAGTGAAGGACCTGCCTTCGGGCAGAATTACTATGGATGGATGGATGGATGGATGGATGGATGGATGGATGGATGCGACAAAGGAGAATGGCGTATAAGATATGACTCTGAGCTCTATCAGTTGTATAAGTCTCCTGATGTGGTTACATCAATTAGAGTTTCAAGATTGCGATTGTAGGGCACGTACAAAGAATGACTGAAAATGAGATACCAAGAAAATCATGGAATGTAAATATAAAGGAAAAAGGAATCTCGTACGACTGAGACTTCGTTGGATGGCTGGAATTTTGGAGGATCTGAGGAAGTTGAGACTCAAAGGTTGGTGGCTGGTTGCTAGAAACAAAGATGGCTGGAAGAGGGTTCTGAGGGAAGCCGAGGCTCGACTCGGGCTTTAGTGCTGTTGATGATGATAGCACAAAAAAAAAAAGGAACAGCTGTTTGGACTTAAAACCTTGTTCCTATCTTCATTGTGCAATGAGGTCTAAAAGAAAAATATATATGTTCTGAAATTGCTTTGATAATGATAAATTCATTATTTTTTATTAGGAATATTCTACAATACAGTGGTTCTCCTTCAACCCAAAGTGATTTGCCGCCATAGGTTATTGCCTGAAGCATCTTCTTCCCTCAAATCTCTAGTTTCCATACTTCTCACTCCATCTATCCAACGTTCTCTAGGCATGCCTCTTCCATTTCTTCCATCAGCTTTCTAATCAAAGATCTTCTTTGATATTCTATCTTCTTCCATTCTTATGAGGTGTCCATACTATTTCAAATGTTTTTCTTCTATTTTTTCTAACAAGTTTTTTTTATCTTGCATAATTTCCCTTATTGTGCTGTTTCTCACATTGTCTCGTCTTGAAATTTTTATTGATCGCCTCCAAAAATCCATTTCTTCTTCTTCTTCTTATTATTATTATTATTATTATTATTATTATTATTATTATTATTATTATTATTATTATTATTATTATTATTATTATTATTATTATTATTATTATTATGATTATTATTATTATGATTATTATTATTATTATTATTATTATTATTATTATTATTATTATTATTATTATTATATCGGGAGCAGCAGCAATGTGCGGGAATACAAACCGATACAGGATACAATAGCTCGTAAATTTTACGAGCGTCATACTAGCTGTTCACTTCATATTCCGCACGCTCTTCACCAACATAAACTCATATTTACCAAAGTCACTTTTATTCTCGCCGCTAGCGTATCAAATTGTTGATATATACAATTATAAATTATTTCACGCTCAACTGTTTGAACAGATGAAATTTCGTTTCACAAAAGTACAACCTTCAAAATAATTCTATGAACATTATATCTATTACTCAAAGCATCAAAATGACCTACAACATGGTTATGTATTTATAATCATTGTTCATTTGGATATTGAGAATTTTCTTCTAAACTCCATGGTGCGACAGGTCTAGAAAGCCCCTGACCTATCAGCTGGCTGTTGACCTCACAACCACATGTGTCAATGTCAAAAGTAGGCGATCATCCTACCGGTATAGGAGTGTCTCTCAGCCGTTACACCTGATTTTCTTAACCTGGAGCTGCTACTGTAGATCATTTGTTCTTACTTTACCGTCAATACTAATAAAATTCATTGTTAAAACCGTTGAGGTGAAGAGTCATAAAATAAAATAAGTTACAATATACTTTCTTAGGTAAAATCCGTCGTCCTCAACTTATAAAATATGTAATCTTTATGCCTGTAGGCCTTTCAGAACATCCGTTCCATCTTCAGCAGGTCACTCCTCGCTACAACATCCAGTATGATGGTTGATGCTGCTAGTCTTAATTTCTGGATGTTGTAGCGAAGAGTGACCTGCTGAAGATGGGACGGATGTTCTGAAAGGCCTACAGGCATAAAGATTACATATTTTATAAGTTGTGGACGACGGATTTTACCTAAGAAGGTATATTTTAACTTATTTTATTACTTTACCGTTCAAGGTCATGTAGTCTACTTCTCATCCGAACAATTATTTGGAGGGGGTTGTTTCTTTCAGTAGCCGTTTCCTACGGCAACTGACATAACGTGCTTTCTGTCACTGTTGCCGGTGCAAAACGCATTCCATTCTACAAGTCATTAAAGTAATCATATTAGCCGAAATCTGGTTTGACAGTTAAATGAAACCCGGTACTGTTGTGTATGTAGTATATATTTCTCTGTCTTTCACTATGTGACCTTGAACGGTTAAATAAAACCAAATGCCTGATAATTGTAGCTACACAAATTCCTTATGATGCTGAGTACGCATGGATCCCATACTGGCCGAAATTCTATGTGAAAGGGTACTCGAACCAGCACAAGTAAAGTAGGTAAAGGCATCATGCCTTAAACCGCACGGCAAAGGAATTTCTTGTTAGGACTAAGATTAAAAGACTAATGTATTACTTTAAAAGAATTACTGTGTTTGAGTTAAAGCATAGTTAATAAACTTATTTTAAATATTTAATACACAAGTGATCTTCTTGGTGATAAAATATTAAAATATATATGCAGTCAATATGTCCATTTCACCAATTAATGTTTTAAAATGGTCAACAAGTTTCTACAGCCAAGCTGTCATTCTCAAGACCAGATATTGACTGTCTATTGTGAGTCAATATCTGGTCTTGAGAATGACAGCTTGGCTGTAGAAACTTGTTGACCATTTTAAAACATTAATTGGTGAAATGGGCATATTGACTGCATATATATTTTATTATTTTAAATAAATTCGTAGCAAGACAGCTCCGAAGAGCCAAGGTCGACTGAAATCGTTATAACTGGCTAGCAATAAAAAGTGCAGAAATAATAATAAAAAAAAAGAAATAAAGATTGAAAGAAATGTCGAAAATTAATGAATTAATAAAAATAAAGAAAAACTGAAAGAAATATGAACGAACGAAATAAGAATTGTAAACTGAAAGAGAGAATGGGGGAATAGATGGAAACTTAAAAAATAAATACAAATGAAGACGAAGTACGAAAGTGTGCAGTTAATAACCACGCTGACTGCTACCATTTGTACGGTCTATATAGATAAACCACGCACTGCAAACCATTTGTGCAGTTTTCTTTTGGATCGTCTTTTGTTTCCGTTGTATATACTAGCGTAGATTTCACAACATCCAAGGTTATTAATCAAAAAGCTTTGCCCGGGCCCATAGGAGGCAAAGATTGATTCATCTTTCTTTCCTAAACACTTAAACATGAATGTATCATTATGGTTATTAATCATGAAAGCTAGACGGAACATAAAGGAAGTTAGAATGATCTCCTAAATAAGTAAGTTTCAGTACAGGAATATCAAACAGCAGCATGCACATAAATAACTTGGAACATTAACCAGGATTTATATAAAAATGAAGTTTAATATAAACAAGACATCTGAAATGGATGAAAAATATAACAAATGTAAATACTTGATCATTACGGGAATTTAAACAAAAAAGTAAATAATAAACATTAACATAAAAAACTATGTCATACTTCACTCCACATTCATACTACAGTCCAAGCCAGGGTGGCTTTCCACGGTCTTCTGGACCCAAAACTCAAACCACGCCACTCGCGTGCTCCAGACGACGTTGTCTTAACTCAAAGTTCTGATCGAATGATAATGTTCTTGATGTGCATTGCATATTTGAGCGTTCCGAGGTAGAAGGGGAGATGCGCAGCACAAACAGCGCCACAGGAGAGGCAAAAAGGAGAGTGGGGGTAGATGCATAGAGAAAGGATATTGACATAGTTCACGAATCTTACTGTTCAGGGAGGATAACGGCACTCCAGTAGCGAACCGAAAATAGCACTTTCGGTTCAAAAGAAAGGAAAGAACGAGGAAATGATTATATTGATGACCAACAATTAAAAGTGTCTTCGTTCCTCATTCAAATATGAATTTCAAATGTTTAATGTACCCTCCACTCCTCCAAAAACGAAACCAGTATTCGATTACCATTTCTGTATTTTTTTTTTCTATCCAAGCATTTCTACAGGCTTTATAGCCTACACTTAAGTCACCACAAGAAATATGAAAAAAAAAACGAGGAATTTGGCAAAGAAGTTGCTCATTAATTAATTATGTATTAGAAAATGCATAACAATGACTAAAATATTACTAAAATTAGTGCCATGACTGTTTGAAAGTAAAATAAATTAGATACAGTTTTCTTGTAATAGCTAGCAACTAAATTAATGAGAACATACATCAGGGAAGGAGAACGACCAGTATTCGATTCCCATTTCTTTAATTTATTTTTTTCTTTTCTACCCAAGCATCCATGCAGGTCTTATAGTCTACAGTCTACACTCTACACTATTAGTCACTACGAGAAATATAAGGATATGCAATTTGGCAAAGAAGTAGCTCTTTGATTTATTATGTATTAGAAAAGTATAACAATGACTCTAAACCTATTACTAAAATTCTGGGACATTAGAATAAAAGTACGTACGTCCGATTTTGGTGATGTTTATATTGTAGATTAATTTGTCAGAAATACAGCATTTTTCTTCCTCTATCATAAGTGTAAAGTTCTTAAGTGATAGCTGATTTCTTATGCTAGATATATTTTGGTCAGAAGTAACGTAAATCTCCGGCTATTAAAAAATTGGCTATTAATAAGCTCTCCTGAAAAGTTAGGTTTTCAAACTAATATATAATTACCCTGTGGCTACAGAATTAAAGTCATGACTGATTACAACGTAAAATTATAAATTGGAAACAGCTTTCTTATAACAGCAAGCAAATGAATTAATGAGAACAGACTTCAGTGATACAAAACGAGGTAGGTAATATATTGGACAATTTTGTTCTAGGTACAAGAGTTGTTTGTGAGGAAGTGCTTCTTCTAAGTGACTGCTATTACCATTCACCTATCAGCTTACACTAGTTTACATCATTCAAAATTATCTTTCCAACTGAAGCTCGTGTTCTGTCCATTGCCAAGTGAACTCACTTTCAGCGATAATTTGTTTTGCTGGATTAGCTGTTGACTTAACGTCACTTAAATAATCTTGCATTAATCATGGATTACAAATCGAAAACATCTTGAATCCCAAATACGTTTACCACATATGTTATAAGATATATTTTTGCGCGATAGTGTGTTCTATCGTACTTACAGCAAAGGCTACCATGATTGGGAGTTCAACATCCTACATTTCGGGGTTGCCAACCTAAATAACTACACTGTATTATTACATATCGGGGGCACGCCGTAGCGTAGTGGTTAAGGCACTGGGCTACAAGCCGGAGGGTCGAGGGTTCAAGTACCGTTGGGGTCAGGATTTTTAAACTGACCCAAACCCTCTGGTGGCACTATGGCCCTGGGGTCGACTCAGCCTCTAACAGAAATGAGTACCAGATGCTTGTTCTGGGGCTAAAGGCGACCGTCACGCAGGGCTGACAACCCGGCTGACATAAAGTGCCGATTGTCTAGAAAAAGTGGGAGCCTTAACCTCCTACTACCACAAGGGCCTCCGGGCCTGTTGTGGGATCACTTTTTATTATTACATACCACAAACCACGTGTGGGAAGTAAAACCACTGCCCGCTATGTATACTATGTAGGCTACAATGTATATACAAAAATATATCTAAAAGATAGTGTTAATATACATTATATGAAACAAATCATTGCATTTTAAATGAACTGAACTTTATTTTAAACAATATAAAACAATAAATACGTATTTGCCGCCATTTTATCACTAATTGGAGTCACGGCCTTGTGTAGTTTCAACTAATAAACATTTCCCACACTTTTAACGCTAGTCAATTGTTTATAATGAACTCAAATATTTCCAACAAATATATTATTATTTCACTATTATTTATTATTCTGAAAACACCATCGCGCAAAAAATAATGTAGCCTACAACGCACATGTGTGATATCGGAAATTAGAAGTCTCGCTATTGCACGGTTTTTAAACATTTTCCTCGCTTCTGTAAAAACCACTTCCCAACCTCGCATCGTAATATATTACAGAAGGATACACAGTACTCATTAAAAAATTAAGACATCTTACACATGGAACCTTTAGAAAACAAAATTTCTGATTGTAAGTCAAGATGGATGCTACATGTTCATCGAATGAAGCATCACAAGACACCCAAGCATATGTTAAGCTATCAATCTGCAGGAAGAAGAAGACCAGGACGTCCACTCAAAAGACTATTGGATGGTATTTCTATTGAGACCGAAACAGATCAACAAATGGCCTTAATTCATGAATGAACTATGATGATGATACATAGGCCTATTATATTTCAAAACAAATGCAGGCCAACAAACGCATTTACACATACTGTTGTGATAACGGAACGAATGTTAGTGTATGGGGTAGGGGTGGACTATGTTAAATGTTACTGGATGTGCATACGTCACGAGACTAAAATTGCGACTCTTGTGTGTATAATAACAAAGTAATGTACATTTTATTTACAGTAATTTAACATAATGTAACGCTAGATGAAATCTAGGTGCAAGCCGACAAAAAAATAAAAAAGTGCCGTGGAAATTGAAACAAGGTAAGTTTTATTTCCCACATCTCATGCTGTTTTATTTCCGTCGTGGAAGTAGTTAATTTCACTCGTAATACGTTTAATTAATTGCATTTTAAA
This sequence comes from Diploptera punctata, assembly GCA_030220185.1. Lineage (NCBI taxonomy): Eukaryota > Metazoa > Arthropoda > Insecta > Blattodea > Blaberidae > Diploptera > Diploptera punctata. The sequence continues at coordinate 452,701 of JASPKZ010010282.1, read as the reverse complement.
TTATAATATTTTAACGAAAATATATTATTCCCAGTCTCAAAATGACACTTGAATAATATATAGTATTTCCAATTTAATTATATAAAGGCTTGAAGAAGAGTTAGAAGTAGAGTTAGACAAAAGAAAAATTGACATTGCCATTATTTCGGAAACAAAAAAGAAGAACAAAGGATCAGAAGAATTAGGAAAATATGTAATGATTTATTCTGGAGTTCCAGCAGAGAACTGGGCATCATCAGGAGTCGCAATTTTAATAAGGAAAAATTTGCATAGCAGCATATCAATTATTCAAAATTGCCAGCAAATATAATATGAAAATTTCCACATCAAAATCCAAAACAATGGCAATGTGTGGAAAAAACATACAACGGGTGAAAATTGAGATTGATGGAAAAATTATAGAACAAGTGTCAGATTTCTCTTACTTAGGAAGTGTATTTGCAGAGTATAAGAGTGACATTGATTCAAAATTACAAAAATATAATAAAATGAATGGGGTAATACGAAGACATTTTGGTAAACAGATGAGGACAGAGACAAAACTAAGATTACATAACGTCACATCAAAAGCTGCTCTAAAATACGGAAGTGAAATTTGGATTTTAAATAAAAGAAACTCTCATAAACTTCAAGTAAGCCAAATGCGCTTCTTACGATCATTGTTAGGAGTTAATAGACTGGATCACCAAAGGAACACTACTATCAGAGGAAAACTTGGAGTAGCAAGTTTAAATGAAGATATCCAAAGATACCAACAAGAATGGAAAAATCATCTGAGAAGAATGGCAAGAAATAGACTTCCAAAATTGGCATTCCAATATACCCCAACTGGACATAGGGACCAAGGAAGACCAAAACATCGGTGGAAAGATCAAGACCATCTTCGCTAGGTTTACCGTACAGGCCACATGGCCTAAAACGAATTTGTTCATGATGATGATGATGAAAGGCTTGTTATTATAGTTCATATTATTACTTAAATTCTTTTTTTTTTCTGTTTTCTCTAAATTATGAAACAAGTTAATTGTAGCCAGTTAGTTTCGTTATAAGATAGCAACTCACTATTTTCCTGACGATCCGGATTCAAAGTTCAGTAAAATTTAAATTAGCCTAACTAACTCTAACTCATTGGCACTATCGAACCCGTAGGTTCATGGCCGCGCGGACATAAGCTCTCCATAATCCCTATCCCGAGCTAATATTTTCCAATCATCCCCTGTATAATCTACTTCCCTCAAATCATAGTTAATGTTATTCTCCCACCTCATTCTTGCTCTACAAACTGGGAGAGTACCCTCTGGTTTACCTACAAGAAGCTTCCATACACGTCTTTCATTCTCCATTCGTGCCACATGTCCTGCCCATCGCAGTCTACGAGACTTAACTGTTCTCATTATATCTGGTTTCCTATAAAGACCATGTAGTTCGTTGTTATGTAGTCTTCTCCATTCACCTGTCTGTTCATCTCTCTTTGGTCCAAAAACTTTCCTAAGAACTTTATTCTCAAATACTCGTAATCTCCTTTCCTCCCATAAAGTAAGAGCCCATGTAACTGGTAGAATAATAATTTTTTGAATGGAGTTGGGAAGTCAAGAGTTTCTGTAATGCATAACAACATGCATTTCCAGAATTGAGCCTATGTTTAATTTCCTTGAGCATCTCATTCCTATTTGTGATTATTGTTCCTAGGTATTTGAATTCAGCCACTTCCTCAAAATTTCCCTCATTTGTAATTAGCTGTCCATTTCCATTATAATGTATTTTTATGTGTGACCATATATTTAGTTTTATTTATATTTACTTCCAGTCCCAATTCTGTAGTGTTACTCAGAGTGTGTACGTATTGGCCTTTAGTATCTCCTCGCTATCGGCCAATAGAATTTAAATTAGCCTACCATTATTATTATTTATCATTAAGGTTAGGATTTTTATGCAATATTGACATGCAAAATATGTAAATGTTTATGTAATAATTTCTTTCTTTCTTCCTTTTTTCTTTCTTTCTTTCTTTCTTTCTTTATCTCAGTTTAACCTCTCGCTTAATAGGTATTTTTTACATGTCACATTCCACCCGGGCCTTATAGTGGTACGACTTGTCGGGAGAGGGATTTTAAACTGTGGAACACGCACATACTTCTTTGATCATAAAAGGGGATGTGTGATCAGCTCAATGTCAAGACCTCCTCTGAGTCATCACAACATTAAGATACATTCTTAGTAAACATGGTGAAAATGATAATAATGATTATGTTGGGCAGGTGTTGTTCGGTGACCCTTTGGGCCTTCATCTATTCTGAGATTTGTCTTGCAGGTTAAGAAAGACCCCGAAAAAAGAAAACATAATCCAGAAACGTGCCCCGACCGGGGAGGGAATTCGAAAACGGGCCCGCAGCGACACTACTCTGAGATCACATCGGTGGACTTTATGTAATAATATTAGATAAAATAAGTAAGAGTACATTAAAACTTTTTAAAAATGTATTATTAAATACATTACTATTTCATTTTTACCGGCTGACATCAAGTGTCGATTGTCTTGAAAAAGTGGGAGCCTTAACCTCCCACTACCCCAAGAACCTTCTGAGGCCTGTAGTGGGAATACTTTACTTTACTTTATATAATTTTTATACTAGACACTAAGTAAGAGAGTTCACCGCTGTGGTCTCGAGGTAGCGTGCTGCCTTTACACGCAGGAGGCCCGGGTTCGATTCCCGGTCGGGACAGGCTCGTGGGTGGGGTTTTTTACGGGGTTTTTCCTCATCTATAAGACAAATGTCAGGAAGCTTAGGGCCCAACGGTCCCCGAAAATCATCCGACCATCATCATTATCATTATGATATCATCCTTCACCGGTGTCGAAAGAAACGGGAAGGTAGCACAGCTATAATTATCTAGTAAAGCTGCAAAGCATAGCATGAAAATGCTATAATTGCAGTAAAAGACTTGCCCTCGGGCAGAATTACTATTGAATGGAAGTGTAATATCAGATAAAGGTTAGATATTGAAATTGAGAGCTGTAAAATGTTTGACGTTGTGTGAGAAGGGAGCTGTTATGTTTATACTATAAAGTGATCCCACTATAGGCCTTGTGAGGCCCTGAAGTAATGGAGATTAAGGCATCCACCTTTCTAGACAATTACACCGTGAGATGTTAGCCGAGCTGTCAGCCTTGCATGACGGCCGTATTTACCCTCAGAAAATATTCTGAGACTCATGTCCTTTAGAGAGTGAGTGGACTCCAAGGCCATGATGCCTCCAGAAGGTTTAAGCCAGTTTTAAAACCAATCCTGATCTCATGACGGTGACTCGAAGCCTTGACCTTCCGGGTTATAGCGTTCTGCTTTAATCAACTGAGCTATGGCGTGTCCCTTACGCGCTTCTCCTATTTCAGTTCAAAACAGAGCAGATCGTAGAGGTTTTAAAAGAGACCTTGCAATGTGGAATCCTATACCGAAGATATTAGTATCTACCTGTATCTATGCTTATTTATGGTGTCGAGAGAATGGAATTTGAGTTATAAACAGAGTAGATCATAGAAATTTTAGAAGAGATCTTGCAAATACTCAATATTTTAGTATCTACCTGAAACTATACTTATTTGTGGTGTCGAGAGAATGAAATTTCAGTTAAAATCAGAGTAGATAATAGAAATTTTAGAAGAGACCTTGCAATGTGGAATCCTATACCCAAGATTTTATTATCTACCTGCATCTGTACTTATTTGTGGTGTCGAGAAAATATAATTATTTCCTCAGCCTTGCTCAGCAGCTTTTGAATATGTTGGAAACTCTGTTTGAGTGTGGGATACAGAAATGAGTACAGAAAACTGTTGGCAAACCTGGCGCTGAGAGGCATAAAAGATGGTAAAAGAAGTAGCAGTTAGAAATGAAGTTCTTGATAAGGCTACACATCTCGCGCCGTAGCCGAACGATTTAAGGAATGATTCCTTGATACAGAATTACAGAACTTACGCTGGTTGGAGTCCCACGGGAAGCAAATGTCTCATGGAATTTCGGTCACTGTGGAGCCGGTGCTCACCCAGCATCATGAGGAATTTGGGACTTGCCTGTACCAATGAATTCAATAACTATACAAGCTGTAGCATAGCTACTGATGGGGCCTCCCATGCCGGAAAGGTATTAGATGAGGTTCCAGACAAATACAGACACATCGATCCTCCAAGATTGCTAGGGTTGGTCTAGGGTTAACAACCTAACATCATAAAACCTCAATTGTTACTAAACCCTTACCTAAGCTTCGGACTGGATATTCAAACACAAGACGATTATAACAAAAGGAAAATGCGATAGCTAGTAAAAGAGTACTGTAGAATGGAGGATGAGGTTAGGTGAGGCCAGGGTCGGATTCGAACCGTAGAGCCATATTATGGATGCAAATAAATTTGTATTACGAAATCTAAATTTTGTAGGACTTCAGAAAATGTCCGTAGTGATAGCCAGGAGATACAAAGAGCCAACACGCAGACTCTATTGAGTAACTCAGAAATTAGGGCTGGAAGTAAACATCAATAAAACTAAATATATGGTCACACATAAAAATATGATATAATGGAAATGGACAGTTAATATTAAATGAGCGAATATTTTTAATAAGTGACTGAATTCAAATACCTAGGAACAATAATTACAAAATGGGAATGCTGTGAAGGAAGAAATTAAATTTAGACTCAATTCTGGAAATGCATGATATGCGTTACAGGGACTCGTTGTCGTTCCAACTTCTCTCAAAAAACATTAACTAGGCTACGGGACTTGCGCAAGTTCGAGTCCCCGTCAATGAAGAAATATTCTCATGGTATTTCGAATGGGACTAGTTCCCACCCACCATCGTGAGAAATTTGAGTAGTCATGATAAATGCAGACTCCAGGTTGAAAAAAAAAAAAAGCTATATCGGCTGGGGGACCCAACATGCAGACTATGTGTCAGCCCTGTACTGGTTGGATGATGTTAACCTCTGTGATTAACATATGAGGATGTTAAGCCACCAGCCGGCTGGTAGGCCATGGCTCTTCTACGCCTGTCGCGCTATGAAGTTTTTGAAAATATATTTAAAAACTGTTATTCTCACAGTTATATTATATGGATGCGAAACCAGGACTCATACATTAAGGGAGGAGAAAGGATTAAGAGTATTCGATAATAAAGTCCTTATGAACAGGTGAATGGAGAAGATTACATAGGACCTAACAGCGAGCTACATGATCTTAAATAGGAAACCAGATATAGACCTCGTAATAAGAAGAGTTAAGACTTATAGCCTGCGATGGGGACATGTGGCACGAATGTTGAATGAAAGATGGGCATGGAAGCTTCCTGTAGATAAACAGAGGGAAAGCTACCAGTAGGTAGACCAAGACTGAGGTGGCAGAATAACATTAATCATGATTTGAGGTACAAAGCTTAGAAATGAACCTCCTTGGAAGAACAAAAGGCTACACAAAATTGGATAGGATAAAGAATGAAGATATAAGAACAGAGTAAAATATATATCCATTGAATTATAAAATTAAAGAATATAGAGATAAATGGTTTAGACATGTAGAAAGAATGAATGTAACATGATTACCAAATGCAGCATTTAACTACAAGCCAAGAGGTTCAAGGAATGTAGGAATGCAAGTGAAAACTTGGACAGAACTACTGTGAGGCGGAACATATAATTTACCTAGTCCGTGAAGTGAAAAAGAAGAAGAAGATGATGATGATTATGATGATTTGAAGGAAATAAATTATACAAGGGATGTTCGGAAAACTTTAGCTGAAAATAGGGATGTTAGGAGAGCTTATGTCCGTGGGGGTTTTAACCTACGGGTTCGGTAGTACCTGTAAGTGAGTTAGTCATAGAAAATGCTAATTTAAAATTGATCATCATCATCATCATCACTCCAGGGATTAGGCAAATGCCCGTTCCGACTTCATAATGCATTAGCCCAACGTCTTCTAGGTCTTCCAACATCACGTCTTCCTCTTGCTTGATAATTTCTTGCTAACAATGGATATCTCTCCTTACTCATTCCATCCATGTGATCAATCTATTTCTGTCTGTAATTCGTGACTTTATCCAATAAAGGCTGTACTTTAAATTCTTCTCTTATATCCTCATTTCTTATTCTATCAAGTCTTGTATATCCTTTTACTTGTCTTAGGAACCTCATCTCCGCCGTCTGTATTCTATCCTCTTTTTTTTTTCACTGGTGCCCAAGTTTCACATCCATACAATATTGTGGGAACCGCCATAACATTATACATTTTTATCTTGGTTTCTTAAAATTGATTGCCTACATAATTGTCTCCGTTTTTATCAGAGATTATCTTACGTTCAAGTTTGTATTAGTGGAAAATATCGATAACATTTTAGCGAAAAAAATCGTAACACCCTAATTTCTCTGGGCGGAACAAAACTAACGCAATAGACATCTATGATTAGTTAAGATAATATTAAATTTATTGGTAACAATAATTTAATATTGGGTTTGAAGGGGATTTTTTGGTATTTTAATATATTTTGAGAATGATAAACTGGATTAAAACGGTTTAAAACTTCAAGTCCTTCTAATAACAACGTAATTTTTGAGACACGACGTATACGATATATAAATTAATGCATTCTAAGAACTATTATATATTCCAATACGATACTTTAATCCGAGTGTTTTATTGAAGAACAATCATATTTTATCGACACTATATAGGCTATATTTTAAAATAATGTAAGTACATATCATAGTATTATTGCCTTATTCCTGAGGCAATTCAGTGGTATTAAACTCTCCATTTTTATCAATACAAGATAATCCACCATATTTCTTTCATATCCTGGCAATCATCGGGAAGTAAATATGTGCTCATATATTGACGTATCGTACACTGACATCTATATGCGTATTTATACAAATAGGCTTAGTATTTAGTTCCTCTACTCAATTTCGCAAACTCGTTGCAAAAATACACACATTTAATAGGAGGATTATTTGACTTGTAAATTGAAGGAAGTTGCTAAATCCACAGGACTTATTGTTTACAATCCTTATCGTAATGCTATTTATGTTTGTGTGGATGACATTTATGTTGTAAATATTAGTACGTGACTGAATTGTCGTAATAAATAATGTTTACGTTATTAGGAACGACCTTTCTAACATCGAAGTTTCGAGAACATCTATTATGATGGTGGCGACAAACTTATCACTAAAATAATATAATGACAACAACTAAGGGCACAAAGTTGCTGATTCATAAAACTCTTATAAGACCAGTAATTAATTACATGAATGCATCAGAAACGTGGATTCTTTTAAAGTCAGATGAGAAATCTCTGGCTTCTTTTGAAAGAAAGATATTACGGGCTATTTTTACACGCTTTATATTAGCTTGACCTGTATCTATCTATCTATCTATCTATCTATCTATCTATCTATCTATCTATCTATCTATCTATCTATCTATCTATCTATCTATCTATCTATCTATCTATCTATCTATCTATCTATCTATCTACCTATCTATCTATGTAACGGAATCTTTCAACGCGATTTTCGCCCACTTAAGATCATTGGATCGACTTGAAACTTTGTATACTTGTAGAGGACCAGTGACAATACAATAATTTCATATTTATTTTCTAAAATCCTGGCCATAATCATCAGAAAATCGAAAAAAAGTGTTTTTATATCAATGTAACGGAATCTTTCAACGCGATTTTCACCCACTTAGGAACATTGGATCGACTCGAAACTTTGTACACTTGTAGAGGACCCGTGACAATACAATAATTTCATATTTATTTTCTAAAATCCTGGCCATAATCATCAGAAAATAAAAAATAAGTGTTTTTGTATCAATGTAACGGAATCTTTCAACGCGATTTTCACCCACTTAGGAACATTGGATCGACTCGTAACTGTGTACACTTGTAGAGGACCAGTGACAATACAATAATTTCATATTTATTTTCTAAAATCCTGGCCATAATCATCAGAAAATTAAAAAAAAGTGTTTTTGTATCAATGTAACGGAATCTTTCAACGCGATTTTCACCCACTTAGAAACATTGCATCGACTTGAAACTTTGTATACGTGTAGAGGACCCGTGACAATAAAATAATTTCATATTTTGTTTCTAAAATCCTGGCCAGAATCATCCGAAAATCAAAAAAATTAAAACTGGTATAATAGGTTGCGGACTTGTCGACTTTTTAGTCAATCGTTGTAAGAGCTCAGTTGGTAGAACAGTGAACTCTTAGTGGTATATAATTTCAGTAATCCATACGTCGCTGGTTCAAATCCGGCTGGGAGGGGTTTTTTTTATAGAAGAGTGTTACTTTTAGCTCATACTACAATAGTATCGAATTTAAAGATATTTACATTTTTATCTTATTCTGTAAAATTTTAAAACTAAAAAATAAAAAATAAATAATAGTTTTAAAAACTAAAAGAACACACTTTATTAGAAAACTAAAAAAATGAAAAATAATTTTAATTTCCAATACGCTTGGGATAAAATTAAAGTGGTTAACAAAAAAATTATCTCCAACACATATAGAATAAAACTAGAGTTATCAACAAAAAGAAAATAATTTTACCATCAAAAGCGTGGGGTGCTTTTTATGATGTTTACATTTTATTCTTAGAGAGCTTACTTTTACCAATATCTGTTTATTATCAAATATATTAATTGATATAGAGCACCCCACGCTTTTGATGGTAAAATTATTTTCTTTTTGTTGATAACTCTAGTTTTATTCTATATGTGTTGGAGATTATTTTTTTGTTGGCCACTTTAATTTTATACCAAGCGTATTGGAAATTGAAATTATTTTTCATTTTTTACTTTTCTAATAAAGCGTGTTCTATTAGTTTTTTAAAACTATTATTTATTGCTATGATTTAGGTAGCGTAAGCCATTTAAACGTCAAAATAGGGACTTTATTTCTCGTTTTTCGCTACAAAGGTTGCGAAGGGGTTGAGTATAACAACTCTCTTATAGTGTATGTTCATCCCCGGAATCTCCTGAACATTTTTCAAAAAGCCCCATCTCAATCGTATAAACGGTTTGGCAGAGCACGCTTGCCCGGGAATCTACGTAACCCGATCTTCTTGGCATCAATGAAAGACAAAAATGGTTATTGTGAGTTATTCGTATAAGATAAATATATGCTGTCGCGGACGTTTTTGTTGAGTTTTTTGAGATATTCAACTCTGTGTACATTAATTTCGTGTATTTGTTATGGTTTAGGCAGCGTAAGCCATTTAAGCGTCAAAATAGGGACTTTATTTCACGTTTTTCATTACGAAGAGTGATTTTTAGGGGCGAAGGGATTGAATATCACAATTCTCTTATAGTCTATGTTCATCCCGGGAATATCCTGAACATTTTGCAAAAAAAACCATCACAGTCGGATCTACGGAATGGCCGCGCATAAAGTAAGAACAAAGAAACAAACATTAATTTTTATATATTAGATCAAGGTGTCAAACTTATGAGCTTAGACCATAAGATATAGATCAACTTGCAGATTAGTATGATATAAAAAAATCACAATTCTTAACTCGGAATATATATTTGTTTTACCCATATTGCAATGTTAAGAGTTATTTTGCATTAGTAAGTAAAGTAAAGTGATCCCACAACAGACCCGGAGGCCCTTGGGGTAGTAGGAGGTTAGGGCTCCCACTTTTTCTAGACAATCGGCACTTTATGTCAGCCGGGTTGTCAGCCCTGCGTGACGGCCGCCTATACCCCCAGAACAAGCGTCTGGTACTCATTTACGTTAGAGGCTGAGTCGACCCCAGGGCCATAGTGCCGCCAGAGGGTTTGGGTCAGTTTAAAAATCCTGACCCCAACGGGACTTGAACCCTCGACCCTCTGGTTTGTAGCTCAGTGCCTTAACCGCTAAGCTACGGCGTGCCCCCAATTTTGCATTAGTTCTTTTTTTAAAATCCCTTCATGTTTTATATTAGACTATTGACTTAATCAAACTATAATTTTATTATTATTTTTGCATTTATATTAATATATTTTTATTATTTGTATTGTTGAACAGGATTAAGCTATATTTTTGGATGTGATTATATTTCCTATGGGTTAATCATTTTGATATTATGGATTTGTGTCCGTCAAATATATAGGCCTATATATCATAATTTCATTTACATATAGCAAACAAATACTGACTTTTCATTCTTACGTAAATCATTTTACATTGTAAGCCATAGGCCTACCCAATGAAACCAATAGCGTACACAAGGTACCCTCAACTTACAGTCGTTACTGGAAAATTCCTTTAAAAATAATGACAAAATTCTTTTCAATAAAAAAAATGGTAACGTATTTTGCAAGTTCCAAATACATAAACTCCATGAAGCGACAGGCCTAGCCTATCAGTCGGTTCTTTTCCCTTACACTCACTTGTTATTTATAGAGATGAACGATCATCAGGCCAATATAGAGGTGGCAAAATGTCAATATGTCGTTTCACTCACCCGTTAATACGGATTTTCTCAACCTAAAGACACTACTTATTATAGCTATCCGAATTCTTCACGATAATGGGAAGGCACCGGTCCCATATTGGCCGAATTTTCATGAGAAAATTTCTTCTCCCATGGGGACTCGAACCAAGCAAGTCCCGTAGCTCTACATGAAGACATCACGCCTTATACCTCTCGGTTATGGCGCGGGATATTATATATATATATATATATATACATATATATTTAATATATATATATATTATATATATATATTATATATATATATATTATTATTACATATATATTATATATATAATATATATATATATTATATATACATATATATATAATATATATATATATATTATATTATATATATATTATATATATATATTATATATATATATATATATGACAAAAAATGGATCATCTGAATTAGACATCGAAAAAAGAATAATAGAGACAAAAAAAATTATTGCCATATTAAATTATATTTTATGAAGTAGGAATATAATCAAGAGGACTAAATTATTAATACGGAGAATATAACACAATTGTGAAGAGTATTTTTATTATATGGTGCGGAAACGTGGACGTTGATGTACAAACATATAAATAAATTATTGATCACAGAAATTAACTTTTTAAGTAGATCGGCAAGAATATAAAAATAAAATAAAAAATAATATAATAAGAGAAATTATGAATGTAAAAAAGAGTATTGTACAAAATGTTGAAAAAATCCGACTAAGATGGTATGGACATATAATGTGAAGAAGGGGCACAGAAACAAACGGAGTATTAAAATGCATACCTCCTGGAAAAGAAAATTGTGGTAGACCAAAGCCAACGTGGATAAAGGGAATTCCAGACAATATGAAGAAGAGAAATATGACAGAAGCAGACACGCAAGATCGGGAAGTGTGGGAGAAAAAAAATGTATATTTGGTTGAGGGTACCTGTGTAAATAACAGAAACAATCCTGAATAATATATATGTATATATATATATATATATATATATATATATATATATATAACATGATAAGAAAAATAAATGACTGGACGGGATTTGAACCCAGATCTCTGGGTTGGTACCCCAGCGTGTATCCATTACACCATCATGCGAATCCAATTCAAACACTTATGTTTCTTATAATGGATGTAATGGATATATATATATATATATATATATATATATATATATATATATAAGAAAAATAAGTGTTTGAATTGGTTTCGCCTGGTGGTGTAATGGATAACACGCTGGGGTACCAACCTAAAGATCCGGGTTCAAATCCCGTTCAGACATTTATTTTTCTCATCATGTCATATTAAGCTTGCATTGCTCAGTGTCAAAAATTTAATTATAACATGTATATATATATATATATATATATATATATATATATATATATATTATAATATGTAGTAGGATAATATCATTAACGTTTCACTATGCTGGGTTTCTTTCAGGTAAAATAACAATTGCAGCAAAAAAAAATATTCTTTCTTTAATAACGAGCTTCGCAATTACTTCCTGTATATGTTGAACAAGAAAGTTTGCACGCAAGTGCAAAATATTTTACTTGGCATTAATAATTGTGACAGTTATTATCTCTGACTAATATGTAACTCTTTTTATGTTGTACTTCAAAATTTAGAATGTTAACAACCTTGAATATTAACAAACCATAATTTCACAAATTATATCTTAATGATCACTAAATCGTAAAAAGAATCAGTTTAGTTATTTATAGGCCTATAAAGTACAAATTTAAGAAAAAACGCGGCCCTGTTGTGCAAGTGGCTAGTCACTCGCCTTTCACCTCTGTGTCCTGAGTTCGCGTCTATGTTATTCCGTGGGGTTCGCAATGAACGAATGGACGAATCGATGGCAAGGCAAGTTTTTATCGCAGTGTCTTCCATTTCTCGCTGCCTAAAATTTGATTCTACCACTTGTCCATACATCTGCGATCCATTTCATTTCACTTCATTAGTTCCTGTGACGGCGCTAGTAGCCTGGTAAGTCGACATCCGCATATATCACCAACCTTCAATATTAGGATCTCGTTTTACCCTTTGACCTGGCATTACGCCGGACACGAATGAAGAGTTTATTTTACGTTTATAAAAAACTCATTAATATCCCCCATTATGAGATTCTTTATAGAAAATGGTACACTTTTAATTTGCTATAGATACTAATTGTCATAAGTAATGCCACGAGTGATTTCCAAATTATCGATAAATTCACGACTCACGAAGTGAGGAGTGAATTTATCTAGAGAATTTGGAAATCAAGAGTGGCATTTGTTAGGACTATTTAACGAATAAAATTAAGCTGTTTACTCACAAATCATTATTTAACTATAGTTATTTTAAAATATTTATATATTTAATGTAAACGGCGATGTTTGAAAACAAATGAGAAACGATACGTACGCTTCTACTGCTTCTTTTGTTTATCACTGCAACCAGATCATACTATTTATTGCCAAAGGAACGCAATATTGTAAGAATGCTCTCTAGTGGAGATAAAATGAAACACATCAATCTGTATATTAATTCATTTTTGATGTCGTATACATTTAAGAAAGTGCAAACAGTGGTTTCTTTTTTTGGTGGTATAATCAATTGCTACAAATGTTGACATGTAAGCACTATTATATACAATCTGGTAGCCGTATTTGTTATAGGCTCAGTCACTGCAAAATAACGGTCAGACCTGTTCAGAATATTAAAAAGGAGGAGCTTTGCTTAATATATGATAATCCTAACACTGATAAATATTTCGTGAAACACGTCTCTGATTGGTTGTAATACAGAAATCATTGAAACGTGATTGGTCATTGACTCCCATTTGGGGCATGAGTTAAATAGTCTATAAAAATTAGGTTTTAGGCTAAAAGGCCCTTGGTTTACCATCCAGCAACGTTGTCATATTTACCTGTGTCAGTCATGGAAGTGGACGATCGAGTCAGAATAAAGATAGCCAGATGTTTGATCAGCATGCAAGTCTCCCAACCGACACAAATGATTTTCTTAACCTAGAGTCCCTATTAAGCACATGGGTAGGGTATACTGGTCCCAATCGATCGACTGAAATTCCATGAAAAGATGCCTTATCCCATGGGAATTGTAACCGTACATCTAAGCCAATACACTTAGATCTCTCTGCTATGGTGCAGGATCTACAATTGTTAAGGATTATTAATTTTTTAAGTCTGTATGCACACATTTTGGTAAACATCAAATGTATGCAAATCTGTAACAATGAATTGAAAATAGGGCCACAGCCTGCTTCTTTGTTTATGAATTGAAATAGCGCACTTTCAATATTAATATAGAACACTCATCTCTCGCCGACATCTGTAGGAGAATAAGCGGAACTAAAATACCCTGGTTAAGTAATTCCCACGGGGGAGCAGCTTTCCCCACGTGGGAGTACACATGCCATATCCTACATATTTCAAGAGCAGTTTCGATGGTAAATAAGTATTTTTCAAGGAAAATACAAGAATAAAATATTTTAGGAAAAACGGTCACGAATTTCTTCCTTCCGTGACAATCTATAGGTCCTGTTGGACTTTGGCCTTCTTTATACGTAGTGCGTCTTGAGTCCCCAGTTTCTGGTTAGTCTTATTAACTAACATCTTTTATTCACCTTGCAAAAGGTAACCTATTTGGCATTAACACCTGTTCGTTCCTCTCTACTGATCCACTATCAAGCATAAGGAATCCCAATGAAAAAAAGTTTTTATACCCTAAAGGAGAGTTAGGAAGAAGTAAAATAAAGACGAAGAGTATAAGGAAGAAGGAGAATAAAAATATTAAGGATGATAATCAATCAATAATTTAGGGATAACATTATTACCTCTCGCGCATCTGGGCCCGGGTTCAATTCATGGTCTCGTTGAATTGCCTAGTAAAATATTCTTTATATTTTTCCGAAAAAAATGACGGAAATTTGGGCAGCAGTTTCCCTGAAAAAATATTGGCGTCTTAATTATCATTAATCTTATTCATGAGAAATTATCTAAAGACACCAAATCTATCTAATTCATAGATTTTTCTCAGGTTTGACTTGTCCCTTTATAAATATTTTTACGTGCCCCACGACACATGCTTTCTTTAAACTTTGGATCACATATATAATGTTTTACTACAAAAGGACATGGAGGGCCTCGCCGTATTAAGTGATCAACTTAATCCTAGGGCCATCTTCGATTCAACACGAAAATTTAAGACAAGAAATACCTTTCACGCACAGGCCAATATTCATACTAAACAAGGAGAATATGCTATGAATGATTATTATGGTCAGGTGGTTTTCGGGGACTATTAAGAGCTTAATTTTTGCCTGACAAATTTTATGTGTGAAGAAAAAAAAAACCAAAAAACCTCACACAGGAAAACTGCACAGACGAGGATAGAACCCAAGTCAACGATGTTAGGTCTATCCACAAATCACAGCGCGCAGCGGTGGATCTAGTTCACAACATTGAAACTAAGTCATAGGGTATATCAAAAAGAAAATACTAATTTTATAACTTAAATTACATACATTTAGGGCTATAATTTGCAGAGGGTAAATAGTGAATAATATTTTAATTAGAATTGATATTTTTGAAACGTGAAGTTAATGTATTGTAAAAGGAACGTCAGCTTCTAATAAGTGACAGATGAAATGCCCAGCTCGGATGGTTTGGTTTTGCGATTGGTTTAAGTGTTCAAGTGAAGTTGAAGTATTTATTCGATTATCGAATATCGTGGCACTGAGAGAGTATTACAACATGTGTACCAGATTTTTCTTGGGCGTTCTCCACAGATCAGGCCATAACCTAAAGTAAAGTCGCGATATGACCATTGTAGTTAAAGTGACTATAAATAAATTATAAGGATGAGGGGAAGGAGGACAATAAGAAGAAGTGAAACCTTGATTTTGCTTAGTAAATGTGGAAAAAATATATAATAAGTGTGGAATTGGGTAATGAGAGGTCTGCACGAAGATCTCTAGTAGCTAGCGACGAGAAGTAATTGGCACTCTTGAAGTGTACCAGCGGCTAATGGACTTGTAAAATTAATGGCCAAGGAAATGCCAACTCGCTATCTCGTCCCTCATCGAAACCACTTCTACATATTTATCACACTCATTCCTTCGCACTTGTTTTTGGTAGGTAATCCATTCTTTCCTACTCTTCAAGCCATTCTACGATATAATTATCTTTTATCTCAAGACAGTCGGTATATATTTTACACAGCTGCTAGTTTCTTACCCCTCCTACTTTCCCTCTACTCTTCCTTGTCCTTATGTGGGGTTTATGAACTCGTAACTTGAGAAAATACATAATACTTACATTAGAGACAAAATGAAAGAGTTTAATGTATTTAAAATTTTATGTGCACGTAATTTATGGCCGCTGTATAAAATGCACAGTAAAAATAATTAGAGTAATGAATAAGTTTTAATATGAAATATGTAAGTTCCATTTCAAGGTCTTAAAATGTAACTTCTTGCACCACATTGAAATAAAGAAAGTGCAATAAACTACAAAGCACAAATTAACTGGTAATTCAAAACGATTAATACAAGTTAAGTCACGAAAGATATCCAATTAAAGCTGTAAGAAACACAACCAGGTTATCACGAGTAGTGTTACAATTATAGAAATGAATTTTTCCCTCTGGTTAATTATTCCCGATGAACTAATCATCATCATCATCCAGGGATTAAGCCTGATGACTAGTTCCGGTTTCATGAAAGCTAGAATTGTTAAATTGTTCAGACCATCTTCTGTGTGGGCGTCCAACGTTTCTCCTTCCGTGTGTTTATAATTTAGCAATAATTTTGGAAATCTTTCTTCTGGCATTCTATCAATATATTCTTTCCAGGCGTTCCTATATTTAATTATTCGGTCTGTAAGTTTGAAAATGTTTAATTCCTTTCTTACATCTTTATTTCTTTTCTTATTCAGCAGAGTATATCCTGCTATATTTCTTAAAAATCTTACCTCAGCTGCTTCCAATCTTTGTTCTTGTCTTTTAGTGATCGTCCAACATTCTGAACCATACATCAATACAGGAACAGCCATTACTTTATAAAATTTCATTTTTGTTTCTTTTCTTGTGTTTTTAAGGGTTATTTTAATAGTGCCACACATTAGATTAAATTTATTTATTTGTCATTAATGATGAACTAGTGATTACAGTAAATTATTTCTATCTGGTTCAGAGGTACGAGGATTCAAACCTGGCCAGGTTGATGAATTTTTTTCAAGGCATAAATATCCTTCGTAAGGTAAATCAAATCTTTGATTACATGCTATGGATTTACGGCACATAAAATAAACTCGAGCCTCAAATAAGAGTCCTCTAGGCCTAGGCAAAATTCCTGGTCTCTTTCACGCCCAGCTTTGAATTTCTTCAGAAATGATCTGACCTGTTAAACATCGACAATGGAAATTTGTAGTTCGCCGATACAAAGTAGGCTACTCTGAAATTTCACCAAGTGACGTAATCTGAAATAACACGTGGCGAAACAAAATGCCATCTTCACTTCACTTTAATAGTTAGACGTATATGGACGCTTAAAGTCGAAAGTTAGAAAATCAATGTGACTTCCAACACGAGGCGGGAGTGCGTGAGATTATTTAAAACTAATGGATTCTGATTTATGTGTTTTAGTGCATTGACCACTCAAGGAAAGTAGAATGTCAGTACGTACATTGTTCATGATTCTCAACACTATACTTGCCTAGACTTATTGTTATTATTATAGACCGGATTATAAGCAACATAACAAGCTCGAAATATGCATGCAAATATGCATGAAAAATTCAATATATATGAAACAATAAAAAAACATAATTATTACTTTATTAATAGTGGAATGCAGGCTTTCACGGCCGGTAATCATGGTAGTAAAAGATTCCGGGCTATGTGGCCGTGGTCTATAACTGGCGTTTCTTCCAGACGTTTCTCCCTCAACTGCGGAGGGCATCTTCAGTGGCGAGCGCTAGAAGCTGTTGTTTCCATGTCGTAGACTCGACAGCTTCTAGCGCTCGCCACTGAAGATGCCCTCCGCAGTTGAGGGAGAAACGTCTGGAAGAAACGCCAGTTATAGACCACGGCCACATAGCCCGGAATCGTTTACTACCATATTACTTTATTAGATATTTTATTTCTAAATGAACATATTAATTAGTATTTTTATTATCTATTTATTAATATTACCGTTTATCACTGATAAATGATAAATAATCAGTCAGTATGAAGCAAAAGTATTGTTCACAAATTAAAATATTGTACATTTTGCTACTACTGTAAACAGAAACGATCAGGCACTGTTCCAAATCTTCGGTAGTAATGTTGACAGTTCGCTCAAAATATTTTTTTATAAACAGAAAAGGACCATTCTTTGTCAACTGAAGCAACTGGGCAATATTTGAATTCGGGTGCTATTTTGACGCTTACTATTTCTGGCAAAAGTTAGCCCGTCCCATTTATAAAGCTATTAATTTGAGACAAAAGTTCAAATCCTGGGTTATCGTTCAAAATGTTTTCAAATTTTTCCTTAAGTTTGCTTGGAAATATCTCCAGCAATAAGGAGTTCAGTTGACGGATTTTATCCATTAACTGAATAGATTCAATCAACGCAAGAAACCTTAAATTTCAAGCTTTTTAATAGTTACAGGTGAGTGCTAATCACAGCTATGTTTTGTTTTAATACTGGAATCGTTAAATGCTTCCTTGCACTGACAAACTGCCAAAGCCTCTGCACTATCGAAATTGTTTACTACACTTTTGATGGCCTTGAAATGTTCA
Organism: Diploptera punctata; assembly: GCA_030220185.1. Taxonomy (NCBI): domain Eukaryota; kingdom Metazoa; phylum Arthropoda; class Insecta; order Blattodea; family Blaberidae; genus Diploptera; species Diploptera punctata. The sequence continues at coordinate 434,381 of JASPKZ010010282.1, read as the reverse complement.
TTATAAAATAACACAGATTTTTAAAATATTGTAAATATAGCGCGCGAAAATATGCATTATCACTAGTTTTCAGTTAAAATATGCAATACCTTATAATAAAAGTTTAGGAATTATTAATCAAGTTATGAAACCATCCCGTGTACAAAAAAACACCAGATTACGTTTATATAACACTTTGGCTAGACCAGTGTTGACCTATGATAGTGAAGCATGGACACTAAAAAAAACAACATGAAAGCAGAATAACGGCTTGTGAAATGAGATTCATGCGCAGAACAGCGGGTTACACCAGATGGGATCGGAAAAGGAACACCGATATCTTAAAAGAATTGAAGACTACGCCAATTTTGGAATATATTAAACAGTACCAACTAAATTGGAAACACCGTCTTGAAAGAATGAGTTCAAATCGGATCCCCAAAGCTGTTTATAATTATATACCAAGAGGACGAAGATCACTGGGCCGTCCTATGAAACGCTGGAGGGAAAATTTTCTATAGGATCGTAACAGGCCTTGGCCTAATACTTGGAAGGAAGAAGAAGAAGAAGAATATGCAATACCAGGTGAAAAAAGGTCTAAATATGCAAATGCATATGTAACATGCAAATGCATATAATCCGGTCTCTAGTTATTATCGTTGGTGATTAGTGAAAGAGAAGACTAGGTTGTCAGATAAATATTTTTATTAATTTAATTGGATACAATTTACTCAGTTATATAACCAACATGAAAAGTATTGCAGGAGCTGTTTTCCTATATTTAATGTTATCCCGGATCCGAGGCGGGGAGTATTGGTGCTGAACCACATCGGAATTGTTCAGGTTTTTCTCGGAGTTCCCCGTTTTCCGAATTCCATCCCATCAACATTCTCCACTCCTCATTCCTTCCCCGTCATGTCATTTCTTCTCTATTCATTCATGTTACACATTATCATCAATAACCCAATCACCAAACATAAACATTTGAAAAGCGCGAACGCGTTTCTTAATCTATTGAATTCAATACCTAGTCTTGATTACTTGATAGCTTAGCTATCAAAAGGCATTGACGCTTTTTAAAATGTTTTTGTTTGGTGATTGGGTTACTGATAATCCATCCATAGTAATTATGCCAGAGGGCAGGTCTTTCGCTGCAATCATCGAATTTTCATGCTATGATTTGCAGCTTTACTAGGGAATTGTAGGTGTGGTAGCTTCCCGTTGCTTTCCACACCGGTGAAGGATGGTGATGATAATGATAAGGATGATAATGATGATGATGGCCATATGATTTCGGTTACCGTTTGGACCTTAAAGTTTTCCTGGCATTTGTCTTACAGGTGAGGAAAAACCCTGATAAAAACCTCACCCAGAAAAACTCCCGTGCGGGGATCGAACCCGGGCCCGCTGCGTGACAAGGCAGCACGCTACCTCGAGACCACAGCGGAGGACTTACTGATAATAATGTGTGACATATTTTATCGTCACCAAAACGTTCCTGTACTTTAAGGATTTTATCTACATTACAGTAGTTATCCTTCAGCCCAAATGTATTTAGCTTCGCCTTAGATTTCTATCCTCAGCATCTTCTTCTTTGAGGTCTCTGCTGATCATGTTTTTCTCTCGCTTCATCCATCCATCCATTGTTCCCTGGGTTTCCGCCTCCTCCTCCTGACGTCAGCATTCCACTCCAGTATCATTCTTGGGATTCTATTATTTTCCATCCTCTTCGGATGTCCATATCATTTCAATCTTCGTTTTTCTATTACTTCTATGTTATTATGTTTAATATTAATTATCTAATTTTCTGGTTCCGAATTTTCTCCTTTCTTGATTTTCTTGATGCCCTTCGCCAAAAATCCATCTCTGTTTTCAATAATTCTTTTGCTTGCCGTCTACCTAACGTCTAGGTCTCTGCACCGTTTAACATTATGCTTTGTACTAATGATTTAAATATTAATGTATTTGTTTTATTTATAATATTTTACTCCATATCATTGAATTTAACGTTCTAATTACTTTTCTTCCTTCACTAATTATTGTCTCATTTTCACTATAACTTTTCCCATCCTTCAAATATGGATGTGACCAACAATTTTAGAGTAACATTACGTTTATTAGTTGGCACACTAGGGTACATTGTAGCCAAGATTAAATAAATATCCTCAACTAGTGTCCAACTCAGGGTCGGCTGGAGGGATGAGATGAGATGAACCCCTATATATAGAGGTCAGTGAATGACAAGGGTGCCGGCCGACCACGCCCGACGCACCATCACAGGGGCAGATGAATGAAATAAAATGAAATGGATGAGATAAGTATGGAGAAATGGTGGAATAAAATTGTGACAGGGGAAATTGGGAGAAAACCCCGCCAGAAAAACTTGTTCAAGCTCCGTTTCGCACCACGAAAGCCACATGGAGTGACCGATACTCGATTTCGGGATCCCAGCAGCGGTGAGAGTAGAGCGTCTAACAGATTGCGCCACGGAGGCGCCCACACACACACACACACATATGTATATTTATCCATCCATAGTAATTCTACCCGAGGGCAGGTCTTTCACTGCAATCATAGCATTTTCATGCTATGCTTTGCAGCTTTACTAGGGAATTATAGGTGTGGTAGCTTCCCGTTGCTTTCCACACCGGTGAAGGATGGTGATGATAATGATAAGGATGATAATGATGGCCGGATGATTTTTGGGAACCGTTGGCCCTAAGCGTCCTGACATTTGTCTTATAGGTGAGGAAAAACCCCGAAAAACCTCACCCAGGAAGCTTGTCCCGACCGGGGATTGAACCCGGGCCCGCTGCGTGACAAGGCAGCACGCTACCTCGAGACCATAGCGGTGGAATATATATATTTATTTATTTATTTCATTGCCACTTGGTTGTCTTACGATATTTCTGGCATCATCTCTTGGCATTGGCGGAAATATACACTCTTCTGTGGTTGGGACGCTTGAAAGGCAGATATATGCTATACCGATGATACGATAAGAGATAAATCATAAAGAAGCACCAGAATAATTCTTAACTTGATCTAAATCACAGGCCATGGGCGAAAATAGGAATAGGCCTAATTCCTTTTAAGGAAAAGTTATTGTGGTCTGGAAACGAATCTGGGACCTCATAAACTGTAGTCAGAAGCTCTTACCACAAGACCACAATATTGGTCAGGAATTACATTTTAAAATGAAAATCAGATAGAATAAAACAAACATTAAAACAAAATCGCAATATATCAACAATGGTGTAATAGCCCAAATTTGGGTCTTAGTCTCTCCTTTGTTAGGAGTTACTAAACCAAGTTAATTTTGAGTAGGGGGTTTTATTTCCCTACAGATATCACGAAAGGTATGCTGTCAACATAACCCAATAAGACATCTAGTAGTAAACCAAGGTATTACTAGGATGACTAATATCGGTAAATTTTGTTTAGAGGTCTCTTTATTTCGGCTTAAGGTTCTTTTACGAGCCTGAAAATCTTCAGACTCGGAATCCAAGGCTTAAAGTCCCTCCCGGAGAACTTGCTCCTTGGATGCTTCCATCCCAAAAAAGCCATCGATTCCGGCCGGGTTTGAACCCGCAACCCTCGGTGCCAGAAGCAAGAACATAAAAACTAGCCCACCACATTAAAAACGCATGTAATTAGAAAACTATATGAAAATAAAAATAAGAGTTAATTAAATAAAAAATCTCGTAAATAGAACTTAATTGTTTGAAGGAGATTTAACAAAATTTAATTTAAATGAGAAATCAGGGTTTTCGCTTCCTAGAAACATCTGGTGGATTCGATCAGTATTTACAATATTTACAGAAATATTTTGCCAATAAGGAGCAAAAAGATATTAAACATAGGTTACAATCTGAAAACACATGTTATTATATCCTAGATTGAGGGACTCTTGTCATCCCATCCCAACTCCTCTCAAAACACGTTTCAGTGAAATATTTAACACGATTATTCTTCTAGCTACATTAAACGGAGGCAAAATAATATTATGATCCCTTACTTTAGGGGACGAGAAAAGATTACGAGTATTTGAGAATAAAGTCTTAGAAAAGTTTATGGACCAAAGATAAATGAAGGCAGATGAATGGCGAAGACTATATAAAAGTGAGCTAAATAATCTGATAGTATTCTTTTAACAATTAATAAATTTAATTATCTATGAAAATAATATTAACAAATATTTTCTTTTGTTTTGTTTTAAATATTGTACAAACGTAAAATTAGTTTTCTATATCTCATTATTTTTCTTTGTTTTATACATACATTAGACAGGGACAATTTAATATGTCTGATTGTATACATTTTATTATTAGTTTTAGTCTTAATTTTAACTAACATTAACTAGTTGCATTATAGATCGTAATATAATAGATATTATCTTTTTGATCAAATTTTTATTTAATATTTAATATTAGAGTTCATTGTGATTGTTATATTCTGATGTAATAGGCCTATATGTTTTCCCTGGTGAGTGGAAGAGAAGGCCACATGGCCTTAACTCCACCAGGCTAAATAAATAAATCTAAATCTAAAATAAAATCTAAATGTAACAGGAACAGTTAAATCTCATGGACAGCGAAGGACAAGACATGTGACACGAATGGGGGAACGAAAGAGAGACATGGAAACTTCTTGTAGAAAACTAGAGGGAACGTTGCAGTAGGTAGACCAAGAATTAGACGAGAGAACAACATTAACCGTGATTTGAGACAAGTTAAATATACAGAGAGGATGACTGGAAAACAGAAACTCGGGATAGGGAAATGTCCTTGCGGCCATCAACCTCCAAATTCTATAGTACTGAGTTATTCTACAAATGATGCGGACTTCACTGATGATGTTACCATGTCAATCTCAGCAAAAATTCAAGATTCGCCTTCTTGAAAATGATGTTAAATCACTCAATTGGATTATGTTATGCATCAACTGGTTAAGCGCCATTTTTATAAAAATTGATATTTTGATGTCATCTGTTGTACCGGATCATGATGTAAGTGTACGCAAACTTTTAGCGCCAAATCTTTAAAATTACATACATACATAGTGTTCTGCCCAAAAGTAGGTCTTTCACTGCTAACTTAGCTTTCTCCACACTTTCCTTAACTCAGCTGGCATTTTTATTTAAAAAATGTAAATGGCATCAGTCCTATCAGAGATTCTATGTTTTGCAACAAAATGCTATGAAACCGGATCTTCATAAATTCTAATCTAAATTCTGCATCGTGCAGCTAAGCCCCAAATGTGCCCTCTCTTATATTGTTGATGCATAACTGTCAAGCAAAGAAAATAACTTGCAATGTCCAGTATTGTTAGTTTGGCGCTACAATAATTAGCGAAGATTAACTAGAACTTTAAACGTATTTTTCTCGAAATTTACAAGACGCATAGCCGGTGTGTACGTAACGTCGTCCAATTATAGAAAGGGTGTATACCTGTGATCCTAGACTTGAGTGTTGTTTTGTTTACGACGGTATTATGTTGGACTGATTTTTATTATTGCTAGTGACTTGTAAGAAACAACAAAGATGTCTCAACAAACATTTGATCACGTTGTTTGTACACTATCTTTTGTAATCAATGGACCCTAACCGTTAAAAATTGGCATTATGGGTAAATAAAAGATGTTAGGATTTTGTTGTGCAAAAAAGTGAAGCATGCTACAAGGTTGACTGGCAGTTGGCAGCTATTGAGATGTTGCATGTTGGCTGTTAATGTTTTAAGCAGTCAGGAAGCCATTCGTCACCACACAAGGTCAATTCAGTGGCGTTTCTTTTTTTAATACAACGCACGAATTTAACGTAATCTACTCTGAAATAAAGTCCCAATATCTACAGAGAAGTTACCATGCATCACAAGAAGAAATAGTCTTATAAACATGGTTTTTATATTTGAAGAGAAAAATTATACGCTCAGATCGGGACTTGAACCCGGGACCCTTGGTTCTCTAGACCAAGTGCTCTACCAACTTAGCTCAGTTGGTAGAGCACTTGGTCTAGAGAACCAAGGGTCCCGGGTTCAAGTCCCGATCTGAGCGTATAATTTTTCTCTTCAAATATGATTTTTCCATCATTGAGATGTACGAAATCAATAATAATAACATAGAAAAAGCCGTACTGGCTGTAATGTATAATTCCCAAATATGTCTTCTTAATAAAGGAGCCGCCATTTGCAAGAGAGAAGCATGGCTTCATAGCATTTGGTGGATGGGAATTACAATGTATACAGAGAAAGATTTGCGTTTAGATCGGTTCTTGCTCAGGTAGCTCAGTTGGTAGAGCACTTGGTCTAGAGAACCAAGGGTCCCGGGTTCAAGTCCCGATCTGAGCGTATAATTTTTCTCTTCAAATATGATTTTTCCATCATTGAGATGTACGAAATCAATAATAATGTTTTTTATAGTGTAATGATTAGACGTGTGACAATATCCCAGGGCAGCAGATTCAATTCCCGGATATTTCACAGACATTCTTTGTGTTTAAGAGTATGATAGGGTATGGGACGAGTTTTCACTCAGTCTCATGATGACAACTGAATAGCTACTTGTTGTGGGAAGTAGCGGAATTAGGTTAATAAATCTTGAGATTAAGGTTTATGGTTTGCATCAAGCTAACCATGTGTTTACTTGGACTATTTAACCCATGCCCCAAAATGGGAGTCAATGACCACTAGCGTTTCAATGAATTTTGATTTACAATCAGAAAGAGTCGTGTTTGACCTGGAATTTATCAAATAAGTTTATCATAAGTAATGCCACGAGTGATTTCCAAATTATCGATAAATTCACGACTCACGAAGTGAGGAGTGAATTTATCTAGAGAATTTGGAAATCAAGAGTGGCATTTGTTAGGACTATTTAACGAATAAAATTAAGCTGTTTACTCACAAATCATTATTTAACTATAGTTATTTTAAAATATTTATATATTTATTGTAAACGGCGATGTTTGAAAACAAATAAGAAACGATAGGTACGCTTCTACTGCTTCTTTTGTTTATCACTGCAACCAGATCATACTATTTATTGCCAAAGGATCGCAATATTATAAGGAGGAGCTTTCTTTAATATGGTATTATAACACTGATAAATATTTGGTGAAACACGACTCTGATTGGTTGTAAAACAGAAATCATTGAAACGTGATTGGTCATTGACTCCCATTTGGGGCATGAGTTAAATAGTCATATTAAAGAAAGCTCCTCCTTTTTAACATTCTAAATAGGCCAGAGCATTATTTTGCAGTGACTGACTCTCTAAGAAATACGGCTACCAGATTGTATATATAGTGCACGAATGTCAACAGATACTGCTTGCGGGATATAATATAAAAACATTTGTAGCAATTGATTATACCACAATAATAAGAAACCACTGTTTGCACTTTCTTAAACGTATCATTTCCCAGGAATTTACTTTCCAGAAAAATATAATTTACATCATAGGACATCAGGAATTAATTAATAACCTATAATGTTTGTTATAAACAGTTTGATGTGTTCCATTTTTTTATCCACTAGCGTGCATTCTTACAATATTGCGATCCTTTGGCAATAAATAATATGATCTGGTTGCAGTGATGAACAAGTGAAACATAACAAACTTTTCTGATTTGTTTTCAAACATCGCCGTTTACATTAAATATATAAATATTTTAAAATAACTATATTTAAGTAATGATTTGTGAGTAAACAGCTTAAATTTATTAGTTAAATAGTCCTAACAAATGCCACTCTTTATTTCCAAATTTTCTAGATAAATTGCTAATCACTCGTGGCATTACTTATGAGACAGTAATCTGCTAGCGATCCCAGCATCACTTCAGCCTTGGTTTTCGGGAGCTGTCGTGTCACCATATCGGAATAAAAGAGAAGTTCACCAGTTTCCATAAGTGTTCAATATACAGGGTTTATCATAATTCTATTTACACACTTTTAGGGGACCCATGACCAAAAATGTGCTACAATGATAAAACGATCAAAATTCCATCTCCATTTAGCTCTAATAATTTATCTCTGGCATTGCATACATCAGGCGACATTTCGTCGAATATCAAGTGAAAAGCATGGTGGTGTAACCAAATTTGCTCACAAATGTATGTGGTCTCGTAGAGTATATCCTGCAACGAATCCGAGGAACCTCATCTCTGATGTTTCTAGTAATCTTCTGTCTGATCTATTCATGGCCAAATACTCTGATCCATATGTCACAATGGGAACTGCCATTACTTTATAAAACTCTCAGAGGAATAGCCGGATTTTTTATTATTGAGACTATTAATCTTTGGAGCTTGTAAGTATATTGAAGTGTCCCCTGAGTACGCTACTAACGTTCTGCAGGGTTACTCCTTTGGAGGGGCTGCCTCCTTAAAGCCTTTGGACTTGCTTCCTTGTATTTTATCCCCACAAGGAGGGATGCCTCTTCCGCCTTATGCCGTTGAGGACTTCACTCTCGTTTCCCCGAGCTAGGTCTCTTATTTCATCCCCAGAGATTGGGTTGCCACTCCCGCCATTTTCGCCGTTCCGATATTTCTATCTCCGCCGTGTCTGCCTTTGTAGTCTTCCGTGTTTACAGCTTCCAGTGTGGTCGTTAGAACAAGTGGTACGATATAACTTCCTAGGTTGCGAAATATCGTACACAGCGGAAAAAGATATAAATAACGAACTAAATACCGGTAAGTTTAATTATATAACAGGAACACTAAAAAATAACTTTGAAAAATAAAGCCAGGAAAGACTCTATAATGAAACTATACAAGACAATGGCAGTGCCTATTATTACTTATGGATCCGAAACATGGACAGTGACTACACAACAATCTGCCAGAATACAAGCTGCTGAAATTAGATTCCTCAGGCCAATAGCAGGATATCAAAGAACAGAAAAAAAACATAACACAGAAATAAGACAACTAAAAGTTGAGGAATTAAACACAACAATAGTGAAATACATAACACACTGGAAAGAACACATAGCAAGGATAACTGAGAATAGAATACTAAAAGCAGCATACAACTATTCACCACGAGGAAGAAGAAGTTTGGGAAAACCAAAGAAAAGATGGAAAGAGCAACAATTTGGAGCCGGAACAGGCTAGTAAATAAGCCTAAACCGTGAAGAAGAAGAATATACTATTAATTAGGAACATTAACACTGATAACTCAACAGACCTAGAAGCCTACCATTTGGCTTCTGGCTTCATATCCATAAGTATTAATCATAGAGGTGGACAATCATCCAGCAAGTATAGGGGTGGCATGTGATCAGCGTATCAGATCCCCATCTGTTAGAGCCGGTTGTCTCAACCAGATATTAACTGTGTTCTAGCACAGAGCTGTAAATAAAGTGCTCGCTATGTGTGAAAAAGCGGTCCCTCCTTCCTACCCGCATAAACGCATACTCCCAATGAAACAACACAACTGACAAGTATATCTTACCTTGTTGCCTATCCGACGTAGGGTAGAATAGTCTTTTCACACTAGGGATATAACTTTTTGGACTTTTGTGAAATAAAATACTTCCTGTGCAATGAATAAGTGAACTTTTGCTTAAAACCGTTGAAAAGGGCCTTCATTTCACTGAGCATCAAGAAAAGGTCACCCCCAAATTAATATTATATATTGATATATAAATATATTTGGGGTGACCTTTTCTTGAAGCTCAGTGAAATGAAGGCCTTTTTCAATGGTTTTAAATAAAAGTTCACCCATTCATTGCACAGAAAATATTTTCTAGGGTTATAACTTTTTTGGACTTTTGTGAAATGAAGTATTTCCTGTGCAATGACTGGGTGCACGTTTACTTAAAACCACTGAAAAAGGCTTTAATTTCACTGAGCTTCAAGAAAATGTCACCCCCAAATCAATATTAAATATTGATATGTAAATATATTTTGGGGTGTTCTTTTCTTGAAGCTCAGTGAAATGATGGCCTTTTTCAATAGTTTTAAGTAAAAGTTCATCCATCCATTGCACAGGAAATATTTTATTTCACAAAAGTCCAAAAAGTTATAACCCTATTTCAAACAGTGAGCACTTATTATTATCAGGCCTGTTCTAGCATATAAACTGCGACATTTTCATAATACATTTGTATCATATACGTGTTCAATATTCGCAAATACTAACAAGTTACTTCATTCTTCCGCGAACTATGCTGGCTTCATCTTCAAGATAAGAGGAAAATAAATTTCCTTCCTGCTATTCACACTGTCCCTTTACACTAAGCTACTTATCGTCTCGCTTTCATCTCCTATCTTCCAATCTCAATTTGAATACGTGATCGCACCACAGTATTCTACTTGACATTTCGTATCACAGAACCTTCCTCTTCTTCACTTTACGGGCTAGAAAAACTGTCTGTTCCGCCTCACAGTTGTTCTGTCCATCTTTTCACTTGCCTTCCTACATTCATTGCGTTCTTGGCATGTAGTTAAATGCTGCTTTTGGTAATCTTGTTACATTCATTCTTTTTGCGTGTCTAAACCATTTATCTCTATATTCCTTGATTTTTATCATCCAGTGGACACTAACTCTGTTCTATATCTTCATTCTTTATCCGATCCAATCTTGTGCAGCCTTTTTGCTGCTAAGTAAGTTCAGTTCTATGCTTTGAATTCTACTTTGTAATTTTTCGGTCATTACTCAAGTTTCGCTCCCATAAAGTAATGCACGAACTGCCAGTGTTTATAAAACTTCAATCTTCTTCTTGTTTTGGCCTTTAATGTTTTATGTAGGCTACATTACCGCATATCTTATGAAATTTCGACAGTTTCATATTTATGTCTCTTTCAGTTTTTTGAGTTTATAGTAAAATTACAACCCAAATAATTAAAATTTGTTACTTGTTCCAGAGGCTTGTTGTCTATTATATCGGAACCTCCCACTATTCAAATAAATATACCATAGGCTATCCCCTTCTAACCTTTGGAACTCCCTATCACAAGACATTATAGGAGCTTTCGGACATTAGCTTCTGTTAAAAGCTCTCTTTCTTTTGTAATTGATACCTCAGCAGATTAATTAATAGTTTCCGAACTTTTAGTTTTTTATAATCACCAACATGATGGATTAGACCATAAGGTCTGTTCCAATCTCATTTTTAGTTCTAGTGGTCTGTGTGAATAATATGTTTTGGGTATCTGTTATTATCCATTCTATTGATGTGGTCCATTCATTTATCTCTGTACTGTGCAAACCTGTTATAGGTCTACTGTGCAGCTGTATACATTTATTATAGGTCTATACCTAATTATGTCTGGCGCCGTAGTTGAGTGATTAAGGCAAGATGTTTGGCGCAGAGTTATGGGACTTGCGCTGGTTCGGGTCTGCTTGAGGGAAGAAGTGTTCTCATGGAATTTCGACCAGTATGGGACCGGTGCCCACCCAGCATCGTGAGGAATTTGGGTAGCTACAGTAAGTAGATTCTTCAGATTGAGAAAACCAGCTATAACAGCTGGGAGACCCGACATGCTGACCATATGTCACACCTATACTGGCTGAATGATCGTCTATCTCTTTGATTAACACATGTGGATGTGAGAACAGCAGCCATCTGGTAGGCCAAGAGCTTCTAGGCGGCCTGTCGCGCCATGGATTTTTTTATGCCTATCTATGTAAATTACTTTGTGTTAAACAATTTTCAATGTATGCGGTAAGTGTTACCATGAAAGCATGAGAAACTTTCACAGGTTGATAAACCACTTTATAGGAGAAATATAACCAGAAAATTATAGAGTTCTTTACAATGGTCCATTTTATGATTCCAGTGACATATATCGAAATCAAATTTATGTGAGATTAAACATGTTAACATTTTTAAATTATTTATTACGAGTATAGCTCTTAATTAATGCATTGTAAGATAATGTATTAAATCACTCATCCGCGGGAAAAACCAGATAAGTTTTTTTTTTTTTTCAATTTAAAAATCTTAATGGATACTCTTCTTTATGCCGCTTCAATTGGTAATAACAAGGTAAGTAAATTCTTCATTAATTTAGCTGTGACAGACTTTTTTCTTTAATTTTAGGTAAGTCTGAAAGGGAGGAAGTTCATGGGGGGAAAAATATATATGTCTACCTATCTTGTTTGTGCAAGTTTTTGACTTACCTGGTTTTTCTCAGGAATGAGTGTTAATGTATCATAAGTCTTAAAAAAACGCCATTTTTAATTGAAATTCTAAAAAAGTAAACCGCAAGCAATTATATGTTAGTTGTGTTCCAATGCCACCTAATGCACTCGTGTTTCGGGATTTCACCAGATAGCATTAATATGGTATATTTTCAATTTACTCTCCTTCAAATGTTATAATATGTTGTGTACTTGTGTTGTGTACAGGATGAACGGTGTAGGATGAGCGTATGTCGGTCTGTAAGAGTTCGTATACAGTATAGGCCTAAGAGTTTTTTGTGAAGGATGATTATCATGATGAAAAAAAAAGATGAATACGAAACCTATTGCCCCGCACATAGTTTACTTCTGTTGAAAACCATTAATGTCCCCATGAAATGGAGAATCGTTATCAACACTTTACTTACTCTGAATCTTATAAAAGTTGACTTACTTACTCACTGGCACTATCGAACCCGTAGGTTCATGGCCGCGCGGACATAAGCTCTCCATACATCTATATCCTGAGCTAATGCTTTCCAATCATTCCCTATATAATATACTTCCCACAAATCATAGTTAATGTTATTCTCCCACCGCATTCTTGGTCTACCAACTGGGCGTTTTCCCTCTGGCTTTCCTACAAGAAGCTTCCATGCAAGTCTTTCATTCCCCATACGTGTAACATGTCCTGCCCATCGCAGTCTACGAGACTTAACTGTTCTGATTATATGTGGCTTCCTATAAAGACCATGTAGTTCATTGTTATGTAGTCTTCTCCATTCACCTGTTTGTTCATCTCTCTTTGGTCCAAACATTTTCCTAAGTACTTTATTCTCAAAAACCCGTAATCTCATTTCTTTCCTTAAAGTAAGAGTCCATGCTTCACACCCATATAATATAACTGGTAGAATAATAGTTTTATATATTTTCAGTTTAACTTTTTTTTAAAGGAGTTAGCACATCAAGAGTCTCTGCAATACATAATAGCACGCATTTCCAGAATTGAGCCTATGTTTAATTTCTTTGTGCATCTCATTCCTATTTGTGATTATTGTTCCTAGGTATTTGAATTCAGCCACTTCCTCAAATTTTCCCTCATTTGTCATTAGCTGTCCATTTCCATTATATAATGTATTTCTACGCGTGACCATATATTTAGTTTTATTGGTATTTACTTCCAGTCCTATTGCTTAGTGTTACTCAATAGTGTGTGCGTGTTGTCCTTTAGTATCTCCTCGCTATCAGCCAATAGTACTACATCATCAGCATAAACTAACAGCTTATTAATACCATTGAGTTGTAAGCCTTCCTCATTCTCAACACTACTAGGTTTATTATATGCCTACTCAACGTATTTGCTAAAGAAGGGTTTGGAATTAATCGAGCCATCTGCGTTTAAAAATATTATTCCCCACCACTTTTCTTACGAGTGGCACAGTCAACCTTTGGATGTCGAAACTTGCCTTCAAATTTCTCCTAAAGAACGTTGTGATGTTTCAAGGCCGTCTTCAAAAAAGTTATATACCGCTTTTAACTACAAGGCACAGAAATCGAAGCTAGAATCCGGCAATGGCAACCCATTGTGCGAACTAGGTGGACTTCCGTGTATGAATGGAGTGGAATGGAAAAGGGCGGAACGCGGCGCGGACGGCAGTTTTTTAGGGCTATCCAATCCATCAGTGTCAGGAGTTCTATTACTTCCCTGTATCAAGATTTTTAAAAAGCATTACGAAACTTCGTTGAGGTCACTATGTTTAAATTTTAAGAAATGTAAAACATTTGTTAAAAGCATCATTACTTATGGAGCAGAACTTTGGCCATTAACAACAAAAAACAAATAAGTATATTTTGGCAACGGAAATGGATTTTATACGAAGGACAGTAAGAATTTCAAGAAGAGAAAAAAATAGGAACTCAGTTATAAGAGAAAAATGAAGATTGAATACATTGTTTTAGATTATATTAAAACTCAGCAATTAAGATGGTACGGATCGGCTACCAAAATCCGTTTTGGGATGGAAACCTGAGGGAAGACGAGGCAGAGAAACGCCTAAAACCTCCTGGAGTCAGGGAATATGTTTATACAGGAAGGAGAAACATCTGCAACCAGGAGATTGGATGGACCGAACAAAATTGGCTATTGGGAATCGGACGATGTCAAAGACATTAATCAACCGATGATCTATCTATCTAAAACAGTATCTGAGATCTCAGTCGTCCTCAATTATCAGCAGGGTAGTTATGTAGGAGTTTAGTACCAAATTGATAGCAGAAGATGAAACCTAAGTTATCGAAAGGCCTGCTACAAAACTACACTGCGGATTATTGAGGACGACTGAGATCTCAGGTACTCTTTTAAATTTCTTAAGTTTTACTTCCCTGTATTTTAAATGAGAGCTTTGACGCTGGATTTTAGTGCCTTGTAGTTAAAAACGGCAGATATATAATATTTTGGATACGTCCTTGGTACATTACAACACTTTCCTGGGATAAATATCAGTGTAGATTTCGGCATGCAATGGTTGATAGTTCATTTGTTAGCTTGGAGATTGAAAAAGTTATAATTAAAATTCCAATCCCACCGGGTATAGAACCCGGACTCTAATCAGGAAGCAGGTATGCTAACATCTGAGCTAAGTGGCGGACGTAATTATCAAGTACTAGGGGCAATTTTATATTAAGTTAATTATAATCAGAAGAAGATATTTTATTCTGTCAATGGCATCCGGGTTAATTTCAACACTTGATCGATGGCTTTTGGAAGCGAACAGGTGATGCTCCGCCACTGGAATTGACGTTTATAATAGCTCAACATGTGCAAGAAAAATAGTCACTCCTCTTTCTCTAAAGGGTAATAAGGAGGGAGTAAGATCGGGCTGATAACTATGTAAATTGCCCTAATTAATTATTATTGCACACGAATATATAAGGCAGAAAACTCTATTAACACGGACTGTATTAACGGGGTCTTGTTATGTGATTATGTTCCCATTTGTGCGATGGATAATTATAGGGAGCTTGTGGATTCAACTCTATGCTGTGCAGCCCAAAAAATAAAACACGTATAGCCTAAAGTATGAATTACAATGGACAAATCTTATGGATTTACCAGCATGTTCCGTGCAAGAGGATAACAACTCCAAAATTGTAGTGAAGAGGCGTTGGGATGTGTATTTTTTAATGAGAAAGAAAATATGAAATATGAATGAAGAAACTCATTAATAATAATTAGATAATAGTATCCGAGACTTGAATTCGGCAAGCTTTAGAGCCCAAATACAGGACCTACAAATTTTATTTCTTCAACAAAAGTGTTACAAGGGGTTGTATATTGGTTGTAGAACTGCTCTTTCATTCAGAAAAAGTAATGAATTCTCTACCCGTGTTCGTCATAGTAACAAATGGAGCGATGCCATGAAGGTCATCCCTATTCTTGAAGGTCTCTCTTATACACGGATGCCGGCTGACCAGGCCTGTCGCACCAACACAGGACCAGATGAAATTAAATGAAACTAAGTGAATATCATAGGTATGAATAGATGGTAGCATGAGGATTTTGGCAGGAGATAGAGGGGAGAAATCCCGATAACCTGCCTTGGCTCAAATTCGATCGTCTGTAGAAAGCTCATGATCACAAGGAGTGACCAAGACATGAACTCAGGACTAAAAAATACCGCTTGCACAAGAAAAACGCGACATTTCAATAAGTAATATATGTACAGAGTGTCCCAAATTGATGTATGCACTCTTTGAAACGTTATTTCTCAGCAACGAAATGAGACAGAAATATTTTTTTCGTGTTTTATTTCTTAAGTCCGTACATGTTCAAAATGATCACCTCCTGCCCCTGTATACTTCCAACAAAGACGTTGGACAGAGCGACAGACGTTTTGGAATATTATTATTGGAATGTCATTAACGGCATGTTGAATCTGATTTATCAGTTCCTCCAGTGTTCGTGGTTTTGTGGCGTACACCGTGTTCTTTACAGTTCCCCAAAAATATAAGTCTAGAAGGGTTAAATCAGGAGATCGAGGCGGGAACTCCGTAGCACTTCCTCTTCGTCCTACCCATCTCTGATTTAATGTGCGATAGAGAAAATTTCTCACGTCGATATGAAAGTGAGGTAGAGCCCCGTCTTGTTGGAAGTAGACCTCATTTTCATTCTCAAAGAGATATTCAATACGTGGAATCATGATTTCCAACATTTCCAGGTAAGTTTGACCCGTAACAGTCCCTTGGAAAACGTACGGTCCAATTAATCCTCGGGAAGACAAACCACACCATATCGATACTCCTGGAAGATTGACGGTCTTTTCTTCAATGATGTTTGGGTTTTGGTTAGCCCTGTACACACAATTATGTTGATTAATTGTGCCATTAAGTTTGGATATGGCTTCATCTAACCAAACAATTGAATCTGAAAAAATCTTCCCTTTCGTCACACTTCTGCAGGAACCACTCACAAATTTGCAGTCCTCTGTCTGGGTCGTCCTCATTTAGTGCGTGGAGAAGTCTCGGAATGTAAGGCTTCCATTTTTGGCCCCGCAAAATTCAATGAACTCTGGTTTTCTTGATACCAATCTCACAATATTTCCTCACTGACTTCTTTGGGGATCGTGCAAAAACCTGCACGATTGCAACAGTGCTCTCGTTATCAGCCGAACGTCTCTTCCTTCCGCACCGACCTTTCAACACATCTTGCACCGTTCCATCTTCTTTAAACTTGTCTCGGATTCTTGTTATTGTTACCCTTGTTGGTGGTGATGTCCCAAATTCAACCATCCAACGTCGTTGCACTTCAACAACCTTCTCCACTTTCCAATAACACTTCAGTATCCACTTACGTTCATCGAATGATAATCTAGCCACCATTGTTGTTTATAAAGGCGTAAAGATCGATGAAAGTGTTGCTATGCTTTTCCAGTGCCCTGTGGATCAAACACAACACAAATTGCATTTCTGTCTCATTTCGTTGCTGAGAAATAAAGTTTCAAAGAGTGTATACATCAAATTGGGACACTCTGTGTATATATGTATTTCGATGTTATAATTAAATGTTGACACTAACAATGAAAGCCAAATATGACATGAAAGGAAAATAATTAACACTTGAACTGGGATTTGAACTCGGGACCTCTGACTAATTAACTCACCGAGTTAGAGTTCTGGGTTCAAATCCCGGTTTAGGCATTAATTTTTCTTTTCATATGTGAAAGAGATCATAGTATGCTAAAAACAACGGGAAAATTAGTATATTACGGTGCGAGGTTGAAGTGGTTTTTACAGAATCGAGGAAACAAATTTCCAAGATTCTGCAAAACATTTCATAAACGTGCGTTGTACATTATTTTTTTGCGCGATGGTGTTTTCAAAATAATAAATAATAGTAAAATAATAACATCTTTGTTGGAAATATTTGCGTTCATTATAAACAATTGACTAACGTTAACAGCGTGGCCAATGTTTATTAGTTGAAGCTACAGGAGGCCGTGAGACCAATTAGTGATAACATGGCGGCAAGTACGTATCTATTGTTTTATATTGTTTCAAATAAAGTTCAGTTCATTTAAAATTCAGTGATTTGTATATTAAAACTGCCTTATGGATTTTTTTTTTTGTATACACATTGTATCTACGGGGTGAATCATAAATATGGCTATACGTTTGATCGCGTTGTGTGATGAAAATATTACCGTTACAGGAAATATGAAATTACCGCTGGAAAGGCAATTATTCAAATTACAACAATGGAATAAAACAAAACAGTGTATAACTTATGTCATTAGTCAAAATCGCATTGAATATGCAACAGCAAATTACAATTGCTGCATGGGCAATAACGTATGCTAATGATCGCGAGGTCGCAAGACGGGCAAGACGTGAGTTTAACGTAGCATTGCAGCCGTCGACTGTGGGGAAGTGGATAAAACGACTGGTGGAAACGGGAAGGAAGCAGAAAATCAAACCTCCTGGAAGGCCTCGCATTAGCGTTCGACGCTAGCCCACAAAAATCAACCCGCCAAGCTGCACGTGAGCAGTGATTTGTTTTTGTTCTATTGTTGTAATTTGAAGATTCCCTTTCCAATGATATCATATTTCCTTTAATAATAATTTTTTGGTCACAAAATGCGATCAAACGTATAGCCATATTTCTGAATCACTCTGTATTATACATAGAGGATAGTGGTTTTACTTCCCACAGGTGGGTTTGTAGCATGCAATATTACAGTATAGTAATTTTATTACTGTATAGTTATTTAGGTTGGCAACCCCGAAATGTAGGAAGCTGAACTTTCAATCATGATCGCCATTGCTGTAAGTATGACAAAACGCATTATCGTGCAAAACGGTATTTATGTATATCCCTAATAAAACAAAAGATTGCATGAATTAGTGGAGAATGCTGAGTTTGTAGTGAACGACACTTAGCCTTGCGCTGAAAAATGGAATAATTATATTAGGAAGACCACAACTACGATGAAAGGATGTCACCATACCCCGGACCTGTAGTGAATGAACACCCAACAAGCTGCCAGCTTTCATGCGTAGAGGAAGAAGAAGAAGAAGAAGAAGAAGAAGAAGAAGAATGCAAATTTCATTATTTACTTAAACAATGGAGAAAATTGCACATCTATAATGATACGGAACGCCTCTTTTGGTTTCGAAAATTATTTACGAAATTTTACAATAAATTTCTAGTGAATTTTAAGGAACCGGAATTGGATATACGGACTGTATGTCGTAGTTGATTGAGGATAGGAACCAGTGGTGATCTTTGGTGATTGTGGCATTGAATCTACAGGTTTATAAGCCTCAGAAGCCAGTTAACTATTTTACCTTAACAAGTGAGTAGGTATCAGAAATTGTGATGCAACAGAAAATATCGATTTCTCCCTGGGATAGCCTATAATTGCTAAATTATGGGATGGTTAACACCTTTTCCTTAATAAAACTACTTTATTGGGTTCGTCCTACCTCTGAGTGTTAATTTTCCAAGTTGATTAAGAATACCAAAATTGTCTGGCAAGTGAAAATTGTCCTCCAAGTGTCGAAGATGTTCATGAATATATTACCTTAATCACTGATCTCTATCAAATGGAATTATTACAAATAATAACCGTCAAGCTGTAGCATAAATATTAAAATTACATTGCAAGTGTTGAATGTACAATTTATAACGTCGTTCCCCGAACTCTAATAGAAAATGTCAGGAGATCGGTATCTGATGACAGGATACCTTATAGCATATGCCATATATTTACTACCTTCTCCTAGGGGCAGGGGTGTCAAGCAATTTCCTACGTTTTACATCAGATCATCAAACGTGGTTTTAAAATTATTTTTCTCCAGGATGTTGTATTAAAACAATGGACTATAGCTGTGCCATATTTAACAAAAGTCCCGCGCCATAGCCGAGTGGTTAAGGCAAGAAGCCTTGGCTAAGAACTACGGGACTTGTGCTGGTTCGAGTCCCATGAAGGAAGAAATTTTCTCGTGGAATTTTGGTTAGTATGGGACCGGTGGTGCCCACCCACAATCATGAGACATTTGGATAGCTACAATAGTAGTAGTAATAATAATTCGGATAAATGTGTTATTGGTAGGGCTGCACGGTATCTACATCTAGGTTGAGAAGACCAACTCTAACGGCTTGGGGACCCGACATGCTGACCACATGTCATCCCTACACTGGTTGAGAAGACCAACTATAACGGCTGGGGGACCCGACATGCTGACCACATATCACCCCTACACTGGCTCGATGATCGTCTACCTCTGTGATTAACATATGTGGATGTAAGTCCTGCAGCCAGCTAGTAGGCTAAGGGCCTTCTAGGCCTTTCGTGCTTGGAGTTTATTTAACAAAAACTTCAGTGAGGGAAATGTGTAAGCCCTGGTACAATATTAAACGTCAAAGAAAATTACAGTTTAGAATGTAATCTAACATTATTGCAAGTTTTTTTTTTTTTTTTCCACTTGGTCTCCGACTATTGAATAGGTCCTAGGTCACATAATAAAATAAATAGTTTGTCAGCTCTTTTCTTATTTGTTGCTAAGCACTGCTGAGGAAATGAAAATGTGGTATTATGGATTAAAAAGAGCATATTATTACAGTTAATAACAAATTAAGAAAATGTTGAAGAAGTGACTGAATTTAAATACAGTATCTAGGAACAATAATTACAAATAGGAATGACATGCACAAAGAAATTGAACAGACTCAATTCTATAAATGCGTGCTATTATACAGGGTGTAACAGGACCTCACCGACAAAATGGTAGGGATGATAGGCCATGCAGAGAGAATCATTTTTTGTAAAGGAACATATTGTCGCAAACACGTCGTTTATGAGTTATGCGCAGATGAAGGTGTTCACCTATAAGGGACGGAATTGAATACAAACAATTATACACGTATCATTGTAAAGAAAAAAACATGTTTTTACAAAAAGTGTTCAAACAGTCAACCCTGTGCCTCATTGCATGTTTGATATCGTCGCAGCAACGATCGGCTAGCATGGCCGATCACGGCAGGATTCTTTTTGACGTCGTTAAAACACTTACTGTTTGAACACTTGTTGTAAAAATATGTATTTTTCAATAAAATGATACGTGTACAATTGTTTGTATTCAATTCCGACCCTTACGGGTGAACACCTTCATCTGCGCATAACTCATAAACGATTTGTTTGAGACTATATGTTCCTTCACAAAAAATTATCCTCTCTGCATGGCCTATCATCCCTATAATTTTGTCGGTGAGGTCCTGTTACACCCTGTATATTACAGGGACTTCTCTCAAAAAAGTTAAACCCAAAATAAATAAAACTGTTAATCTCCCACTTACATTACATGAATGCGAAATATGGACACTTACTTTAGGAGAGGAGAAAAAATTACGATATTTGAGAATAAAGTTGACAGGAAACATTTTGGACCAAAGAGAGATGAACAGGCGAATGGAGATGATTAATAATAGTTAACTACATGATCTTTATAGGAAATCAGATATAATAACAGTTAAGTCCCGTGGACTCTATGGGTAGGACATGCGGCACGAATTGGGAATGAAAGAGGGGCATGGAAGTTTCTTGTATAGGAAAATCAGAGGGGAAACGCCCAGATAGGGAACAAGAATGAGATTGGAGAATAACATTATCCATTATTTGAGGGAAGTAGATTATACAGGGGATGATTGGAAAACATTAGCTCAGAATAGGGAAATATGGTGAGCTTATGTCCGGGCGACCATGAATCTGTGGGTTCGATAGAGCCAGTGAGTTTTCATTATTCAGTATTCTTCTCTCAAAAGGGAAGGTCGCGTGCAAGGAAAACAACGAAAATTTGTCTGTCCAAAGACACGTGGGCTTAGGTTTAAATGAAAATGATTACGTTTCATCATGAAGCGAAAGCGAAGTTATGGACACCTAAGCATGAAGTGTAAACATATTCAGAAAAGACAATATTCTTTATTTGAAAAGAAAATACAGTATTCTTCATAAATGAAGGTTACATTTATCATAGGGATCTAACCAAAGGAACTATCTAACTCTAAAACCAAACAATACATACAGTATACTGATTAAGACTTTCACGGCTATCATTATGAATTTTAATAGTATATTACGATGCGAGGTTGGGAAGTGGTTTTACAGAATCGAGGAAAATGTTTAAAAACCGAGCGATAGCGAGGTTTTTAATTTCCTCGATTCTGTAAAACACCACACGTGCGTTATACATTATTTTCTGCGCGATGGTGTTTTCAAAATAAAAAATAATAGTAAAATAATAACATATTTGTTGGAAATATTTGCATTCATTATAAACAATTGACTAACGTTAACAGTGTGGGCAATGTTTATTAGTTGAAACAACAGGAGGCCTTGAGAACAATTATTGATAACATGGCGGCAAGTACGTATTTATTGTTTTATATTGTTTCAGATAAAGTTCAGTTCATTTAAAATTCAGTGATTTGTTTCGTATAATGTATATTAACACTACCTTTTTGATATTTTCTGTATATACATTGTACGTAGTATACATACAGGGCAATGGTTTTACTTCCCGCACATGGGTGTAAATGTAATATTACAGTATAGTTATTTAGGTTGGCAACCCCAAAATGTAGGAAGTTGAACTTTCAATAATGGTCCCCATTACTGTAAGTACGACAAAACGCACAATCGCGCAAAAAATACATTTTCGGGATTTTTGGCTTTGTCTTGGAGTGTAGTCTTCTCGACGTTTCATCACCTACTGTGGGTGACATCTTCAGGAGATATTGCTTGTTTAAATTTTCGTAGTAAACTGCTAACTAGCTGTTTAAAATAAATACACTATTCTTCATAAGTCCACCGCTGTGGTCTCGAGGTAGCGTGCTGCCTTGTCACGCAGCGGGCCCGGGTTCGATCCCCGGCCGGGGCAGTTTTTCTGGGTGGGGTTTTTCCTCACCTGTAAGACAAATGTCAGGAAAACTTTAAGGCCCAAACGGTCCCCGAAATCATAAGGCCATCATCCTTATCATTATCATTATCATCTTCATCATCCTTCACCGGTGTGGAAAGCAACGGGAAGCTACCACACCTACACAATTCCCTAGTAAAGCTGCAAGCATAGCATGAAAATGCTATGATTGCAGTGAAGGACCTGCCTTCGGGCAGAATTAGGCCTACTATGGATGGATTCTTCATAAGGTTATATCATAGAGATCTAACCAAAGGAAATGTCTAACATCAAACAATGTTCAACGCAAAAAACTTTTCACTGTGAACACACTTCATAATTGCTAATGTTGAATATGCATCGTGTTCACATATTTGAGGAAAAAAATCATGTTTATTAAAAAAAATTACCTTATTACACATATCATTTTACTTGGTTCAGATATATTTTGACACGGAGATTATTTTCTGCACTTATAATCGTTTCCTCAATTTCAATTCTCAGTATAACGGTTTAAAAATCTGATTTGGTATTCATTCTACAATCTCCTCCTGTTTAAGGATAGCAGGCGACGATGATTCAAAAGAAGTTATTTATCAGAGCGGCATGCCTGAATTATTCCGAACTCCCTTATAGTAACGTTTTGAACATAATTTCACTGAAAATTGTAAACACGAAGAGTATTCTACATGACATACGCAACCCCTGGACGGCTAAACCAAACCAGATTCTTAATTAATCGAGCGGGGGGTGTTTTATGGACAATTCTCTGAAATAATAGTCCACAGTTAATGATAGGCCTAATTGCAAACCAGATATATTCCAGCTTAAATTCTACCCCGCCTTAAAAATAAAACTACTTTGAAAAATGGTTCTGTCTTCAAGATTGTTTGCGATATCAGAAAAATGCAATAATAGTTTAGATATTAAATAAAAAAAATAACTTCTTAAGACTGGCTCTCTTGCAGAAAAAAACTACTGCGTGAGAAGGAAGTGTCAGAGTAGCATTACGACATAATACAAAGACATTTCAGCATAGTCCAACTGAATATGTTTGCTGTACCATCAAGGAACTAGAGATTTCAAAGTCAACTGTTCACAATATAGTGCATAAGAGATTACCTCTTAATATACACAATAATCAGTTGGTACACAAATTGAAACAAAAAAATCCCTGCACAATACGAGTTCGCTATTGATGTGATTTCGAAAAAAAGGTATTAAAAGATGTACATACATAGAAGTTTATTAGTAGTCTTCCGACACTGTCTTATTCTGTCATGTAATGCCAACAGTATTATGAACTATTTAATTTTCCATCAAATCCTTTAGTTCCTAATCGGAGCATATGTCCTTAATGAACATATTCCATCTGATTCTACTTGTTGCAAAGTCTTCACCTGTTCCCAACTTTTACCTATCACATTTATCTCATTTTCAACTATCCTCTTCCAAGTCATTTTTGATCTACCAATCTTCCTTGAGCCTTGCAGATTCCAGCCCAATGCACACCTTTCTATTGTGTTTTATGGTTTTCGTAGAGTATGTCCAATCCAACACCAGTTCCTTTCTTTAATTTGTTTTTCGTTGGGCGTTTGTCCAGTCTTAAACCATAATTCTTACTTTGATATTAATTCAGGCCATCTAATATTTAATATCCGTCATGCGTAGATTAAGTCTATTTGTATTGTAATTTTAGTACGGTTCGCAGCCGTACAATAATACTTATTTCACATTTGAATAAAATATTCGGATATTTGGTTTAATTCAGATATTTTTACTCTTTCCAAAATGTAGAGCCTTTAGCTGTGCGAATGCTCATTTGCTTTTTAGTACGTTCCTGGACATCTTCTAGTGCATTTCCATTTTTCGTAAGTTAACTTCATGGCGCAATAGGCCTAAAAAGCAATTAGTCTACGAGCCATCTGCTGGCATCACATTCACATGTGTTAATTACAGAAGTGGGTGGACGATCATCTAGCAAGTATAGGAGTGACATGCTGTTATCATATCGGGTCCTCTAGCCGTTACTACTGGTTTTCTCATCCTGGTGTCATACTCATTGTAGCTACCCAAATTCTACACAATGCTGAATGGGTATAATGGCCGAAATTTTATGACAAAATGTCTTACCATTTAGTTTAATTGTTCATTGTTTTATTTTGTTCCCATATCATTGGCCGCGGTGGACTAGTGGTTATGCTCCTTGCCTCTGGTCCCGAGGGTCGCGGGTTCAAACCCGGCCGGGGTCGATGGATTTTTAGGGCGGTAAAATCCAAGGAGCAAGTTCTCCGGGAGGGACTTTAAGGCGTGGGTCCCGAGTCTGAAGATTTTCAGGCTCGTAAAAGATCCTTAAGCCTGAATGAAAAGGCCTCTAAGCAAAATTTACCGAATTTTTCCGTCCTAGTACTACGTTGGTTTCCTAGATGTCAGTATGAGGCGGAACGCTGACCACGGACCACTCAAATGACATCTATACGAAAACAAGCGCCTAAATCTCTGTTAAGGGTAACATGGGCTTACAATATTACAAGAAGATCATAAATATCTGTGCGAGAAGACATACCATCCGTAAATTCAAGGTATTCCAATCTTTCTGTCGTATTCCACTCAATTCCTTTTTCTTTCCCTTTACAACTTTCTTCATAAATCACCGAAACCAGCAAAATTGAAAACAATATACAGCCTTCTGTAACTCCTGTTATAATAATAAAATGATCAATTTTATTCTTCCTTCAAATATATGACCCGACTTGTATCTCTCACATATATAGTATTTTAAACCTGATTATTATTTTTGTTGGAAAATTATGCTTTTCTAGAATATTCCAAAATGCTCCTCTTTCTATTGAATCATAGTTTTTTTTTAATCAACAATACATAGAGCATACTTTGTCATTCAGTACTGTGTCTGTAAAAAGTTTTTGTTTGCGGAAGCTGCTTGTTCTTTTCCCAAGGACTTTTTGGTTTTCGACCTGTTTTAGTTTTCTTTTTTCTAGTAGTGTTTCAACATTCCATATAACAATCTGTTTCCTTTTAGGTGCAAAGGTCGTTTCCTTTGAGTTATAAGGTTTAGTTTCATTTCGGTTTCTCCATTCATTAAATGTAGGGTCTGCGATAGATTGACCCATACCCCTAATCAAATATATGTATTTGGTGAATTATTAAATGTTCTTATCGGTAAACTTTAACATGGAAACTCGGTAAAGTTCCCTTATTTTAAATTGGTATCTAAAGGAAACATTATTTCCTACATTATAATGATAATCGATTTTGTACTTATATGTTCTAGCCTTGGAACTGTAATCACTTCTAAGAACATATCATTAGTTGTTAATGTTTTTTAACTTTTTTTTTACTTTTTTTCGGCGAACCCAATTGTCAATCGCTGTACAACATACACAATATTGACAAGACATAAAAAAATATCAGTAACTCTTTAAACACATGTAGAGTTTATTGAATGTAATCAGAAAGAGATCATATGACATATTCCTGTCTCATCCTGTACCTTCTTAAGGCAACACAACGCTTTTTTTCAGTTATTTGTTCTGTGTACACTATGTTCGGGGAAAAGATTCAATCTTCCAACGCAATTTCAAATGATGGCTAATATTATCATCAAGAATAATAACATTTCTCGGGTTAAATCCTTGAAGTTCGTTCCAGTCTCATATATTTAAATTGTAAAAATAGGCCCATTTCTTCTGCGAACTAACGACATTTTTCTACCTTCTGGCTTACGATTTACAAACAATTTTTGGTATTCGACTTGCTTTCATTCCTTGAACATATTCCTTCCAATTGTTTCTACGTACAGTACTGTTATATTAAGCCTAGGTCTTATTTTACTTTATTTATGAGTTTAAAATATTCAATTAATTCCTCATATATCTTCATTTTTAATTTTATCCAAAAACATCAACTAAATATACTTTTTAAAAACTTCATTTCGACTGTCTCTATGATTTCCCCTTCTTTTAGGTTGGAGTCCAAAATTCAGAACCATACACTCAATATAGGAAGTGATATTAATTTGCAGATTTTTAATGTAGTTTATTTTTCAATCTATTCTAGTTATCTCATAGTTGTTCATTATATAAGGTTAAATTTATTAAGTTTATTAATAAAGTCTTCTTTCTCTAAAAAAAATAGATCAATACCCAGAAAATCATAGCTAGGTCTATTCACTTATTCAACAGGTTTCTCTTCCAAAATGATTTTGGTTCGTAAGATACCTAGACCTTTAAAAGCTAAAACTGTTATAGTGTTTACAGATATGTTAATATTATAAGTTTAAAAAAATATAATATTGTTGTAATATAATCTTCTGTAAACATTCTCTGAGCTAAATATAATAACCTGGCAGCCTGCAAAACGAAAGTTCTTTTTTTTTTAATTTAATTTATATTTGCTCTAAACTCGACTTCATTATTATCCAGTGTAAGGTATATATATATATTAATTGGTGTTTCTCGTATAATGTATCATATTTATATTATTATTATAATTATTATTATTATTCCGATTGAGGGTCTTTCCACTTTTCAGCGGTTGCCCTTTTACCAGCCGGCTGCTGGCTCTTCACATCCACATGTGTCAATCACAGAGGTAGATTGATCAACAGCCAGTGTAGGGGTGACATGTGGTTAGCATGTCGAGTCCCCCAGCCGTTATAGCTGGTTCCTCAACCTGGAGCCGCTACTTATTGTAGCTACCCAATTGCCTCACGATGCTGGGTGGGCACCGGTCCCATACTGGCCGAAATACCATGAGAACATTTCTTCCCCCATGGAGACTCGAACCAGCGCAAGTCCTGTAGCTCTGCGCCAAGGCTTCCTACCTTAACCGCTCGGCTACGGCGCGGGACTATTATTATTATTATTATTATTATTATTATTATTATTATTATTATTATTATTATTATTATTATCATCGTATCATTATTGTTATTACCCTATAAATGTTGTTTGTACATGACATTTACATTGATACATTTATTGTATCTTTAACTGTTTATAATTAGTATAGTGTATATCTATATTTGTCGAATATTTATTTGTATTTGTGCTGGTTGAGTGGAAGAGAGGGCTTTATGGCCTTAAGTCTGCCAGAATAAATAAAGTATTATTATTCTTATTATTATTAAATGCAAATTTTTCGATCGATTTTTTATAGCATAAATCAATAGTTTCGGAGCACTGAACAATCATATTCAGCAAGAAAATGTTTCCCTCAAAATATTTAAATACACCACTACATTATCATAGATGACACAACAGTCCATTTTGAGTCTGGATGATCACAGGATCTTCCTCCAATTATCCCTGTCCAACGCCTTCCTTCTCCATCCTCTTATACCAAGCTTCTTAAGATATTTCTCTTTGCAATATAGCCATGTAAATTATTCTACTTCCGTCGGGTTTCAGTAGTGCGAGTTTTTAAAAAAAGTTATTTTCTGCCATCCTGCAAACGTGGGCAACCCGACATAATCTAATTATCTTCACAAACTCAACAATGTCAGAGTCTGTGAGTAAGGAATGTTCTTCATGATTGTATCTTATTTTTCACTTTCATTTTCATTCAAATATCTTCCTAAGGACTTTCCTCTAAACAATCCTGAGTTTTACCTCATTACTTTTCGAGAGTGTCCAACGCTCACTACCAAATGTAAGGATAGACTATAATAGAGATGTATACAAGGTCAATTTACTTTTTTAATTCATCGAATGTGATTTTAATGTGTTTTTCAGACCAAGAAAATTAAATTATTTATTTTTAGTTATAACTGTATCCAAATATTTAAATTATTCAACAAATTCAAAATTACAGTTTCCAATTTCTATCTTTCTAGTGCTTTTAGGTATTTTGGTGATATACATGAATGTTGTCTTATCTTCATTCACTTTCAGACCTAATGTTCAGTTGCTTGAGAGAGAGCATGAAAAGCTTTTTGAACAGAATTTACCGTTCGATCCACTATGTCAATGGTACTGGGATAGGCTAAAATCTGCACTTATCTATTATAAATGGTTCCTTTAATATTCAGTTGGGCATCCCTTATTAATTTCTCTAAGACTATGTTGGACAACAGACAAGATAAGCCAACTCCCTGCCTCAAACCTCTGTGTGTTTCAAAATACTTTAACAAATAATTTTGAATTTTAAATTCATTCTTACCTTTTTTCTGTAGTCAGTTCTGTCATCCTGATTAGTTTTTCAGGAATTAAAAATTCATACATAGTTTCAATAACTGGGTTCCTTATAATGTTACCATACGCAGATTTGAAGTCAATAAATAAGTGGAAGGTACTAATATTAAATCCTAACGTTTTCTCTAAAATTTGTTCCAATACCTGGATTTCATCGGTTGTTGAGTCACTTCTGAAACCACATTGATGATATAATTGATTTTATCAGTATAGGTTTTAATATTTTATACAAAATACTAGAAAAAAATATATGAGGTATTAAGCAGGATTATCCTTCTACAATTTCCCCATTCCAAAATTTCTGTCTTTTAAAAATTGGGTAATAATTTCTTCCTCCCAATCTGCTGGCATCATATCTGAGTCCCATACTTTTAGCAAAACAGTATGTTTTCTTGTTATGAGTTCCCTCCCTCCATATTTGATAATTTCACTGGGAATAAGATCTTGGTCTGGGGATGTAATATTTTTTAAGTAATTCAATAGTCTGTTCAACTTCTTCCCTAGTGATTGGAGTTGATTCTTCTTTGGTTTCTTCTGATATTGGAGCTTGTTAATCAATTCCAATGTCTGTTATTGGTCTCATTTCTCGCATGGACTCTTCAAAGTGCTCTTTGTATCTCCTCAATATACGGTATCTTCCTTTATATCTTACAGTTTTCTCTCTCCGGAACAGGCAACTCTTGCCTAAACCAGGAAGTGAAGAAGAGTTCTCTCTCTTTATTTCTATAATTTCCTTAAAAGATTTATTCCTCAAAATAATTTTCTATATTCATTAGTTATGTAAAATTCGTATATTTGCTGCAACAGTGTGTTATATTAGACCCTTTTCTTTCTTTTATGTTTTTTCTTTTTTCTTTGAGAATTTCCTTACACTCTCCCTGTGTACCTCTAGTAAACTGACACCGTATCATTCTTCTATGTGCTTCATTCTTTTTATCTGGAATTTTCTTACACTCTTCATCAAACCATCAATCTTACTAATTCTTTTGTTTTGCCCAATAGTTTTCATAGCCACTTGGTGAATTATCGATTTACATTGTTCCTATTGACGGTTTCATCCTCTGTTAATGTTTGTTTATATTTTCTTCATATTGATTAATTTCAGCCACTATTTGTTTTATTCATCAAATTTATTAAAAAAAACATTATAAAAATTCTTGAGTTTGAGATTCTGCTTCTTAGTTTAGTTTAAAACAAGAAATTGATCATTATTAGCATTTGCTCTTCTACAGTTACGAACATTACATAATGTATTACTATATCTTGAATCTATAAGCATATGATCATTTTGGTATGAGGTACTTTTATCTGGAAGATGCACCATATACATATACAACATTTACATACAATAACATTCTAGGAAATCTGATATAATAACATTACAAAATGATCTTGACAAAATGTATAATAGGGTTATACTAAATAAATGAACATTAATAGTGACAAATGTAAATTAGTAGTATTTGAGAAATCGCGGTCAATATCAATTAACTATAACTTGGGAGGGAAGTAATCTTACTGGAAGATTGTTGTAAATATATTAGGGCCTAGACATATATATCCAGCAATTTAGAGTGGGATAAACAAGTAACTCTTGTATACTAGGAAAGCAAGTAAAATGCTGCATTTATAAAGCATTATTAAGACAGGGAAGTACGAAATCAAAAGAAATGGCATGTGTATGATTGTCCCATTATGGAATATAGCACAATTTCATGGGATCCATATAGACTGAAATAAATTCATTAATAATGGTACATGTAAGTTCATGAAGAGTTGGATGAAAAAGTGAAATATTTGGGATGGGAATCTCTTCAAATTAGGTGTACAAAGGCAACAATAAGAGCACTCTACAGATGCTATATGGGAAACGTAGCATAGATGAATATAATAAGGTAAAGAGATGGTCTCCTAATAAGAGATACCTTATTATCTAGTCCATGAACAGCTGTCATCTGATGTTTGTAACAAAAATCTGAGCTTTGTACTATTATAGCATCGTGGTCTTTGTTTGGTGTCACTTGGTTGATTGAAACGAAGCAGAGAAGGTTGTGTTTGTTTTCGCGACAATTGAATTTTTGTAGTGACGCTATTCAAAGTTGTGGATAACTGTGAAGGCGAGTTCTGATATTAATTTTACTTATTTTCCCGAAAAGCTCATGAAATGCAGACTATTATAAACTAGAGTGATTATTAGTGACACAATTTATTACAGTCTGACCAGCCACGGAATTGGCGACCGTGCCGTTCCCTAATAAGAGATACTTGTGGTTCCAAATAAGAGATAGTGACTCTTATTAGGAACCAGAAGTTGTTTCATTCACATATGCAGATTCTCCTGTATACAAGTGCGCTACATTTTCTTAAACAAATTCATCTCGTTTGATAAATACGTGACTTAACTTTATAAAAATAAAGTGGTCACATTATAGGCCCTGAGAGGTCATTTAGATAGCAGAAGGTTAAGGTTTCTTCTGTGTTTCTAGAAAATCGGACCGAGGAATCAACCGGGCTGTCACCCCGGCTGCTACTCTACAAATTTCGATCAATGCATTTCGAAAGACAGGGCTTGTTCCGTGCAACAGGAACATTTTTTCTGATAGCGATTTTGCCATCCACACCGGAGATAAGAGTGGTGCAATCGTAGTTCCTGATTCAGGAACTCTCGTGGGTCACCACTCCCTCAGACCCAACAACCATCAACAAGTCGAGAACCAGAAAAAAGGAAAGGCAGAACCGGAAATGCAGCTCTTCTGACAGGCAGTCCGTATCGCCAAGAACTAAAGGACAGTTTGAATAGAACCAATAAACTAAAATGAAGCAACTTTTTCAAAAAACAAATTCAGTAAAATCTAAAAAGTCTCGGTCAAGAAAACGCAAACTGAGTTCTTCAAGCGAAGAAACAGACACGGAAATGGAGATAATTGATTCAGGCGATGATGATTCAGAGTTTGGTGCTGATGATACTGATGCTGAGTATTTATTTTGCACTGGATTGTATTCAGAGGACACAAGAGGAGAAAAATGAGCTCAGTGAATTGACTGTCATCGCTGGGCTCATGAAGATTGCGAGGCTGATGAGGAACCGTTCATCTGCTCATTTGCTCAAAGAAGCAAAATTAATTATCTACTCTGAAAAGACACTATTAACATGTAAGTTATAGTGAAATTAATTATTAATTTGTGTGTGATAAAGTGTTTTTGTTTTGAATATACTGGATTATTTGAATGTTTTTGGTAAAGATATAGAAGCAAATGTATGTATCTCTTATTTGGAACCCTCTTCGAAATTTTCAATTTTTACAATTCTTATTGTTCTTAGAGTTTTTTTTAAATACTTAGGCTACAAAGTAACGAGGTTTTATTTTATGGAATATCAAAATAAAGAATACGAAACATGTATTACCATTTTTAAATGTAATAAATCTTTTACCATCCTGATACAGAAGCGATTTTTCAAAAGGTATCTCTTATTTGGGGCCTTTTACCTTACACAAGGTGGAAAACTCACTTACTGCGGCCGGAACGATCGTAACATTAAAATTAGAACTGGGAAACATAGAACGGATATATGCAAATTTCCTTTGTAAATAGGGCTATAGATGACTGGATTAATTTTCCTATTACAACCTTCAATGAGTTTCCTCTCTCTTTGAACTAGTTAAAAAAGTTCAATAAATCCCATCTTGTATTTCTATTAAATTTAGCCTAAGTATTTTGTTAATTTTAGCCTCTGTATTATTATTAATTTTTATTATATAAGTATTATATACAGACCTACAGGACGAAGAGACCCAAGAAGACCTAAGAAGCGATGGAGGGATCAATTTCTATCCTGAAGCGGAACAGGCCAATGGCCTAATCCATGAGTGTAATTATATACATAAGTTTATATATATATATATATATATATATATATGGCACGCCGTAGCGTAGTGGTTAAGGCACTGCGCTACAAGTCGGAAGGTCGAGGGTTCATGTCCCGGTGGGGTCAGGATTTTTAAACTGACCAAAACCTTCTGGCGGCATTATGACCCTGGGGTCTACTCAGCCTCTAACGGAAATTAGTACCAGACGCTTGTTCTGGGGGTAAAGGCGGCCGTCACGCAGGGCTGACAACCCGGCTGACATCAAGTGCCGATTGTCTAGAAAAAGTGGGAGCCGTAACTTCCTCCTACCCCAAGGGCCTCCCGAGGCCTGGCTTAATGGTTCAATGCATATATACATATAAATTAGATTCCAATTACAATATAAAGCCCAGTTGCAAAGAACCTCGCACACCTAGGAGTCTCGCTAGATATAAGCTGCGCAACAGTGAATAAATCCACCTTCAACATAATAAATGTTACTACGAGACCAATAAATAATAAAATAACAGATTAAAATATTCTATCTCGACATGTTTTCTATGAGAATTGAGAGAGGAGAACTTGCAACATGGCAACAAAATTTGAAATTATGATACTGAATATTACATAGGTCTACGTATTTTAACTCATTACGTGGATCCGTCATTACGATCGCATTTGCTTCCTCACTCTGTTTCTCATTCGAATGTGTCTCAATGACGCAAAGAGGCAAACAGTTTTCGGATATTTTTGAAATTCACAATGGATTAGGCCCTAAAGCTAGGAGATGCACTATTTCCTCTACTATTCAATTATGTACTAGAGCATGTCATCAAATCTTTAGGAGATAAATGCATAAAAATAAATGGAGTTAATCAGCTGTTGGTAAAAGCTGATGATGTAATATTATTAGGCGATAGCGAAGAGATACCAAGGGCCACACGCACATGCTACTGACTGTGAGTAATACTAAGAAATTTGGGCTGGAAGTAAATACTAATAAAACTAAATTCATGGTCGCACATAGAAATTGATTATATAATGGAAATTGGCATTTAATGACAAATAAGGGAAAATTTGAAGAACTGGCTGATTTCTAAATACCTAGGTAAAATAATACAAATAGGAATGAGGTGCAGAAAGAAATTACACATAGCCTCAATTCTGGAATGCAGGTTATTCCAACTTAACTCAAAAAGCTTTGAATTAAAAAAATATATATAACTGTTATTCTCCCAGTTATATTATATGGATGAGAAACATTGGCTCTTAGTTTAAGGGAGGAGAAAAATTAGGTGAATGTTTGAGAATAAAGTTATTAGGATATTTTTTAGACAAAGAGAGATGAGCAGACAGGTAAATGGGCAAGATTGCATAATGTCGAGCTACATAATCTTTATGGGAAACCAGATGTAATAAGAGCGGTTATGTTTCATAGGCTGCGAAGGATAGGGAATGAAAGCGGGACATGGAAACTCCTTGAATGAAAACCAGAAGGAAAGCGTCCAGTTAGTAGGCCAAGAATGAGGTGGAAGAATAACATTAACCATTATTTGAGGAAGTGAATTATACATGGGATAATTGAAAAAAAATAGCTCATGATAGGGATATATGGAGAGCTTATGTCCTAGCGGCCATGATTCTATGGGTTCGATAGTGATAGTGCATTAGTTTGTACCGTTGTTGGGTATTGCTTACTCAGTTAAGAATGGATTTAAAAAGGAGAAATATTGTTCATCCCTGGAGAAGAGGATGAGTAATTGAAGAATCCTTCGGTAACAAACAGTGTTATTCTTCTTCTCTTCGTCTATTTATTAAATTAGCAGCTTTGATGTTTAAGGTGGTGCTGAAAGAGATTGCAACTCAAACATATTTCCCGTCACTGCTATAAACTTCTCGAGCAACAACGACATATCTCAAATCCAAGTAAGGAACAAAAGAAAATGTAAAGTGTAATGGATATAATCTGTGGTAATAAAATAAAATAATAACAACTGATACACTTACTCAACTTAAGATCAGCTAGTGAAGGCTTTTTTCCCTTATGTTAGTTATCTTATTTTAATTTATATAATTTTCTCTTAGGTATCTGTAACATTTACAATCCATTTTTTTTAAATTTAAAATATTGAAATTCGAGAAATCCCTTTCCAAAATCTACTGGTATTTTTGTTAAATAATGTCTTTCTTCCTGCTTTATTTATTGTTAATATTAAATATAATCGAGTCATTATTATCATATTATTGTTATTGTTATTTTTATATTATTATTATAGCCTTGGCGCAGAGCTACGGGACTTGCGCTGGTTCGAGTCTCCATGGGGGAAGAAATTTTCTCATGGTATTTCGGTCAGTATGGGACCGGTGCCCACCCAGCATCGTGAGGCAATTGGGTAGCTACAATAAGTAGCGGCTCCAGGTTGAGGAACCAGCTATAACGGCTGGGGGACTCGACATGCTAACCACATGTCACCCCTACACTGGCTGTTGATCATCTACCTCTGTGATTGACACATGTGGATGTGAAGGGCCAGCAGTCGGCTGGTAAAAGGGCAACCGCTGAAAAGTGGAAAGACCCTCAATCAATCGGAATATTATTATTATTATTATTATTATTATTATTATTATTATTATTATTATTATTACTATTATTATTATCATTATAATTGTTTTGGTAAATTTAATTTATAGATTTGGACTTTCAGTCTGCTAATTGAATTAGAAGTAAGTTCAAGTATTTTTAATTTTGAATTTTGGATAATGTCTATGCAGTTTTTATTCCTTTGACAACTATTTATAAACGTATATACTGAATAAATGAAGCTTTGTATGTATTGTATTGTATATATATATATATATATATATATATATATATAAAAGCTCTTTAAGCAACTTATCTAACTACTGGTGATATAACTATTAAGTGATTTTCATGCCTATAATAAACTTGGTATTAATATTAAAGGAACCCGTCAAAAACTGAAATTATAATTGTAAATTATTTAATACAGTATATAGAATTAATTTTTCTATTTATATAAATAAACTGAGTTCTAAAATGGAAAATTTAAATTGGGCTTTATTGGCTTTTCGAAAGTTCATTATATTTTATTTAATGACGATCTCTAACATATCATACCAATAGCGTTGAAATTCAAATCTGGGCATCGAATGACCGATACATTTTGCTTAAAGGCGTCTTATTTTCGGTGTCAGATTATTTTACGTAAATTTAAGATACAGGACCGACGGTTTTATTTCCCTTCTGAAGGAAGCTATGCTCAGGATTTACCTACTTAAAAATCAGTTGATTCTGGCCTGGATTGAACCCCTGAACTTTGAAACCAGAGCACTATTATCTCTAGTCCATCAGGAGATTTGTCTTCATAAATATCCCAAAAAATAAAATGAAAATAATTAGTCGATTCTTAGAAGCAGTCGAATTTATAACGTTACATAACATCAACACTTTTGAAATTCATATTAAAGCACCGTTGAGGTTATGTAATAAGATGTTAATTATATAATTTTTACCTGGTAAGTCAGTTGCCCTCAACTAAATTATTAAACTTCAAGTTATTCTAATATGGAGGCCTTTCGAAAACAATGATTCATCTTCTGCGTTTTAACTGGAACTGATGTTCTCGTTGAGTAGGTCTTTATTCCTTGCTTCTTTTAGAATCTCTATGTCTTCTAAAAGAAGCAAGGAATAAAGACCTACTCAAGAGAATATACTGCAGATATAAATCCGTTATATACAACCTATGTAACACCATCAATTCCAGTTAAAACGCAGAAGATGAAAACATGTTTTCGAAAGGCCTCCATATTAGAATAACTTGAAGTTTGATAATTTAGTTGAGGACGACTGACTTGCCAGGTAAAAATTATGTAATTAACAGCTTGTTACATAACATGTTATAACAATTTTCTTTAGAGTTTATCAATTTTATTTATACGGAAATTGATTGATTGCTCACGAGTTCCTGATATAGTTCGCCTCGAGTAAATAATAAGTTTCGATTGTAGAGCAAATAACTTCTTACTGTAGGTAAGGAGCTTCTAGCATTTAGCCTAAAGCAAGAACGAATAACGAACATAATAATCATAAATGGAAGGAAATGACTTAAAAGGGGAGGAATTAACAGTAGGATCATACGAAGATAGTTATGAAGCACTATCGTCAACTTAAAATGTAGCTTTACCAAGAAAACACTTTCAAAAGTTGGTAATTTATAAAATTGAAGTTTACATAACAATTATACTTAAAAATGATAACAGAAATAACTCATCCTAACCTTGAAATATTCCGCTTAGTGGAATTCTCAACTCACATTAGATTAGCAGCACTAGATGTAATGGTAGATATTCGAAAAAAGAATAACCTGTGGTTCGTTCTAACAAGCACATGTATAGTCCAGTTCTGGAGACTGTAGCCGTCTTGGTGAATCCTAAAGCGCGTGGTAGGAGTGAACATTGCCGAGTGAGGGAGGGAAGTAGTAGCCATGTAAACAAAAAATCTTATTAATGATAATAATAAAATTGTTACAAAAAAAACACTATTCTAAAATGAACACTCCAAACATATGAGATAACAAATTTTCACTAACAGACAACTAGTAGAAAAAATTCAACGTGTAGTAACTATTACGTTTTCAAAACTTACTGTAGTTGCTGGCAGTACTTGCGACTCACCCTCTCCTCTTACCGCACCATACAACATAAACCCATCAAATACGGCTACAGAAGCCAGAACTGAACTTGTAGTCAGCTGCGCAAAAAAACCTTGGACCTATAAGCTTTTGGCTAAGAATCGTCATGCTCGTTTCGGGTTCCGAGTTTCAAGGATTCAAATTGATCGTAGTCCATATATTTTTTAAGGCATAGGGCCTAAAAAATAAATTTGTAAGAAGACAGTCTGAAGAGCCTAGACAGACTACAGTTGCTATCATCAATGACCAATCGGTCCTGGTGTACGTGGTGATTACACATTTCGGTTTGAGGTTTCCAACTTGAAGTTTGACCTTAGATTATATATATTTTTAAAGGTAAACAAATCATGAGCATGGATTCCTTCGGAAGGAAGGTAAAACTATAGATTTACGGTATGTAAGTGAATCTCAACCCTAAAATAAGAAGGGCTAAATTTTACAACCTGTAACGCAACTCTTTTTAATTCCTTCATAAACTCCCATCAAATTTTATTCTTAGGGTTTCATTTTACAAATTATTTCTCACCATTTACAATGATTTTTACATTTTTTCTAACGATTACTTCAATATATTTTTCTATGGTATTTAACTACATCTGTAGCATGAAGACGTGGCAGCCATATTGATTTTAACGAATATTCTATGCAAAAATAAAGTTTTCCAGTGCAACCAACATAGAGCACATGCACTGGTTATCTGTGTACATATAGGCCTATTTCAGAATTTCAGAACTTACTATTTATTTTTGGGCGTTGCATTATTTCACAGGTTAGAGTGCTTAAATTGCATTAGATTACTTAAAAAGATTGGTATTTCACAGGTTACAGTACATAAATTGTGTTAGGTTAGCTTTTAGATTCGTTAAATATCGTGTGGATGTTGGCTGCATCCTGTGATTCCTTAGTGTAAAATGCTTCAAGTTTGTTGGCGCATGTGCATGATGTATGACTGGAAATTAAGAAAAAAATTTCCGTCACATGTTGTAAAATATTGAAATCTCTTAAGCAAATTTAGCTGGCCCTTTGAAGCCCATTTCCAATTGGGACGTCAATGATCTGAAGCACCGTTAAATAAAATTGATTATTCTATAATCCAACATCACCATCACTATATTCCACATGAAATTAAGCCATTGCAGACCAGTTTGGGTTCCAACTAGACAGGATCCAGAAGTCATTTCTGTAAACGTCCAGGTCTCTGTCTCTCCTGTTAGTGGTATTGGAGCATTGTTTGAGGTGTCCTAACTGCTGCCATGTTGAAACCATTCATCTCCTTGTGTCGGGATTTTCTCCTTCAGTTATTACCCTACACCCACACTCATTCATTCATACTATTCTGCCCAAGAGCAGGTATTTCACTGCAAACTCAGCATTCTCCACTATTTCCTTAACTTAGCTTTCCTTTTTGTATCCACATATAAACCATTTCATTTTAATATTGTCTATCACCTGATGTATTTTTCTGCCTCTAACTTTCATTCCGTTGACCATTCCTTCTAGAACATCCGTCAGCAGGCAGTTTCTTCTTAGCCAGTGGCCAATCCAATTTATGTTCCTCTTCTTTATGAGTTCAAGTATTGTTCTTCTTTCACCCATCTGTCTAGCACATCTTTGTTTCTTATTTTGTCTATCCATTTTATACGTTCGATTCTTCTCCATACCCACATCTCAAAAGCTTTCAGTCGCTTTTCCTCATTCCGTCGTAATGTCCAAGTCTCTGCACTACACAATGCTATACTCCACACAAAGCACTTCACTGGCCTCTTCCGTAATTATTTACCCAAAGATCCGCAGAAAATGTTCTCTTCTTGTTAAAAGCTTATTTTACCATTGCTATCCTCTGCTTTACTTCTTGACCTCAGTTCATGTTACTACTGATAGTACAACTCAAGTGTTTGAAGCTCACCACTTGCTCAATGGCCTCATCTTTAATCCTCATGTTTATCTTCCTTGACTTCCTTCCTATAACCATGGCCTTCGTCTTATTTATATTTATCTTCATCCCATAATCCTCGCACTTATCATTTAGCTCCATCAGCATGTTCCTCAGTGTCATTGTCTAAGGATATAATTGTGTGGGATCAATCCATTAACATTCCAGTAAATAAAAGGTGACAATCTATTCCTTCTTAATGTTTAATTTATTGGTGAATAGTTGATAAATACACATTGACAATAGAGTGTTTACTGTATTATTACAGTGTTAATTTATTATTCTCATGACATCCATTTAGTAATTTTGACGAGAGGTAAAAACATTTGACCTCAGACGCTAGAAATAGATTTCCCTGCAGTCAGAAAGAGAAATTTAATAGTATTTTCAGTATTTTAGAGCGCACATTTCTCAAGAAATAATAATAACCCTGTCGCTTAATGACAAATGTCATTTATCTGTTAAAGAAAGC
Organism: Diploptera punctata; assembly: GCA_030220185.1. NCBI lineage: Eukaryota > Metazoa > Arthropoda > Insecta > Blattodea > Blaberidae > Diploptera > Diploptera punctata. The sequence continues at coordinate 394,650 of JASPKZ010010282.1, read as the reverse complement.
AAATGAAAGCTTCCTCTCTATTGCGAAATGGCCATTCTTCATCACTGCAGACATTAATCATTCTGTTCATTACACTTACAACAAAGGACAAGTTCTGACAAATGAAAAATTAATATCCACACAATGTCAATCAATTACAACAGAAGCAAGGAGTTTTATTCCCTTATTTTCTTCTATTTTTGTTCTTCTTGACTTAGCGGATTAGGCTGCAATCCGCCTCTACTAGTCCCTGAATATTAGTTCCAACTTGCCCTTTGTCTGTCTCTTGTTCTACTCCCTATTGATCTCCTACTCAAACGCAAACCTTGGCTATCTATCTGCATCATTTTTTTTCTCTAATCTGTTATATCTTTAATAATATTTATTGTTTTAAATATACTTTTAATTACAGCAAGAACACTTAGAGACAGATAATTATTTTTTCTCTATTTATTTAAATGTATTCTAGGTCATTAATAATTTTTCTCGTTTTTTTATATCTTGTACATATTATATTTAATTCGTTAAATCTAGAGTAAATCAAAATACATTATAAATAATTATTGTATTGTATATATAACATGTAATCGTTTGTTTGTTGTAATTTAGATGTAAGAATTTTTTTTTGTATTTTTTAAAACCTGATTGAGGGTATAAATTTATTATTATTATTATTATTATTATTATTATTATTATTATTATTAATATTATTATTATTTTTGTTGTTATTATTGTTATTATTATTATTTATTATTATTGTTACTATTATTATTTTTTATTATTGTTCCTATTATTATTATTATTATTATTATTATTATTATTATTATTATTATTATTATTATTATTACTGTTATTATTATCTCTTCGTCTTCTTCCTTCCAAGAATTAGGCCAAGGCCTGTTACGATCCTATAGAACATTTTCCCTCCAGCGTTTCATAGGACGGCCCAGTGATCTTCGTCCTCTTGGTATATAATTATAAACAGCTTTGGGGATCCGATTTGAACTCATTCTTTCTAGATGGTGTTTCCAATTTAGTTGGTACTGTTTAATATATTCCAAAATTGGCGTAGTCTTCAATTCTTTTAAGATATGTGTTCCTTTTCCGATCCCATCTGGTGTAACCCGCTGTTCTGCGCATGAATTTCATTTCACAATTATTAATGTTATTATTATTATTATTACTGTTATTATTATTATTATTATTATTATTATTATTATTATTATATATTATTATTATTATTATTATAAATATAGATTCACACAAACAACAATATACGAACACACACTACACTCCAATATAACACAGCTATTGACTTAACACAATAGACAAAACTTGACAGACAACGCGATGGACAAAACCTGAAATACCACCAAACACCGCCAACGAGAGCACCTCACCTTGCAAACACAACTCCAAACAAATACCCCCCCCCGCCAAAAATCTGACTTAATGGGCCATGACGATCAGTTACTGGTACTGACGTCAACCTCCATATATCGGCATAGTCCTAATTAGTATCGATATAGCCCGCTATAGGTAATCTAATGTTTACATTCCTTACCTCTAGTCCAGAGGATCGCGAGTTCTGACCCGGCCGGGTCCATGGAGTCTTAGGGTGGAAAAGTCCAAGGGACAAGTCCTCCGGGACGGATTTTAAGCCATGGGTCCTAAGCCTGACGATTTTCAGGCTCGTAAAAGAACCTCAAGCCTAAATAAGAATACCTATGAGCAAAATTTAACCGACCTTCATCCATACAAATAATACCTTGTTACCTACTGGATGTTTTCTTGAGGTGATGTGCTAACCACATATCACTCGTTGACACCTGTAGGTAAATAAGTGTAACTAAATTAGCTTGGTTAAGGAACTCCCGCTAAGGAACACCCGTGTTTCCACGGGGCCATACCTAATTATCGAGCCCTGTTTTCTATCTTATATAATTTTATGTATCCATCCAATGATCTTACAAATCCTAAATCTGCAGCTTCATCATTATTTATTTTCTTATCAATGTCCAAGTTTCACTTAATCAAATACTAACTTTGAAATCACTTTAAATCTTTTAAAAGAAGTGAGTGTGTGGGTCATCAGTCGCTAACTCCTCGTGGAAGACCTGGCCACACGTCCACTACAGGATTCCTGTAGGGCCGAAGTAACGTGGAGACTTCGTGTCACCCAAGTCGTCATGGTTGCCGTGATGACCTAATAAGGACCTTAAACACGAGAACTGAATACGAACAAAGACAAGTTTGGAGGCCTCAAGTTAGCAACCCAACCACCAGACTACAGCGGATGGCGGGTAACCAATTCAACTAAATACAAATAATCTGATTATAATAATAGAGTCCACCGCTGTGGTCTCGAGGTAGCGTGCTGCCTTGTCACGCAGCGGGTCCGGGTTCGATCCCCGGTCGGGGCAGTTTTTCTGGGTGAGGTTTTTATCGGGGTTTTTCCTCACCTGTAAGACAAATGTCAGGAAAACTTTAAGGCCCAAACGGTCCCGGAAATCATATGGCCATCATCCTTATCATTAATATCCTTATCATTATCATCATCATCCTTCACCGGTGTGGAAAGCAACGGGAAGCTACCACACCTACACAATTCCCTAGTAAAGCTGCAAGCATAGCATGAAAATGCTTCGATTGCAGTGAAGGACCTGCCTTCGGGCAGAATTACTATGGATGGATAATAATAGGTATTATTGCAGTCAATGACCATGTAGAAAGAATTGTTTTCATGTCTTACAAAAGTCTGTTACCGATGTTCCTATGTTTTTACACTGCAGTAGGTGATATCGGTCGCAGTGCGACCCACGTAGTTGCACTAGCACTTTTCTTCTGGGTTATGGCGCTTCACTGTTGTGCATATCCTGTGGTGGAAACCATGGACCGCGAATCTCGTCACGGTGTGTCTGAGGTCGTATCTGGCTGCTGTCCATTCCCTGTAGATCATCGCATCCGTTGCGTAGAATTCAGGCCATATCTGTTCTCTTTTCTTCGTACAATACTGTTTTATTGTTTGTGAAATCTACAATTTCTCAACATCTTTACTATTTCATTATTACGTTAGTCTAATATCGTCTAAACGGGAGTTTCATTAATTTTACTTATACGTTAGTTACTTATTGCTGGGAGAGTATTAAATTAAGAAGTTGGCATTAATTTTAGGACCCATGTTTATGGGACTATTTTTTTCTAGATTAGGTCCACAATAGGGCCTATATTCTGTCTGGATAGCCCATCGAAAAATTTTAGAACACTCTGTATAATGTTCCTTGTTATATAACTACCTGAAATAAGTAACCTAAAAAGGGAACGGATAAGTAAAAATATCTGTCTTCTTCCCTCATATTTATTAAAAATAAAAATGGTCTAATAATGGAAGTATTTCAGTCTTATTTCTAATGATAAAATCATTTTTGAAGAGTTAATATATATATATATATATATATATATATAGTCCACTGCTGTAGTCTCGAGGTAGTGTGCTGCCTTGTCACGTAGCGGGCCCGGGTTCGATCCCCGGTCGGGGCAGTTTTTCTGGGTGAGGTTTTTATCGGGGTTTTTCCTCACCTGTAAGACAAATGTCAGGAAAACTTTAAGGCCCAAACGGTCCCCGAAATCATATGGCCATCATCATCGTCATTATCATCCTTCACCGGTGTGGAAAGCAACGGGAAGCTACCACACCTACAATTCCCTAGTAAAGCTGCAAGCATAGCATGAAAATGCTATGATTGCAGTGAAGGACCTGCCTTCGGGCAGAATTACTATGGATGTATATATATATATATATATATATATATATACAGGGTGTTACCGAAATGAGTGCAGATTTTTCGTGTGGTGTAGGGAACATGCATACAATAATTTTAACACAATGAGCCTTGCGTCGAAAATGCATTGTTGTGGGTCTACAGAATAAAATAGCATTTAAAACTGTTGAACACTTTACTGTTTATTTATTAATTCTAAGAAAAATTGAAGGTATCACATGTTATTTTACAGTAATTGTTGGAAATAGCGACCATTGTCCTGGATGCACAGCTCCAGAGCTCGTAGCAAGGATCGTGGCAGCGGCTGCGGAAATCAGGGAGCATCCAGATATGATTCTTAGAGTTCATCAGTGCGAAGTGAGACGCTGTGCATCCAGGTCAATGGTCGCCATTTCCAACAATTACAGTAAAATAACCTGTAATACCATCCAGTTTTCATAGAATTAATAAATAACAACAATGTGTTCAACAATTGTAAATGCTGTTTTATTCTCCAGCCCCACAACAATGCATTTCCGACCCAAGGTTAATTGTGTTAAATACTTGTATGAATGTTCCCTACCACCACACGAAAAATTTGCACTCATTTCGGTAACACTCTATATATATATAGTAGGCACTTCGATGTAACACATTTATGTAGTTATTAGATGAATCTTGAACAATAAAATAAGGAAATACACTCAAAATTCTACAAAACGATGGCCACATCAGTATTAAAATATGGTTGTGAAACGTGGGTACTCAATAGAATTGAGAAAAAGAAAAATGGGGAAGGCAAAAAAAAAATTTTTTTGGATCATTCGCTGGATGCACTATAAGAGACAAAATCAGTAACCCTACAATCCGAAACAAATTACAAATGTATAAACTAGACCAATTTTAACCGAGAAAAAAAATGACAAGACCACATTCTCAGGATGAACGGAACAAGAACAAGAATCACCCGACAATCAATGATGTACCAGTCCATCGGAAGGAGAGATATTGGGCGACCAAGAATATGGTGAGACGATTTAGATTTCTGAGTGAGCGGAACCGACCTGAAGATGATGATTTATGTTTTATATAATAAAACATTTACATTTCCATTGTAAATATATCCATCCATAGTAATTCTGCCCGAGAGCAGATCTTTCATTGCAATCAAAGCATTTCCATGCTATGCTTTGCAGCTTTACTAGGGAAGTATAGGTGTCGTAGCTACCCGTTGCTTTCCACACCGGTGAAGGTTGATAATGTTAAGGATGATGGCCGGATGATTTTCGGGGACCGTTGGGCCGTAAGCTTCCTGACATTTGTTTTACAGGTGAGGGAAAACCCCGAAAAAACCTCACCCAGGAGCCTGTCCCGACCGGGAATCGAACCCGGGCCTACTGCGTGACAAGGCAGCACGCTACCTCGAGACCACAGCGGTGGACTGTAAATATATAATAAATTACAAAACATGTACAAATTAAATACAGCCTAAAATGTATAAAGTTTGCATACAGCCCTTTTTATACTCAAGATGATGATAATAATAATAATAATAATAATAATAATAATAATAATAATAATAATAATAATAATAATAATAATAATAATAATAATGTAATAATATTAATAATAATAGTGAGTTAATTAGACAATAACCATTAATAAATGCATGCACAATATATAGACAAGCCTCAGAATAATGTCTTAACCAAAGTTAAAACAATTATAAAACCAACAATAATTATTGCTATTCCTACTGGAATTAAAATGTTTAGTTGATTATCTACAATGTATGACCGTTTTATTAATTTTAAGCTATCCTAATCCAACGTTTCAAAAATATAAAATGAATAATGTGTCGTAATTTTTCTTTATAGTCAAGAATTCTACTAATATATAATATATACTGCAACTTAACTTAGAATTTTTTATTTATTTCAACATAGTTTTTCCCTTATTCAATCAACCGATTAATATCAACTTCAAATTATCAAAATGAAAAATACTTGAATCTCAGAAGGTATTGGGTAAGAAGTAAATATTTCAGATAATCGTTTCATTTTTGTAACCCATGGGATTGTCTCAAATTATATCAACAAATTGGAAATTCAAAATAGGTGGTATGATTACCAGGTTCTCCATTACTCCCTGAAGCTTCAAAAGGCGTTGCAATGGCCATCACCATTTGAGGTACCAACCTTATAATTACGCACTTCCGACTAAACGGGACTGCTGTCAGCTAGCACCTTCATTTGTCTTGTAATGCTTATGCATTCCCTCCTACTGATAGTTATCTCAAAATCACACTGTTCCCAAGTTCACAAGGCGTCTTTTACAACATGAAGAAAGTTATCTTTCTTGAGAGCTCTTTTTTCTGCATCTGATATCTTTTTGGAGGACGATAATAACACTCGAGTTACTTTTGAGTTATGGCGAGGTGTCGACGTCCCTAAAACTGACATCTGTTGGGTGGGGCTCTAACTATTGTTCGAACGGGAATGTAAGTGTAATTAATTTGTTAAAAGATACTTAAGACTCTTCCGAGATGTATTTGATATAGGAGTGTATCACACAATGGGAGTGTCCAGCTCATGCAGGAATTCTTTTCTTTCAAATCAAGATTACAACGGTGTAACACATAGCTCACAGTTTGTTATTTTGTTATATTTTTTACTTTACCTAATAAGACTGCAGAGATTACATTCCAATTAAAAGGATAAGGTTTATTCTTTGAGGAGTGTTTATGGTTAACAGTGTAGAGCTTATTGCTGACAGTGTACAAGGCATTCAACGCTATAAACTATAATGTACGGCGTACTTAGTGTAGCAATGTGAAACTAATAATAATTCAGTATTTAAATACGTAATGCAATGCGCAGATTTTAGAACAAATTCTTTGGGATAAACATAGTCAAAAAGTCAAATATTTTGGGTCGAAAAAGTATTATTTTGTAGCGATTTATTTTTGAACTGAAGTTTATCCATGTATATCATACAGGTGTCCCATTCAAACCTCTCACATTTTAATTAATTATAACTAACAAAGCATGCGAAATTACGAAATGAGACCGGTATTAAACGAAACAGAAACTCTAAGAATTTTCATTGCCACATTCGCTTGGCGAATTGATTTTTGTGGACTACTCTGAAATCCTACTCTAATTTCTTCAATGTTTTTCTTCTGAAACACGTGTACAAGCACCTCCTGATTATTTTTAACGCTTCCAGCATGTCGGGTCACCCAGCCGTTATAGCTGGTTTTCTCAAGCTGGAACCGCTACTTATTGCGGCTACCCAAATTCCTCACGAACCTGGTGGGCACCGATCGCATACTGGTCGAAATTCCATGAGAAAATGTCTTCCCCCGTGGAGACTCGAACCAGCGTAAATCCCAGAGCTCTGAAAGGCGCGGGAATGACATATTTTTTCAGAGTTTTATATTCCTATGGTGTCCAATTTTTACCTATTTATTTATTTATTTTATCTTCTGGAAATAATCTGAATGCCCTCTATATCTCCCCCCCCCTCGTTGCTTGCTCTCCCTTCAATTACTCATCTCTCCATAATTCCCTGGCAGTATTTAAATTGTTGAATTTTCCCTTAAACACTAGGATGGGTGACACTTCATCCAACAACATTTTCTAACTGCTAATTTTGACAGTAAAATGTATTTTTATTTTGAAAATTTGGTATTTTGACATAAAAATGTTTTATACATGCCTATAAATGCGAGGTCTCGTTCTTGTATTATCAAAATTAATAGTATATTACGATGCGAGATTGGGAAGTGGTTTTTACAGAAGGGAGGAAAATGTTTAAAAACCGAGCGATAGCGAGGTTTTTAATTTCCGAGATTCTGTAAAACACTTCACAAACGTGTGTTGTACATTATTTTTTACGCGATGGTGTTTTCAAAATAAAAAATAATAGTAAAATAATAACATCTTTGTTGGAAATATGTGCGTTCATTATAAACAATTGACTAACGTTAACAGTATGGGCAACCTTAATTAGTTGAAACAACAGGAGGCAGTGAGACCAATTAACGCTAAAATGGTGGCAAGTACGTATTTCTTGTTTTATATTGTTTAAAATAAAGTTAAGTTCATTTTAAGATACAGTGATTTGTTTCGTACATGTATATTAACACTACCTTTTGAATATTTTTTGTAATACATTATATTTAGTATAGGATGTAGAGGGCAGTGGTTTTACTTCCCACACGCGGTTTGTAATATGTAATATTACAGTATAGTTATTTTATTACGGTATAGTTATTTAGGTTGGCAACCCCGAAATGTAGGAAGCTGAACTTTCAATAATGGTCGCCATTGCTGTAAGTACAACAAAACGCACTATCGCGCAAAAAAGTTAATTTATAAAATAGCCTACTTGTGAAAATTTATATCCTAGTAATAGAAGGTAACGATAGCATCCTAGTGTTTAAAGATTAATGTGGCAGTTGTTTTCATTCTTCAAACCTGTTCATAAGAATCAATATTCTTTCAAGATCTATATGCCTGTAATTGAAAATCTCGTCATTTAATTTAGGTTAGGCTATGGCTCACCAATCTTGTTTCATTGTTACTTAGCCTATAGCCACATTAATATTTAATGTCATAATATCACATCTATAAAAAGACAACATGAAAGCAGAATAACGGCTTGTGAAATGAGATTCATGCGCAGAACAAAGGGTTACACCAGATGAAATTGGAAAAGGAACGCCGATATCTTAAAAGAATTGAAGACTACGCCAATTTTGGAATATATTAAACAGTACCTACTAAATTGGAAACACCATCTTAAAAGAATAAGTGCAAATAGGATCCCCAAAGCTGTTTATAATTATATACCAAGAGGACGGAGATCTCTGGGCCGTCCTATGAAACGCTCGAGGGAAAATTTTCTACAGGTTCGTAACAGGCCTTGGCCTAATACTTGGAAGGAAGGAAGGAAGAAGAAGAAGAAGAAGAAGAAGAAGAATACATCTAGCAAGGAAACTGTCAACCACTTTAAGCCGAAACCTACCTTGAAACTCCTTCCATAGAAGTGTTGTGATGGACAAAGACTGTGTCCAAAACATTATCTGCCTTTCTAACAGCAAAACACTACAATCCAACGCCAAATCTCTCATTTAAACTACAGGGAAGTAAAGCAACTCCCGAATTGGTAAATTTAATTACCCTCACCACCTGCCGTCCCCGCCGCATCCCGCCTCACTCCTCTCCGCTCTTAATCAAGCAGGGAATCCATCCGCTCCGTACAGTGGGTTTTCATTACTGGATTCGAGCTTCGATTCTATGCATTGCAGTTAAAAGTGGCAGATAATTTTCTGGACACGACTTTGGCAAAACACAATGCTTCTCCGGGAGAAATGTTAAGGTAGGTTTCGGCAAGTAGTAGTTGACAGTTCCCTGGTGATGTATCAAGCAGACTTGAGTTTGTATCGTGTTTGTCGTGTGTTTTCTGCTGTTCGTCAATTTGATTTTAATGATTTCTATAAATAATGTTTCTGATTAAATGCGCCTTTGACGACTGTGAGAGAGAAAAAAAACCTAAGTCAGGTGTGTCGGCTATACCCTGTTCACTCTAAAGTGATCCTCGTCAAAACAAAACCATGTGACCTGCTCGCTTTTCATTGGTTATGGACACAGACGTACGTTGTAGAAGCAATAAGTACGCGAAAAAGTAGTTCCCTTCATTAAATTTAAAAAAATATGTCCTCTGAATATACTTGATATTCTTCGTGAATGACAATAATAATATTCCGAGCATACAAAATATCTAAAATATACCTAATCAATAATTTATTACAATAGTTTATTACAATTGGGCGATTAAATACAACAATAGTGAAATACAGAACAAACTGAAAGGAACTTGGCAAGGATGAATGAGAATAGAATACCAAAAGCACCATACAGCTATTCACCACGAGGAAGAAGTTTGGGAAGACCAAAGAAAATATGGAAACAGCAGCAATTTGGAGCCGGAACAGGCTAGTAAATAAGCCTAGACCGTGATGAAGAAGAAGAAGAAGAAGTGAAGTATTTGAGTCATGCTTCAGTCGATTCTCATGAAACAAAATGGCGGAAAATATCGAGTCATCTGTTGCTATATCATCATCTCCCTGTCAAAAGTGACAGTAATTGTGGCGCGAATGGTGGAAGCATATTGCTTCTACAACGTACGTCGGTGTCCATAACCAATGAAAAGCGAGCAGGTCACATGGTTTTGTTTTGACGAGGATCACTTTAAGAGCGAACAGGGTATAGGGGGTTTGAAACCAAAAATCCGAGTTTCAAATGATGCTGCCTTATCCAACTCGATCGTCACGTATCTACTTTTGTCATTATTTCCTCTATAAACGGAACAATGATGTGTATGGCATGTCGACATAGGCTCTAATACATGCTATTATAAACAATCAATGGATGTTAAAGTATGAGGAAGTGAAAGAAATCGGTCGTTCAAGTCAATGGTTTCATATGGTTATGGTATGAAAAAGAACAATGACCTGCTTCCTTATCAGTAATAATCCATCCTACGTAACTATCATATTCTTATTGGCAATAAAATTCCACATCAAGCTTGAAACATAGCTCTGGTTACAAGTACAATAGTTTTATTGTTCTGCTTCTTTATTCATGACTTCATCAGGCTACATATAAACGTATTTCATTATACCACTACGACACTAACGTATATCAGAATAACAGCTACAACATGCTAAATTTTAATAGCAATTTTATTTAACCGAAAGCATTTTCTTCTATCAAACACTTTGTTGTATATGGACAGTTTAAAGTTACTGTCATATACTTTTTTTTTTCCAGAAATTAACATAATGGAAAATATATTGTAATAAATCCGGGAAAAGTATATATTTTTTTTATTCAGTGCCCAAGATTGTCATTTCGGCATTTCTGTTGTTATCTCCTGGTAATGGTGTAATTGTAGCCTACTTCAAACCGGCCGGGTTTGAACCCGCGACCCTCGGAATTAGAGGCAAGGAGCATAACCACTAATTAGAATAGATAAATTGACAAATTAATTAAACATTTTAAGGTCTCTTTATAATTTTGATATTATATAACTATTGCATGTTTTGTTGTTTTTTTTTGTTACATATTTATGAATAAGGGGCTGATTTCTATGACCTAAAAATATTGAAAATATGCATACATTTATGACCTAAAAAAAGGTTTAAATATGACCTAAGAAGACTTATGAACTTATAATTGAATGAATTTTTTACCCATACTACATTAATTGTTTATTCATATACATTTTCAATTGTATCATACGAAAAAGAAAATCATCCTCTATTGTCCAGTGCAAACGTTTGCTACCTGTTAACAGAAACCTTTGAAACAAGTGAACTGTGAAACTGACGATTTTTATACAGATACAATGTTGGTTATTTCCTATCGCCTGATGACTAAGCTATTAAAAAAACCAAAAATATGACCAAAATATGATTTTATCATAGAAATAAGCAGAAGTATGACCAAAGATCTGAAAAGTGAGAAATATGACTTTTAAGACTCAATAAAAACCACTTAATCTTAATAATAAGGCATAAATAAATATGAAAATCAAATAAAACTAAGTTATACTTTTATTTAATTAATATATATAAATGTTTTTACTTACTTGAAGCATAGAATATACTTACTTACTCACTAGCACTATCGAACCCGTAAGTTCATGGCCGCGCGGACATAAGCTCTCCATACATCCCTATCCTGAGTTAATGCTTTCCAATTATTCCCTGTATAATCTACTTCCCTCAAATCATAGTTAATGTTATTCTCCCACCTCATTCTTGGTCTACCAACTGGGCGTTTTCCCTCTGGCTTTCCTACAAGAAGTTTCCATGCAAGTCTTTCATTCCCCATACGTGCAACATGTCCTGCCCATCGCAGTCTACGAGACTTAACTGTTCTGCTTAGAATGTAGGCTTTGGTAAAAATATGACATGTCATAGGAATCCGCCCCCTATTTATGAACATTTTTATAGAGTAATACTACATAAAAATCCGGCCTATATAAGGCCTAATTAATATTCAGATTTTTGTAATACGATATCGTAAAAATATCTGTATGAGATTTTACGTAAATTCTAATAAATATTGTAGAAAAAATATTTATCTGTAGTAATTCAAATTAATCAACAAATACTTAAGGTGGAAGTAATTTCATTCCAACATCTACAAAACATGAATGCTGTAGGCTGTCACGATTAATGACGTCATCACATGTGTACCGCTATATTAATTCCGCATTGATAATTAATTACACCATGACTTGTAAACTCAGCGAGGCGAGGAAAATTAAGGGGCTTGACTATGCCATTCCTTACAGCTAGACGCCTGCCTGCTTGCTTGTTATGGGAAATCAACACCAACAACCAGTGGTGGATCATCTATCAAGTTAAAGCTCAGCGTGCATATATTGGCATCCTGCGGGCCATTTGTGGTCCGCAACGCATTTTTTAACATTAACCTGTTGGTTTTGAAATTACATCAGATTCTTATTTTTAAAATACATGGTGGAACACAGTTGACGTTAAAATGATGTTAAAATTTAAAAATTCGTAACTGATAAAACAGTCGTTCTCAACTATATTAACTTCTGTTTTAAAACGCTATTAAAATCTATTGAAATGTCTTATCTGAAGATGAGGCATCCTCTTTGAAAGGCCTAGATTTTAATAGAGTAACGATGTTTATAATAGAAGTTAATATAGATGAGGGCGACTGTTTAATCAGGTACGAATTTTTAAAGTTTTACACAATCAGGTTCTTGCTGTATTTTTTTTTTTTGCGTCTTCTAGAGCACTATATTTTTACATAGTATTTTGTCTGCATTTTTATTCAAATTCCATCAGCATTGCCTTATTGTCTGCTCCTCTTAAATATCTCGCTTCCAAGCCATTTTTCATGCGGCATAACATGATTGCAAGGGAAAAAATCAGATTAGTTGAAACTGGGGTTTGAATACGGGACCTTCAGAATATAATGTCAAACTACTGCTTAGTAGTGTTTGAGATTATATTCTGAAGGTCCGGTATTCAAATCTCAGTTTCAATGAATCTGATTTTTCTTCCCCTTGCAACCATGTGCAATGGTTAACTGACTTATGCTGCACCCTGTATGTTAAATACGATTATAAGTTAAAAGAAAATCCACAATTTTTAAGTAGGCCTACTAACATGACCGAAATGGGCGGCTACAATGTCAGTTGATGGGCGGTTAGTCCGAGTTACACTAGTTACAGTCCCGAGTCTGATGATCCGTAGGCGTTCTAATCTTATTTTTAACCTAAGCTGCAGCAAATTACCGATCAAGGGATTTTTATATCACACAGTGTAACATGTACTGGTTGAGAGACTAACATACGCAAGCTCAACAGCATACCTAACTCCCATTACTGCTAATCTGCGCAGGAAGGAAAAGTGGTCTGCGGCGCTGGTTATTTATCAAGTTGCAGACCTACATCTGCCAATATGACCAGCCTCATGGGATAGTGGTCAGCATTTCTGACTACAGTTCATGAGGTCCCGGGTTCGATTCCCGGTCAACCCATAGGGATTTTCCTGTGGTTGCCCATGTTCTGGAGTTTAGGTTAAATTTAGGTTAAGAACTCTCCTGACGCTTCATTATCATTTATCACCAATCATGTCATCGGGGTAACGTAACTCCGCCTTCTAGGTGCCCCAACCTAAGAGATTAATTACAATTCCGCCAATGTCAGGGGAGAAAACCAGAAATGTCATCAAAGACAACTTGATGGCATTAGAAAAAAAAAAGTCTGCCAATATTACATCATTCGCTTGGTGCTCTATCTCCGCTATCTTCATCATCTTACCTTTCTCCATGCTCATACCCTGCAAATTCTCTACGCTCATTCAATTCTGTTTTATGGTCTATCTTTGATTTAATTCTTGTCAGATTTGTATTTATTTTTTAAAATTTCTTAGACAGTATTTAATAATTTTATTTGAAATTGCTCGCAAAACACTCATCGAAGAATGGGTCTCCGCTACCTTCATCATCCTACCTTTATCCATGCTCATACCCTGTAAATTCTCTACGCTTATTCAATTCTGTTTTATGGTCTATCTTTGATTTAATTCTTGTCAGATTATTATTTTTTTAATTTTTTAGACAGTATTTAATAATTTTATTTGAAATTGCTTGCAAAACACCCATCGAAGAATGGGTCTGATACAATGAATGTGTACATGCATACCTTTGTTTCATTTATTAAGTTTTTGTTTCACCCAATTGTATGCTAGCGATAGCCGACTACTGTGGTGCTATTGGTTTGTTCACTTGAGAACTGTACTAAAACCACAGCACTATAGAAAACAGCATTGCTCTTATGGAGAATAACGTGGCCTTTGAAGTGAGATTGTTTATTAGTTAATCCATTTGAAATAAATAAATAATTTAGTTAAACAGTTTTACCTACATCTTTACCAAAAACGTGGGTGCCCGATTTATGGAAAACATGTCATTATGGCACGTATAAGTCTAATTATTACCCGCATACTTAATAAAGTTAGTGGTGAACTTAATTACCGGAACAGCAGCTAGAGGAGATGCAATTGAACCATCCTCTATCAATGAAACTTACTTCCAGTCTGTGGCGTCAAGTAGCAAAAGTGTTCCCATAGAGCAATACTACTTTCTAGACACGAAAATCCCTATATGTTGTACGCAAGCTACGAATATGTGTCACAGAGTCCTACAATACGCGAAATGGACCATAAGACATCTAAGTTTATTAAAAATGTAAAACATTGAATACTTTCTTCTGTATATTTTAAATTCCTACGAACAATGTTACTATAAATATTTTGAACTAAAAATTTTAATTTATAAATTTGTATCACTTTTGTATAAACACGATAACTTTCAGTTGGTCTATTTATATGAGCACATTGTTGTAGCAAGTCTTCATAGAATTGTTTCCTCATGTGGTTTCCCTCGTGGCTGGGTACATTATTGTAACAAATCATCCATGATTTTTTGTGTTTTCCCTCGTGAAACTGTGTCTAAAGAAATTAATACGAAGTGTTAACGATTTATTCTACGTTTCTTTGTATTGTAAGCGCCTGGTCGTTTAGAGAAATGCAATATACCAAAGGACATTTTGGTACATCAAGAATACGTACCTGTGTTACTCAGTCGTCCTCAATTATTGTCTTAATTTGCTTTGACTTTTCGGATTATCGTCTATCATCAGCGTTTTCTCAGTAGTGAAAACTGAGTATGAGTAAACACTGATAATGGACGACGGTCCAAGAGGCCTAAAACAATAATTGAGGACGGCCGAATAACTCAGGTACGTTATACAATTTTAACTTGAATAGTTATCTTGAACTTTCATTGGATACAACAGATGAGTTAAAATGTATTTCAGGAAGAATACGTAATGTTAAAAGGTTTAAATATTTAGGATCTATTTTTAGATAAAATTAAAATTCAACTACAGAAATTGAAAAAAAAAATAATAAATGATGGAAGAAGAACTATTGTTATGTTGAATTCAGTGCTATGAAATTGAAAAAAAAAAAATAATAAATGATGGAAGAAGAACTATTGTTATGTTGAATTCAGTGCTATGAAATTGAAAAAAAAATAATAAATGATGGAAGAAGAACTATTGTTATGTTGAATTCAGTGCTATGAAATTGAAATAAAAATAAATAAATGATGGAAGAAGAACTATTGTTATGTTGAATTCAGTGTATGAAATTGAAAAAAAAAAATGATGGAAGAAGAACTATTGTTATGTTGAATTCAGTGCTATGAAATTGAAAAAAAAAAATGATGGAAGAAGAACTATTGTTATGTTGAATTCAGTGCTATGAAATTGAAAAAAAATAAATAAATGATGGAAGAAGAACTATTGTTATGTTGAATTCAGTGCTATGAAATTGAAAAAAAAAAATAAATGATGGAAGAAGAACTATTGTTATGTTGAATTCAGTGCTATGAAATTGAAAAAAAAATAAATGATGGAAGAAGAACTATTGTTATGTTGAATTCAGTGCTATGAAATTTGAAAAAAAAAAAATAAATGATGGAAGAAGAACTATTGTTATGTTGAATTCAGTGCTATGAAATTGAAAAAAAAAATGATGGAAGAAGAACTATTGTTATGTTGAATTCAGTGCTATGAAATTGAAAAAAAAATAATAAATGATGGAAGAAGAACTATTGTTATGTTGAATTCAGTGCTATGGAATAAAATATAATAAACAAAACGAAGAAAATTATATTTCAAGCACTGTTACAAAGCATTTTATTATGTGGGTCCGAAACTTGGACAGTAAAAAGCCAACAAGCTGTTAGCAGTATAAATGGATTTTTGGAGGCGATCGAAAAGAATTTCAAGGCGGAATAAAGTCAGAAACAGCACAATAAGGGAAATTATGCAAGTTAAAAAACTCATTAAATAAAATGGAAGAAAAACGTCTGAAACGTTATGGACAGCTTATAAGAATGGAAGAAGATATAATACCAAAGAAGATCATTGATTGGAAAGCAGTGGAAGAAGTGGAAGAGGCAGATCTAGAGAACGTTGGATATATGGAGTGAGGAGAAATATGGAAGCTAGAGATTTTAGGGAAGAAGATGTTTTAGACAGAAACCCCTGGCGACAAATTACTTTGGGCTGAAGGATAACCACTATAGTGTGGAATATTCCTAATAAAAAAATATCTTAAACTGTGATAAAAAATGATCTCACATTAAAAACTTGGATTTGAAATGTATACACGGTCAATAGACTTGCTATAATCTCAAATGTGAATATACTCTATGTTATGCATTTAGAATATGGTATGTTAGTACAGTTAAGTCAGTGGAAATATAAGGTCAAGTTTAGTATTTGACCCTGGCAAAGTTAGGGACTCGAGTCTGTCTGTGAAAACAAGAGCAGCTGATGGGTAAGTCTACCTACCATTTTTCTTAATATAATGTACCTAGGACTTTTGGAAAAGGAATCAAGTAAGTTAAATATTTTAATACTGTTTATTTTCAAAGTGTAGTAATTAGTAGATACTTAATAAAATGTAAGTTAGGGTAGATTGACATTCCCCCATCTTCGTCTCTCGAACCTTAAGAAAGTCGAATGTAGGTTTTCTCAATATAAGCTTAGATTAGTTATTTACGGCTAGAATACTTAGGGATTGTAGGTCCAATCATTATACTCTAGGAATAAAATAGTTAAAATTAAGAATCCATTTATTTATGTTCAAAACACGTATGCCTTTATAACTATACATCCATACTAACGCTCGGCTAGAACCTCATGCTAGCAAAATTTCCAAGTCCCGAAGGTCCTTTAAGCCTAAGAAAACCAGCAGTTCGTAATACTCTACAAAAGCAATACTGGTTTAAAATTCCGCCACTGCAAACTCCTTATTCATATTAAATATTAATAAATAAGAAACAAAAAATGAAACGACCTACATTAGTAGTTGGTTTACTGTAGTGTAGGCTCAGTGTTGTAAGTATATAAAAAAACGCATTGCGCATTCGTTTCGGGCTGCAAACCGAGTGTAAAATATGCTTCAGTTATCAATTAGTCAGGATATTAGATACGACTGATTCAGCAAATCATGATGACTTAGACATACTTAATTATAAATTAAACAGCTTTCACTCCATCAACACAATTAGCTGTGCCAATTTCGCTTGTGTATACCTACGGTGCGACCTTCTCTGTGGTGTAACTCATAGCTGGCATTTCAGCAATCCGCACTCAATTTCCAAATACAGTAAAACTTGATCAAAGCGGAACCGCGTGGGATCAATTTTTTTCCACATTGGACAAAATTCCGCATTATAAAAAATAAAACTTATTAATAATCTTAGATTATAGAGTATCGGCTGCGGTGGACTAGTGGTTATGCTCCTTGCCTCTGGTCCCGAGGGTCGCGGGTTCAAACCCGGCCAGGGTCGATGGATTTTTTTAGGATGCAAAAATCCACGGAGCAAGTCCTCCGGGAGGGACTTTAAGCCGTGGGTCCCGAGTCTGAAGACTTTCAGGCTCGTAAAAGATCCTTAAGCCTGAATGAAAAGGCCTCTAAGCAAAATTTACCTAATTTTTCCGTCCTAGTACTACGTTGGTTTCCTAGATTTCAGTATGAGGCGGAACGCTGACCACGGACCACTCAAATGACATCTATACGAAAACAAGTGTAACTAAATTAGTATGGTTCAAATTCTTCCCTGTAGGGGGAGAGCGCCTAAATCTCTGTTAAGGGAAAACATAGGCTTACAAGATTACAAGAAGATAGATTATAGAGTACCGTATATGTCTTTTTATGTGCCTTGGATTTATTGTAGTTCCGGTGCGTTGAAAAGTAAAGTATAGTATGTATGAGATACTTCGATGGTATCGCGCGAAAAAAAAACTACCATTTCGTCAGCGTTAAAAATATTTATTAGGCGCGTATCCTGAAATTCAAGTATGCAGTTTCGGTTTTCGCTCACTAACTACACTTTCGTCCACATTTTTTGATTCCCCACAAATTTCAATCCACACTACATTGTGTCGTCTTTTAAAACTGTCCAGCCAACCTGAAGATTCCTAGACATCGTTATTCACTTAGGGATTTAACAAGAGCTAAAGCTTGACTTTGGAGCATCGGTCCGGAAATGTTTGGAGATTTATCTTCAGTCACTTTCACTTTTTCGCTTAATGAGAAAGATACATACGTTTCAGCCATCTTTATTCTGTAAATTCAGAATGCTACCTGTGAAAGATCGGTCTCAGAACTTAACTAATTTAAGATTTTATAGCGCAATTGTTATTTGTAAGGCAGGTATCTGGATTTCGCTTAACGGATGTGCAATGAGGCCGAATCTATACAGGTATAATCTATGCAGAGGGGAATATGTTCCGCAAATATGCCGTGAATGCAGAAACTGGGAATATGGAATGGTAATTTGTATCGGTATATAGGGTATACGTTCCAAGGTTACATAATAAAATGAAAATTAACAAAATAAAATAAATTAATGAGAGATTTTGAACAATTTCTATTAATTATTACTGTCAGTTTTAGGCAAGGAGTTAAATAACTTGGTATTTTTTTCATATTTTGCCGCTTTTAAAAGGTCTTTCAATTAAAATTTATATTAAGCTGTGAATTCTGCGATATAATTCCTTATTTTGTCTTCGGATTTCTTGATTCATTAACACTGAAACAGCGCGATTAGACGCAAACGACTCGTCAACCCGTATAAGCGGACAAACATTTATATTTTTACTTTAAGCGGCAACACTAATTTTTTTCTCTTCGGTACTAATTATTTTTCTTTCCTTTTACTCGGCATTATAAACTGGGAAGAAAGCACAAGAGACACGTGTTATTCAATCAAAATTATTGTAACCAACAAGTTGAAACAATAATATACCGATCGTGGCGATGGAGGCATTTATCAAAGTACATATCGGCATGTGAAATAGGACAACAAATTTTAACAATGAACTTTAGGGGTCTATAGCAATTAAGTTTGTTTTGTTTTGATATTTATTTGTCCATTTGATTTGAATCACTATTTGTAAAAGCCGTTTGGCACCTGCCTTCAGAAAAAAAACTGCTGATGGTTAATAAATATATATACCTTTCCGCTCTATAATTTTTTCATGAATTGTGTAGAAATATCCTTCCGTTTCCGCGTTGGACAGATTCCGTTTTATGCAAAATAAAGGTACATGTAAAATTATTATTATTTTGCCGGGACCCATCAATTTGTTCACATTGGACAGACTTCTGCATTATTCACGTTCCGGATAAAGAAGTTTTACTGTATACCATTGAAATGATTCTTTGAGTGTAGGGTTTGGAGGGAAAACGCCCAGTTGGTAGACCAAGAATGAGGTGGAAGAATAGCATTAACCATGATTTGAGGGTAGTCGATTATGCAGGGAATGACTGGAAAACATTAGCTCAGGATAGAGATATATGGAGAGCCTATGACCTACGGCTTCGATAGTGCCTGCGAGTTTGTTAGGATAGGATTTGGAGTCTCTGTGATGTGACTAGCATTTAAGGAATCCGGGTTCTATTTTCTGCTGTAAGTTCTATAATAAATATATATTTCGATATAAATTCTGAAAAGGGTTCACTCAATATCATGACAAATGTATAACTGCTTGACAAGTGGCGAAATCCGGTTAAGAAAACTGAAATTAATATTGATGGTTTACAACACATGAAGTAGTAAATGACGTTGTATACTATCCTCTATTAGATAGTCATAACAATAGTTTCCATCGCCTTGGTTCTTATCGTGCCCGCTCTGCCATGTGGGGATAACTGAGTAGCTATTTAATAATTTATTACAATAAAAATAGCGAAATCCGTTTATAAAAACCGGGAGTGCGCTATACAACCCAAGTACAGTACTGCTAATCTGTACTGTCTTCTGCACTGTCACTATCTAGTGACAGCTACTATTTCAGTCTTACTTGAATCTTCAAAGTATTTTGTGGCATGGGGGTTATTTATTTGTTAATATTAATGATGCGCTCAATCAGTAAATCTAATTGGTCTATTAGGTTCATAAAAGCTAAAAATTGATAAGAAAATTCTTTAAACAAACATTTATAAACAAATGATTGTTCGTTTTCTATAACAACAGAATTATCGTCAAATTTGTATTTATTAACACACACGTTTGTGTTTTAATGTCGTAAAAATACGTTATTGTGAATTACAATAACTCGTTTTCATTAAAAGTTTAATTATCACAATTATTAGATTAGCTTCCTCTAAAAAAATATGCTCAAATTGAGAAAGCGTGATATAATACTACACTAAAAAATTTAGTTTGATCTAATTTATTTTACAATACAATATTAGGTATACTGTGTGCTACGAAAACAAAATAACATTTAAAGGCACACTTTAAAAAAAGCTAGAAAACTTTTGATTATAGGCTATAAAGAAAAAAATATATATATTGATGTTGTTGTTCCCATATAGAGGATTTCGTAGAATCCGAATGGAACCCTTTAAGATATTAAAAACTATTGGTGGAAAGCAACGGGAAGCTACCACACCTAGTAAAGGTGCAAAGCATAGCATTAAAATTGCAGTGAAAGACCTGCCTTCGGGCAGAATTACTATGGATGGATGTATCTTACATTGCATAATGGGCATCAAAGAAAAGTATATTTATTTAAAGAATATACGGCCCTGAGAATTCACTGATAATTGTTGGCGGATTCCTGGTGATTTGCGAAGGACACTTTGCCCGCTGGTATTTAAAGGATTACAAGAAGGGTTGTCTTTTGTTCGCAGGAATTTTTGAATGAAGAAAAGAGGGAGTGATTCCAAGCTACTTCCAGGAACTGAGGTTCTAAAGTTTTGGCGAAAACTATAATTGCACTAGAGTACTAGACAGTACAGTGACTAACACCTCAAGATCAGTGGGCTTGTTAATGCGATGCTAGTGCTACTGCAAATACAACATACCTAAGATAAATAACACAAAAACACAGACTCAAGCTGAAGACTTGAAAACCCCTTATTCCGGAAATGAAACCAGAATTAACAGAACGGAAGTAATGGAATCGTAATAGCGAGATCCCTGGTACTGTACATCAACTATATCTAGACTTCAAAAAAGCATATGATTCAATTAAGAGGGAGAAGTTATATAGTATCCTGCTGGAGTTCGGAATTCCTAAAAAGTTAGTTAGACTTATACGAATTTGTCTAAATGGCTCAACGAGTAGGGTGCGTGTAGGCAAACAGTTTTCAGACACTTTTGAAATCCGGAATGGGTTGAAGCAAGGAGATGCACTATCTCCTCTACTATTTAATGTTGTATTAGAGCATGCCATTAAATCTTTAGAGAATGAGGAAGGCTTACAACTCAATGGTATTAATAAGCTGTTAGTTTATCCTGATGATGTAGTACTACTGGCGAGGAGATACTAAAGGCCAACACGCACACGCTATTGAGTAACACTAAGAAATTAGGACTGGAAGTAAGTATCAGTAAAACTAAATATATGGTCACACGTAGAAATTCAGTATATAATGGAAATGGACAGCTAATGACAAATGAGGGAAATTTTGAGGAAGTGGCTGAATTCAAATACCTAGGAACAATAATCACAAATAGGAATGAGATGCACAAAGAAATTAAACATAGGCTCAATTCTGGAAATGCGTTCTATTATGCATTGTATATACTCTTGATGTTCCAACTCCTTTCAAAAACCGTTAAACTGAAAATATATAAAACTATTATTCTATCAGTTATAATATATGGGTGCGAAACATGGACTCTTACTTTAAGGGAGGAAAGGAGATTACAAGTATTTGAGAATAAAGTACTTAGGAAAATTTTTGGACCAAAGAGAGATGAACAGACAGGTGAATGGAGAAGACTACATAACTATGAACTACATGGTCTTTATAGGAAGCCAGATATAATAAGAACAGTTAAGTCTCGTAGACTGCGATGGGCAGGACATGTTGCACGTATGGGGAATGAAAGACGTGCCTGGAAACTTCTTGTAGGAAAGCCAGAAGGAAAACGCCCAGTTGGTAGACCAAGAATGAGGTGGGAGAACAACATTAACTATGATTTGAGGGAAGTAGATTATACAGGGAATGATTGGAAAGCATTAATTCAGGATAGGGATGTATGGAGAGCTTATGTCCGCGCGGCCATGGACCTACGGGTTCGATAGTGCCAGTGAGTAAGTAAGTAAGTAATAGCGAGATCCCGACTTCAAATTCAAGTGACGACCAATATAACATAACATATTTCTTTTACCCAGCATCAAGGCAAATGCTGGTTACGAATTTAGTTTTGGCGAAAACTATAATTGCACTATAGCACTAGACAGTACACCTCAAGATCAGTGGGCTTGTTAATGCGATGCTAGTGCTACTGCAAATACAACATACCTAAGATAAATAACACAAAAACACAGACTGAAGCTAAAGGCTTGAAAACCCCTTATTCCGGAAATGAAACCAGAATTAACAGAACGGAAGTTATGGAATCGTAATAGCGAGATCCCGACTTCAAATTCAAGTGACGACCAATATAACATAATATATTTTTTACTGTCCACCGCTGTGGTCTCGAGGTAGCGTGCTGCCTTGTCACGCAGCGGGCCCGGGTTCGATCCCCGGTCGGGGCAGTTTTTCTGGGTGAGGTTTTTATCGGGGTTTTTCCTCACCTGTAAGACAAATGTCAGGAAAACTTTAAGGCCCAAACGGTCCCCGAAATCATATGGTCATCATCCTTATCATTATCAACCTTACCATTATCATTATCATCATCATCCTTCACGGGTGTGGAAAGCAACGGGAAGCTACCACACCTACACAATGCTATGATTGCAGTGAAGGACCTGCCTTCGGGCAGAATTACTATGGATGGATATTTTTTACTCAGCATCAAGGCATATGCTGGTTAGGAATTTAGTTATATACAACGATCCATTTCGCCATAAATTATTTGAAAATTCTTTAAAATTAATATAAATCGCCTTTGCACATAATACTCAAGAATACCGTCAACACAATAAGTGCGCAGCCTATTGATATATATATATATATATATATATATACCTATCCAAAAAACTTAGAAACCATATGTTAAATTATCTCAAAATTTAAATTTAAGTTTCGGTAATAACTTATTGGGCAGCGACCACTACTGCTGTATTGCAGAAATAGTATAAAACATTCTAACAAACAAAGCACACAGTATAAAACAAGAAGGAAAATAAGTGTTATGAATACATAGAGTATTTTACATAGATATTTAATTATTTCATAGAATATTTTAATTATTCAAATAAAACAGTTGTTGAAATAAAGCACTTAAACACATTATATTTCAGGACAGAATTTTGACTTATGGCAGGAACAAAGTTTTCAAGGCTAACTGTAAAATCTCTGCATTTAGACCAATGGAATGTTTAATACAGTTAGTTGGAGATGTAGGTCAAAAGCTTAGTATATAACCCTGGCAAAATAGGGGACTCATGTCTGATTGTGGAAGCAGTAGCTGATGGGTAAGTCTACATACCATTTTTCTTAATAAATTTGCTAGGACAATTAGAAAGAGAATTCAAGTATTTCAAATAGTTTAATAATATATTTCTAAGAGTGTAGGGTTATTAGATAATTATTAAAAATGTAGATTTATAAAACCCACATCTCCCTCTATCAAACCCCAAGAAAGTTCGAATGTAGGTTTTCTTAATATAAGCTTAGAATAGTAATTTAGGGTTAGAATACTTAGGGTTATTGTATTCATTATCCTCTAGAAATAAAATAATTTAAATCAAGAATCCATTTATTTATGTTCAAAAACACGCACGCCTTTATAACTAATACATCCTAACGCTCGGCTAGAACCTCATGCTACCAAAATTCCAAGTGCCGAAGGTCCTTTAAGCCCTAAGAAAACCAACAGTTAGTAATAATAAGTTTAAAACAACTTAAAAAGTCCGTAATCGTTTAGAACTAAACTACTTAATTTTGATAGAAAACAAGTTAGTCAGAGGAATATTTCGTAACACCGTTCGTAACTTATTAACACGTTTACGGACAATGCAAGCAAACTATTAAATACGTAGGAAGAATAATCTACAAAGGTTACACATTTTTCACTCACTCTCTCCAAGGTGTAAATCTGTTTGTAAGGAATACATAGGCAATACATACGAAACTTGACTCCAAAATTTAATTAAAGTGATATTTTGATTACAACACCTGCAGTGAAAGTATTATGTTTCCAGTTAAAAACACAAGAATTGAATTTAAATTCCATACAATGGATGGTGTAGACGTTAAGAATAAATATAGAACTTAAGGAGATAAAACTGATGACGGAGAACTTTGATTCAGTGAATTTGATTCCAGCTCTCACCTGAGGTAAACCAGATAAACATCTTGAATTCAGAATGCGTTGCCAGGGAAAATATTTCTTGGAATTTGGAATCACCTGATGTTTATAAAATAGTGGGAAGCATAGTTTTCAAAACTAATAGGTTTTGTATGACTGATAAGTTTCAACTCGCCTCAATTTTCACAACAAACAATTCGGCGCCAAAGTATAAACAATACGCGCATACTGAAATTATTGATGTATTGAACTCCAATATAAACTAAGGAGGAACCACTTTACATGTTTTTGGTTTCCTTTCTCGTAGAATGGCCGACATCATATATATATGCATAAAGAATGTTTGTTTGTTTGTTCGTACTTTATGCGTGGTCATGCCTTTGATTTTGGGGGATTATACATGAATCGAACTCAACTTTTATAAAATCTGAGTATTCATAACTTCAATATCATTGATGACCAATAGTTTTAATGTAACTACTGGTTTATTAATTTCGTCTATAAAAAAGAGTAAATTATATCTTCCCATCGCCCCAACAAAATAATTCCCAAAATTAAAATGTTCAGGAGATTCCCGGAATGAACATAGGCTTTAACAGAGTTCTGATACTCAACTCCTACACCATTAAAAATCGCCCTTTGTAGTGGAAAACGCGAAAAAAGTAGCTCTTTGGACGCTTAAATTGCTTACTCTGCCTAAACCATAACAAATACACAAAATTAATGTACACAGAATTGAGTATCTCAAAAAGTTCTAGAAAAAAGTCCGCGACAGCATATGTTTATCTCCTACGGGTAAACCCACAATAACCATTTTTGTCTTTCATTGATGCCAAGAAGATCAGGAAAAGTACGTAGATCACTGTGCAAGTATAGCAGCACATGGCGGGTATTCTTTTACGGATAACTCACAATAACGAATTTTGTCTTTTACCTCATTTATGCCAAGAAGATCGAGATAAGTAGATTCCCTGGCAACAACGGGTAATCAGCACGGGGAATCTTAAAATAATTACGATATACATTATTTATAATTTTATTTTTCATTTTACTTATTTAACTAATCAGAGGAAGTACATTAATTTTTGTCTTTCAGCTCATTTATGTCAAAAAGATCGGAGTGAGTAGATTCCCGGACAACGCCGGGTAACAGCACGAGGTATCTAAAAATAATTACGATGTAAATTTTTCCTTTTACTTATTCACCTATTTACTTACTTAATACTTAATACAGGCTTTCCACTTTACAGCAGTTCGCCCTTGATTCCTACTTTCCAGATATTCCTATCTTCACATTGTCCTTCTTCCATACCCCTCTTCCTCATGGCATCATATATTCCCTCATACCATGTTGTTCTACTTCTCCCCCTCTTCCTTCTGCCTGGTACCATCCAATTTAACACATGTTTATGCCACTAGTCTTTCGACTTATTCAAAAAAACTCCTGGCGCGACAGGCCTAGAAGGCCCTTAGCCTACCAGCCAGCTGCTGGCCTCACATCCACATGTGTCAATCACAGAGGTAGATGATCATCAGTCAGTTTAGGGGTGACATGTGGTCAGCATGTCGTGTCCCCCAGCCGTTATAGCTGGTTTCCTCAACCTGGAGCCGCTACTTATTGTAGCTACACAAATGCCTCACGATGCTGGGTGGGCACCGATCCCATAGTGGTCGAAATACCATGAGAAAATTTCTTCCCCCATGGAGACTCGAACCAGCGCAAGTCCCGTAGCTCTGCGCCAAGGCTTCCTGCCTTAACCACTCGGCTACGGCGCGGGACACAAGAGATCCCACAACAGACCCGGAGGCCCTTGGGGTAGTAGGATGTTAAGGCTCCCACTTTTTCTAGACAATCGCCACTTTATGTCAGCCGGGTTGTCAGTCCTGCGTGACGGCCGCCTTTACCCCCAGAACAAGTGTCTGGTACTCATTTCCGTTAGAGGCTGAGTCGACCCCAGGGCCATAGTGCCGCCAGAAGGTTTGGGTCAGTTTAAAAATCCTGACCCCAACGGGACTTGAACCCTCGACCTTCCGGCTTGTAGCGCAGAACGCTACGGCGTGCCCCCCCGACTTATCCAACTAAACATAAAAGCACATTTTCATTTATTTAGGCGTAGCAGCGTAAATATAATAATAAAGTTTTATTTTATCTGGCAGAGTTAAGGCCATAAGGCCTTCTCTTTCACTCAACCACCGAATAGTAGATTTGTACAAAAATTATATACATATTACAATTTTAAGATATTATTAAAATACAGACAAACAAAATACAATGATGATGTGATCTAATACTAGCTAATACTAACAAAAACATAGAATACAATAAAATTAAAATGATATAAAATGATATAAAATAAAGTAAGTAGCTTCCTAGATGATTATTAATGGAACGCTCAATATAGTTGTTATGTAGTAAATGTTTTCTTTGTGTCGAACTTAAGATATCAGTTAATTTGGATTTAAATAATGATAGCGATTGACAGTCCCCGACATGACTGGGAAGTGAGTTCCATGCTCTAGTCATAGATATTGTGTAATACAGTATTATTCAGAGTATAGACATGTCCTGTGCTGTGGTATCAAAATTAAAGAAGAGTCTTGTGATCTTGTTCCTAAATTGTGATGATCCGATAAATTTTGAAAACGTGTTGTTAAATAACTTGGTAAACATGTGTGCAGAATTTGGAATAGTAAGGTATGTGAATGTAAAGTTCTTCTGTCATTTAGGCGTTGCCATGATAAGGCCTGAAATGAAGGAGATACGTGGTCATAACGACGGAGATTGAATATAAATCGAATGCACGCATTATGAGCACGCTGTAGTCTGTCAGATAGATCAGTTGTCAGATTAGTCAGTAATATGTCGCAGTAGTCGAAGTGTGGCATTATAAGACTCTGTACATGTATTTGTTTTAATTTTGTAGGAAGGAAGTTTTTAAAACTATTTATGTAATTATATAGTATCGAAGTTAGTTGTCATCACATTCAACAGTTGGTTTTAGTTGTTTTATATGAGAATGAAAAATAAACCAGCTTATAAAAAGTTCATTCTTATTAATCATTCAGAGTCTCGTGGACTCCCCATATAAAAAATTTTCTGTTTTGACTCAAGAGATCTGGATCACTTTCTTACTGAATGTTACATTATTTCTGGTTTCATGTACAATAACGTTAACAAAGACTGGATACATTCTTCTTTGCTTCCATTGAGTAAACTGAGTTTATCAAGAAACCGTTTATTTTATTTTTCCCCTTAGTTTAACCTTCTACTCTGCGGGTATTTTTACGTGCCCCACGTCACCCGGGCATTACAGGGACACGACCTGTCGAGAGAGCATTTTAAACTTTGGATCATATGCACTCATTTTTGACCATACAAGGACAAGGAGGGTCTCCCATGGATGAGTGATCAGCTCAATGCCTGGGTCACCACCGAGACAACATTTTAAAGGCAAGACACACCAAATACTCATATATGTATGCCTACATTATTATTAAACAAAGCGAATATGATACGGAGATTATGATGGCCAGATGGTGTTCGAAACTGGTTCCTGGTATTTGTCTTACAAGTGGGGAAAATCCCAAAAAAAATCTCATCAAAAAGCTTGTCTTTCTGAGGATGGAATCCGGGCTCATTACATCTGAGGGAACGACGTTATCCATAGATCACAGCGATGGATCAATTTATATTCAAAATATAAAATGGATATCAAAACAATTCAGTTTGTAGTTCTAAACTTCTGGATATTATGGCTATGATAATGATTTTTCTCTGCTTGGAGGGGTAGGGGACTTAGCATTTCCAAGTTGAGTCTTTTGTCTGTCTTCGGCAGTGACCCCGAGATTTTATTAATCACGGATTCAGAGACACCCGACACTGCACGTACATGTCAAATGTACACCTTTTATAGTTCCTGCTCCCTGCCCATAGACGTGAATTGGTTTTTAAGATCCCATTGGAGTGTAAAGACAATAAACGCGGGAGAGGATAGAAAAAAAATAGGACCTACTATAACTAACTAACTGGCACCATCCAACCCGAAAGATCATGGCTGGGCAGACATATGCTCTCCATATATCCCTATCCTAGCCCGGGTTCGATCCCGGTCGGGACAGGTTTCCTAAGTAAAGTTTTTCTAGTGGTTTTTCCTCACTTATAAGTCAAATGCCAGGAAAATTTAAGGCCCAAACGGTCCCCGAACATCATATCATAATCGTCATTATTCATATTCACCTTAGATTACGTTTAGGATTAAGGACTCTCCTGGCGAACCATTTTCATAATCATCACCCATCACATTATCGGGCGCTCCCACCTCAGAAGCGGGTTACAATTACGCCAATGCCAGGAGAGAATATCAGAAATGTCGAAATGACAACCTGGGGCACTGAACAAAAAAAATTGCTGGAACATGGAATCTTTCGAATCTTTGATCATACAGTTTCTAATATACATGGCGGAAATAAAATATTAAACCCAAGGAATTTACCAAGCTATAGAGCGTTTTTAGACAATCGATGGAGATACAGGATCTGTTTCAATATTCATAATCCAACCTAAGTATAGCTTTAGGATGGAGTGAGATGTCTTCTAACCTTGTTAGGGATTTAAAAAATAGCTTATAAAGTTTTACCTTTTATAATTTGCCAGTAATTGATGTAGATTGCACAAAAGATATCATGGGAGCGAGATGTGGATATTAAGAGATAAAGGACATTCATCGAATTACACCATTTCTTCTACAATTTAATTTTGTATTAAAGCATGTCATCTAATCTTTAGAGGATGAAGAAACCCTACAGCTTATTTATAAGCTATTAGTTTATGCTGATGATGTAGCATTACAGCTAGGAGATACCAAGGGCCAACACGCACACTCTATTCAGTAGCATTAAGAAATTGGAGCTGGAAGTAAACATAAAAAAGACCCTTTTTAGGCTTCCTCCCAAAATGTATGATTATTCAATCTACACTATTTAACTAATCCCCCCTAATTTCCTCAATAATAGTAGGCCTAATTATATCTCTAGTAACATTATACTACCTACGAATTTCTTATTCATCTTTTATCATTATAGGGAGAGATCTAAGTTGATCCTTAGCTACAAGTAAAAAGAAAATAGATCCTATGATCATCATGATATTTACTTCCTATAGGAACATTTTAATGTTCCCTCCAATACGATCAGCCTTAAAATTTAAAAGTTATTAACGGTTTCAAATTAGATATATTCCAACTTAAATTCTACCTTAAAAATAAAAATGTATAAGAATAATGAAAATATCTGGAGCTACAACAAATTTTATAGCTTTATCATCTACTCTATAGGAACACTTATATTCCCCTTAACACACATAATAATAAAAGTGTCTCTATAATAGAAAATATATTGATAATACAAAATAAATAATTTCTTAATAATACTCCAATGTAGATATGTTCCAATTTAATTTTATCCCCCTTTAGACAAATACCTAAATAATATTATAAAATAATTAATTAATATTAATAATCAGGTATTTATATAAATTTTAATAAATTTATTAATTATTAATCCATATAAGTTTGTCTTTATAAGCGTATATATATATATATATATATAGGCCCTATATACTATAAGTGATTTAATTATATATAATTAACTTCTTGAAATTTAATATATATTATATAACTACATGTCATATATATTCCTAATAATATATATATTATAATAAGAAGAATATATTTAAATTTAAGTGGTTTATATTAATATAAATATTATTATATAATTATCTCTATTTTATAAAACTATTATTCTACCAGTTATATTGTATGGGTGCGAAACATGGACTCTTACTTTAAGGGAGGAAAGGAGATTACAAGTATTTGAGAATAAAGTTCTTAGGAAAATTTTTGGACCAAAGAGAGATGAACAGACAGGTGAATGGAGAAGATTACATAACAATGAACTACATGGTCTTTATAGGAAGCCAGATATAATAAGAACAGTTAAGTCTCGTAGGCTGCGATGGGCAGGACATGTTGCGCGTATGGGGAATGAAAGACGTGCATGGAAACTTCTTGTAGGAAAGCCAGAAGGAAAACGCCCAGTTGGTAGACGAAGAATGAGGTGAGAGAACAACATTAACTATGATTTGAGGGAAGTAGATTATACAGGGAATGATTGGAAAGCATTAGCTCAGGATAGGGATGTATGGAGAGCTTATGTCCGCGCGGCCATGAACCTACGGGTTCGATTGTGCCAGTGAGTAAGTAAGTAAGTAATTATCTCTATTTATTTGAAGTTTATGTATGTTATTATTATTTATATGCCTATATGGCAAATATATTTTAATAGATCTTCTATATTAATAAATATTGCTCTTTCTAGATTAATAAGTTATTGTATAAGTTATATATATATATATATATATATATATATATATATATATATATATATATATATATATAAATTCTGGAAATGCATGCTATTACGCATAACAGGGTCAAATATAATGAAAGTCTAAGGATCCATAATGCATTTTATAAATTTAATACTGTATCAAGGAAATATTTATAAATTATGCCCTCCCGATAGTTAACAAGTTCCTACTACAGTAGATTATTTCAGGAATACCAAAATCTGGTTAAAAACTTCATGACGCGATTGTCCTAGAAGTCCCGTGCGCTACCTGCCGGCTGCTGGCCTCACATCCACATGAGCAATTTATAGAGTAGCCGATTGTCCAACTAGTATAAGGGCGAGATGTGATCAGCATGTCAGGTCCTCCAGTATTTATGGCAGGTTACCTCAAACTGAAGCCGCTATTTATTAGTGCTAACCAATTTCCTCACGAGGCTGTGTAAGCACCGATACCATACTGACCGAAATTTCATGAGAACTTCTCTTCCCCCAATGAAACTTAATCTAGTGCGTGTCCCATAGCTCTACGCCAAGGCATATCATACCTCCTGACAACGGCGCGAGACAAAATATGGTTGAGAGAAATGAAACTAAGCTTTAGGAGTTTCGAATCACGCTTCTCACTTGACTTCAGTCCTTTCTTATTCTGTTCTGTCTAGTGACATCAACCAATGTAATAGGACCTGGTCCTTTGAAGCTCTGTAATTTATAAGAAGAAACATTGACAAATATTATAAAGATTTATGTAATTTTCTGTTACAAAAATGGGAAAGATGTATATAATAAATGAATTCCTCACATAAATCATATAAATCGAAAGTAAACCATTAAGAATGATGGAAACAAATTTTTATTGATTGCCGAACGGTTAGTCATTCGATGTAAAAGGTTGTATTATAAACAATTCAACTGACAAAACACTGGGCTTTCTGTTTGTGAAGTTCACCGCCAGATGGCAAAGCTATAAGACAGCTGTCATTTGTCATCCGCAGGGGGGCATCATGGGAATAGCAGTCCGCCTACTACGTCACTTTTGATATCCTGTTCATGTCCAAGTTTGATGATTAACGACCATTCACATAATGATTTATAAGACACTATCGAATCAACGCCGTGAAACAAAGCTAGCAGTCGTGTGAACAGCCTTTGTGGATTAATGTTCCTTTTCTTTTGTTATTTACTCGAGAAAATACAGGTGGCGCCTCTTCCCTTCATCCTATGACCTATGTCATATTTTCTACGTCGTCTATCAAACACATTTACGTCAGTGGCGTAGGCATGTTATAATTGAATAAATATTATGCCTATGTTTGAACAAGTTTAAAACTGAAGAAAGTTAGAGAAACCAAAAATAAAGGATAATAGTAAATTTTAAGAAAAATATTTGCATCAAATAGAGGAACTGATAACTGTTGGAGAATCAAAACAAATAACGAACTGGACAAATTAATAAAAAATCAGAATATAGTAAACCGTATAAGATTTCTTAGAATTAGTAATGTTTCAATTATCTGGGATGCATGATATCGTACCAGCAAAATTTGGACATGGAGAAGAAATTATGTAATTTCAACTGATATGTGGTTCAATAAGAAGATATTTGAGAAATAAGACCACAAGGGAAACTCAATTAAAATTTTACAAAACAGTAGACGTTCCAACGTTAACATATGGGTCAGAGACTTGGCCTTTAACGATCTCTGATAAAAATTAAATTGAGACAATAGAAATGAGATTACTCAGATCAGTTGTAGGTGTATCTCTAAGAGATCTAAAGAGAAGTCAAGATATCAGAGATGAATTACAAATATATAATATAAACGAGAGAATACACAGAAATAAACGTAATTGGTTTGAACATATACAAAAAAATGCCAAATAATCGTTTATCAAAACAGCTGCTTCATTATAGGCCTCTAGGCCGAAGAAATGTAGGAAGACCAAAATGTCGTTGGAAAGACGACCTGCACCTGCAACATATAGTGCACCGGGGAGCGGAACGGGCGAACAGGCCCATACTTTGAAGATGATTATGATGATGATGATGATGATTAGAATTAGTTGGCATAGGCATTTCATTAGAATGGATGGTCAGAAACTGGCCAATAAGCTCTATAAATGGAAACCTATAGGAGGCATACCTGTTGGAGGACCGAAGATCAGACACAATGAACTGTATATAGAAAATGAAAGTGACTAAAGTCTCTCTGGTTTAACTTTACGAGAAACGTGTAGAATAAGACAACTGTACTCACCTCTCTCACTCGCACCAGTGTTGTCGGTTAATAGGGATAAGGGGGAAGAGAAAAACTTACAACAGGGTGGGTTCTTTCTATTGTATCTGGACTAAAGTGGTCAACGATCTACCCTTGTATTTCCATCTCCTAATTGGCATGAAGGAGGATTGTTGAGAAGGCCAAAACTCTCACCTTTGAAGTTGTCGCGCCTTAGGATGATGATGATGAGGTCATGCAATGTTTCTTGGACTTCTTATCTCCATGGTGCGACAGGTCTAGAATGTCTGCAGGCCTTTATCAACATTCATCAGTCTAAGGTGACGATCAACCAGTTAGTATGGGGTTGATGATAAGTGAACATTTCGGTTCTCCGTCATTCTTTCAATCTAGAGCAGTCTCAAGGTAAACCAATGCGCGTCCGATATTCCTGCACCTTGGTCTTCTTGCAATGATTTATTCTTCAATTAGAACATTTTGAATTTATTTACTTAAAACCTTCAATCAATGTCTCAAGTCATTAAGATTTTGACACAAAAAATGTAACTGATCGCAAAAAGAGATGTCACAGTAGGCCTATTGTGCCACTAATAAAATTAATTTTATAAATTTAAAAGGAAACGCAAGAGTGTGAAAATGGAATGAATTTACTTTTATCGCAGTATGATTAAACTATAAACATTTTTTAAATTCCATTACGTCTAGTAAACAATGAACAAATCATTGATAAAAAAAAAATTAATGTTATTTCATAATTTATTTTTCATCGTCCTACATTTATTTGCAATGTGCATTTCAGTATATAAAATAAATGACTATACAATTTCGACACTCCCTGAATAAGCGCAAGGCTCATTCTCAGGTAAGAATTCCATTAACTAACTAACTAACTGGCACTATCGAATCCGTAGGTTCATGGCCGCGCGGACATAAACTCTCCATACACCCCTATCCTGAGCCAATGTTTTCCAATCACCTAACATTCCTTGTTCCTAGGAACATGTCCCTATGTTTGAGCCTTTGGCATGGGCTCCCTGAAGTAATCCCTGCCCGGAGAACCGAATGGGGGACTACTTGACCTCCGGAAAATTTTACCCCAGTTGAATCCACGGTTGTATTTTTACGGTGAAAGATCGTCACTCTTTCGACCACGGTACTTTTTTTTTGTCTGGCTTATCGCCTTCGACCAGTCCGGCAATGCTACCGCCGGCATAACTCTCGGGATCATTTAAGCACGTAAGCCACTCCACCACGACAAGGTAAAGATACCATGGAGGGAAGAATGAGCGAAATCCGACAATTAGAAGTGGAGGTTTACCTGAAATCCGAAATTAAGAACTGACTAGCAACCGCCATGTTTGGTTCGTCTCAGCGTATGCCATACAATTTAATTAACCTTTAATATTTCATTTATTTAGGCGTAGCAACGCGCGCCGGGTATCAGCTAGTATTATGTAAAATACGTTACTCGCTTTTCATCAATATAAGATTATTTAATACGAATTCCATCCATTAAACAGTGGCACTATCGCCCGTACATTCATGGCAGCGCGGACGTAAACTCTCCATATATCCCTATCCTGAGATAATGCTTTATAATAATTTCCTGTACAACTCCCATAAATCGTCAATGTTATTCTCCTACCTTACTATTTTCCTACCAACTGGGGAGTTTTCACTCTGTTTTCCCTACAAAAAAAAGTTTCCATGCCCGTCTATCATTCACCATTCGTGATACATATCTTGCTCATCACTGTCTATGACACTTGACTGTTCTTATTTATTCTGATTCCCTATAAATATCATGTAGCTCACTGTTATGTAATTTTCTCCATTCTCGTAATTTTTCACC
The DNA here is from genome assembly GCA_030220185.1 of Diploptera punctata. Classification (NCBI taxonomy): domain Eukaryota; kingdom Metazoa; phylum Arthropoda; class Insecta; order Blattodea; family Blaberidae; genus Diploptera; species Diploptera punctata. The sequence continues at coordinate 359,498 of JASPKZ010010282.1, read as the reverse complement.
TCTCTTAGGTCCAAAAATGTTCTTAAGAGCTTTATTCTGAAATACTAGAAATAGTTTTTCCTATACGTTCACACACAGAAATACATTATATCATGGAAATGGAAAGTTAAAGACTAATGAGGGAAATTTTGAAGAAGTTGGCGATTTAAAATAACTAGGAACAATAATTACAAACAAGAATGAGATACACAGAGAAAGTAAACATAGGGTCAGAACTGTAATCCATTTGAATATTATCTTCCCACCAGAAACGTGGCAAAAACAATTATTTTGAGTAGCTCTGGAGATTCATGTCATTACAAGGACTATTGTCCAACTCGTCTCAAAAAACGTTTAACTTAGAAAAAAATAAAACCGTTATTCTCCCAGTTGTTATTATATGGACTCTTACTTTAACGGAGGAGAAAATATTACGAGTATTTGAGAATAAAGTTCTTAGGTATTTTTTGGATCAAAGAGAGATGAACAGACAGGTGAATGAAGAAGACTTACATAACAGAGAGCTACATGGTCTTTATAGGAAGCCAGATATAATAAGAACAGTTAAGTGTCATACTGCGATGGGCAGGATATGTAGCACGATGTCTTTGATTGTGCAACAATGCAAAAATCATAATGTTACGCTTGAATGGGGTTTTGATCGATGTAGCATTGGAGTAGTGTTGCATTGTAACGTAGCAACGATTGAACGGTTTAAAATTCCGGATATATAATTATCATTCTGTTTGTGTAGTGCCGTGAGCGTTTGCAAAATATTAGCTCAGGTTGTGGGATATGGATGTTAGGTAAGTGTTTGTTTTCTCCCAACTTAACTAGATTAGCACAAGAAAGCTATACTATCAAGGAACCCAGGCTACATGAGGAACATACATGAATGACAACACACCAGCGATATAAACCCTGTGTACAAGATAATTACCAACAAAAGTCAGTACCAAAATGAAAGCAGAAGATGATAATTAAGTTATCGAAAGGCCACCTATGAAACAACACTGCAAATTATTGAGGAGGGCTGAGATATCAGGTACTGTTTTACAATTATTAAAACTTTAACACAGTAACCTCAAAGGAGTTTCGTACATGAGGATGGTGACATTACGTAAAGCTAAAAATGGAACTCTAAATTCGACACGCTGAGAAAATAGCTTAGTTTACGCAATTCATGCGTGAAGGACTTTTCTAATAAAATAAATAATATCCTCAACACGTGTCCAACTCCGGGTCGGGTCAAAAAATGAGATGAGATGAAGCCCCTATTTTTGTATAGGTATGTGAAATACAAGGGAACCGGCCAACCACTCCTGACACAGCGTCACAGGAGCGGATGAACGAAATGGATGATATGTGTTTGGGGAAATGGTGGAATGAAATTTGTGGCAGGGAAAAACGGGAGAAACCCCGAGGAACTTAGGGCCGCATGTAAATACATTAGTTTCTACTCAAATTACTTCCAATCATTGGTGAGCTGACTCACCGTGAGCAAGGGCAAAGATCGAATTAGCTACCCACTAACTGGTCATGCATGAAAGTCGTCGTTTTCGTAATATTGGCAAGAAATTGCCCAGAATTCTCAGCGATAAAACCACTTCCGTTATTTTCGTCTGCTAGAGGCACGCATTTACGCTTGCGTCCCGCTAATAATACCACATACAACGACGTCTGCGTCGCGCAATATTACGCCGATTCTCCTGTTCTTCCAGTTGAATTCTTTGGTAGACTATGAAATTCCTCTTCTCCGCGTATACCGAAAACAAGATCGAAGTCTTCAAGGTCTGGATAAAGCAGCAAGGTTTCAAACTACATCAGTTACCATCGGTTCCCATCGGGATTCTCACGATTCGTTTCTCTTCTAAGTTACCTCGCCAGGTAGCTTAGGAATTTCAACAATTATTATCGCATGAACAGATTTTTGAGTACGCAAAAACGTATTCGGATACAACTTTCTCAGCAGAGAACGACTTTTACGGTCTAATGCGTTCAAAGATTCGAGCCTATCTCGCGACCCCAGTGGTGACAGACGAGCGTCTAAACTTTTTTTAAACAATAAATTGAATAATCCTTGAAGACGCTGTATTTTCAATTTCCACGTCTGCATGATTATGACGCAGGTCAGTGCCGTGACATTTATGTGACTGCAGACACGGCTCAACAAGTTGCCCTTTTGAAAACTTTGTGTTCTCATATTGAAATGCATATATATTATATAAAACATGATAAGAAAAATAAATGCCTGAACGAGATTTGAACCCGGACCTCTGGGGTTGGTACCCCAGCGTGCTATCCATTACACAACCAGGCAAATCCAGTTCAAACATCTTCCTTATATATATTATATTCTCCACTAGGTAATAAGCGGCGTGCGCTGCTACGCCTAAATAAATGGAAATAATGTGATTTTATGTTTAGTTGAATAAGTAAAAGGTAAATAATTATTAATTTATATTTTCTAGATACCCCGTGCTAATTATCCGGCGTTGTCCGGGAATCTACTTATCCCGATATTCTTAACATAAATGAGCTGAAATACGAAAATTAATGTGTTTTATGTTTAGTGAAATAAGTAAAGGGAAAAATGTGCATCGTAATTATTTTTAGATACCCCGTGCTGTTTACCCGGCGTTGTCCGGGAATCTATTCATCCCGATCTTCTTGGCATAAATGAGCTAAAAGACAAAATTCGTTATTGAGAGTTATCATAAGTAATGCCACGAGTGATTTCCAATTTATCTAGAGAATTTGGAAATCAAGAGTGGCATTTGTTAGGACTATTTAACGAATAAAAATTAAGCTGTTTACTCACAAAATCATTATTTAACTATAGTTATTTTAAAATATTTATATATTTAATGTAAACGGCGGTGTTTGAAAACAAATGAGAAGCGATAGGTACGCTTCTACTGCTTCTTTTGTTTATCACTGCAACCAAATCATACTATTTATTGCCAAAGGAACAAAAGTAGGAGCTTTCTTTAATATGGTAATTATAACACTCATAAATATTTCGTGAAACACGACTCTGATTGGTTGTAAAACAGAAATCATTGAAACGTGATTGGCCATTGAGTCCCATTTGGGACATGAGTTAAAAAGTCCGTAAAAGAACACCCGCCATGTGCTGCTATGCTTGTACAGGAATCTACGTACTTGTCTCGATCTTCTTGGCATCAATGAAAGACAAAAATGGTTATTGTAAGTTATTCGTAAGTGATAAACACATGCTGTCGCGGACTTTTTTGTAGAACTTTTTGAGATATTCAATTCTGTGTACATTAATTTTGTGTATTTGTTATGGTTTAGGCAGCGTAAGCCATTTAAGCGTCCAAAAAGCTACTTTTTCATGTTTCCCACTACAAAGGGCGATTTTTAAGGGTGTAGGAGTTGAATATCACAACTCTCTTATAGCCTATGTTCATCCCAGGAATATCCTGAACATTTTGTAAAAAGCCCCATCACAATCGGAGGCCACGCATAAAGTAGGAACGAACGAACAAACAAACAAACATTCATTTTTACATATTAGATTATTACTAGATGTCGCCAGAACTCGCGACATCTACGAGTAGTAATAATGGAGAATAAAATTAGCATATATATATATATATATATATATATATATATATATATATATATAGATATATAAGAAAGATAGATGTTTGAATTAGATTTGCCTGGTGATGTAATGGATAGCACGCTGGGGTACCAACCCAGAGGTTCGGTTTCAAATCCCGTTCAGGAATTTATTTTTCTTATCATTTCAAATTAAGATTGCATTGCTCAATGTCAAAATTTTAATTATATATATCTGTCTATCTTTTATAGACTTCTAAACCGTTCAACCGATCTTCGTGAAAATTTGTATATACAGGGTTTCAGATGCGGCGAGTGTTTAGCCCTTATCTATTATGTCCTAAAATCATTAAGTGTAGGAGTTCACCTGAAACGAAAATTTAAAAATCGCTCTAGCGATCGTAATTTTCGATGTTTCACAACAAAACTCGGAATATCCTATAGAAATAAACCGAGGTATGTATTATCCAAAAATCAGCTAAATCCGAATGTTAGAAGCGGGAGTTTATTTCAAATCCGAAATTTAAAGAAATGCCTACACGACTGGACCGATTTTGATGAAATATTTTGTGTGTGTTTGAGTGCGTCCCTTGATGGTTTAGATTCACACTTGGAACCATTATCTGTAGGGTTTCACCTGAAGTGAAATCCTCTAACGGTCACATTATTCGATGTTTCACAACGAAACTCAGTATATCCTATTAAAATATAATATAATGAGCGAAATCGGACAATTAGAAGTGGAAGTTTACTTGAAATCCGAAATTAAAAACTGTGTAAACGACTGATTTTTATGAAATATTTATGTTGTGTGTTTGGTGGGTCGGTGGATAGTTTGGGTTCACAATTGGACCCGATAGGTGGCGCTGCGATCGGGTTATAGGATTTTTTATATGAGATGTATAGTCATCTACATTACCGACATATTTCGCGCAACAACAATGTGACGTCATAATGCACGCTTCTACAGCCAGAACACATAGCAGTGAGGAGTTTTCTTGCGAAATTATTAGTTCGTAAATTATGTAGTTGAAAGTAACATTTTTGTCGTGCGCCCATGACACGAGAATTGAATGTTCGGGTAAGACAACATCTGCCGGGTCCACTAGTATTATATACAATATGTTACTTGCATTTCTAATGTAAGACTATTTAATACGAACTCCATTCACTAACATTGGCACTATCGAATCCGTACATTCATCGCAGCTCGGACATAAGCTCTCTATACATACCTATCGTGAGCTAATGTTTTCTAATCATATCCTATATAATCGTTTGTTATTTTCCCACCTCATTATTTTGCTACCTATTGCCGGGTTTTCACTCTGGTTTTCCTCAAAGTAGTTTCCATGCACGTCTATCATTCCCTATTCGTGGTATGTAACTTGCAATCTGTGACAAAACTGTTCTTATTTTAAGGTGATAGAATTATGGCACTGGAATCGACTCAGCCTCAAACGAAAATGAGTACCACACTATGTTCTGGCGGTAAAGGTGACTGTCATACAGGGCTGACAACCCGACTGATATATGTGACCAATTTTAATTTAACGAATTGTTTCTGTCACGAATTTTAATTAAATAACGAAATAGCTTTGTAGCCAACCCCTGTAAATACATGACACGACTTTACTTCTCTCTCGAAAGAAGCCACTCTCAGGATTAAGTTAAAAATGGGATGAGAACAGAGACCAGTAGATTCCATGCCCAAGATGTGATCAAAATCGAGAAGAAGATTGGCTAAATATTATTTTCTTTTGTTTGAGATTTCTAAAGCAGACGTCAGTATGTTAGACAGGGGAATGGCGAAGACTACTTAACAATCAGCTACTTGGGAAACCAGATATAATAAGAGCAGTTAAGTCTCATAGACTGTGATGGGCAGGACATGTGGCACGGTGTCTTTGTTTGTCCAATAATACAAAAATCATAATGTTAGGCTTGAGTGGGGGTTTTGATTGATGTAACATTGGAGTAGTGTTGCATTGTAACGTAGCAACGACTGAACGGTTTAAAATTTCATTCTGTTTGTGTAGTGCCGTGAGCGATTGCAAAATATTAGCTCAGATTTTTGGATATGGAAATTAGGTAAGTTTGAATACATTCATTACATAAACAATAGAATAAATACACTTGTTATTAGACACTGCAGCTTCATTTAGTTGAATACTTATAGATTTATTTCCAACGCTTCATGTCACTAATCCAATTTTTATATACAACTAGCTAATGTCGGAGTGCGCTCCTACGCCTAAAGAAATTAAATACGATTTTGATGGTTTTAGAGCATAACAGCAGCTGAACACTCGCCGTACCTGAAAATGTGTACACACAAAGTTATACGTATGGACGAACCAAAATGGCGGTTTGCTAGACTCAATTCTTATTTTCGGATTTCAGGTAAACATCCACTTAAAATGGTCAGATTTCGCTGAGTCTTAGATAATACCTACCTCGTTTTATTTCAATAGCATATACTGAGCTTCGTTGCGAAACAACTAAATTTGCGACCGCTAGAGCGAATCATTCATCCAGTTGTTCTGGTATCTATGTATGTATTCAATGACCGGTTCTAAACGTAGGAATAATTTTAAAAGCAGTAAAATACCTTTTATACTTAAATGCTGTCAGAGCGGCCATTTTTATTAGAAACATCAGTACCCCTGGAGCATTCACGTATCGCTCTTGATACTTTCTACATCAATTGCATTCCTACAAGGGATCTGAAAACCATTACAAGCCGAAACCCACCTTAAAATTCCACCCAGAGGAACGTTCTGTTGTACCAAGGCAGTGTCCAAAAAAAATCCGTTTTTAACTGCAAGGCACAGAAACCGAAGCTAGAATCCAGCAGTGGCAACACACTGTACGGAGCAGATGGATTCCCTACATGAGTAAGAGTTTAGTGACGCGGTGCGGGCGGCAGGTAGTGAGAGTTATCCAATCCACCAATTCATGAGTTGTATTACTTCCCTGTAGTTTAAATGAGAGATCTGACTTTAGATTTTAATGCCTTGCAGTTAAAAACGGCAGACAGTATTTTAGACACGTCCTTGGTACATCATAACCCTTCTCTGGAAGAAATTACAAGATATATTTCTGCATGAAATGGTTTCCTTGTCAATACTAGTAGTTAAAGCGCCACCGGACTTTGTTTTTACTAAATTGCAGCTTTTTTCCTTGTTGTGCAATTTCTGTTATTATTGTGCTGTGTCATGTATTTTTTTGTTTTCCACTTTTCCTGTGGATTCCATTCCAAAACACACGTTGACATACAGTCTAGTTCTATTCTGAGAGTGTGTCCAATTACGATATTTAATATCTTTCCGAATTTCAATTTGTGATATCCTCCTCTTCTTCTTCTTCTTAAACTTAATTTGTAGGATTTTCATCCTGTTTATTTCCAAAATCACTCCTCGGAGGAAGACGTATTGGATGTGCATTCACTGTCCATCCATCTCTTGGCTGGTCTTCCTCGTGTTCTTCTCCCGTCCATTGGTCTATCTTCTTTAGCTCTTTTTGCAAGTCGGTTTTCTTCCATTCATTCTATATGACCTTTCCAATATTTTCGTCTATCTATAATAAATTTGGTTATGTCTTGAATATGTCATTTGTCCCTAATTTCTGTGTTGTGTATTTTATCAAATAATGTTTTCCCCTGAATAGTTCTTAAGATTTTCATTTCGCATGTGCTTATTATTTGTTTAGTTTTTGGTTGTATCAGCCCTAGTTTCTGCTCCATATACGATAACTGGTCGAACTGTCGATTTGTATATGCGGGTTTTGCTTTCTATTGACATATGTTTGTTGCGCCAAATTAAATCTTTCATAGCCTGTCCCAAGCCAGGTAGAAAGAGGGGGAGGGGAGGAATAACAACTCGTAAAAAACTTTGGTTCAGCTTGGCCAGCTGATAGTACCTTGTCAGGGCCCCTTGCCAGGGTTACGGTGAAGACCTCAACGGCAGATACAGCGGAGGAGTTCTTCGGTACGGTGTATCTGACGGAAGAGGCAACTCAACATCTACTGCCTTGTAGATTGACAAACGGGCGGATGGGGTTCGTTAGTCCTGCAAGACAACCCATCTAGGAGAGACAACTCCGAAATAAAACGGGGCAGGCTAAGCTCTGGAGCTGGGTGAAGGCAATCGGCCTAGGGAGGAAATCCCGAATAATAAACCCGCCATGAAAACGGGCTAGCAACCCACTTCAAGGTGTATCTTATACATTGCTCGCAGTCCCAAATATCAAGCCTCTGTTTGTGATAGGCCTATCCAACTTAATATATTCCCAAAACCGTATGTATCATTCTCTAGGGAAGGATTCTTGCGACCAAGCGAAGAGCGAAGCTTCGAGATAATTTTCAGCACAAAATATAATTTTCACATGTTCCAATACTAAACCGGATGATTCAATTTCTATCTTACAAACGATGGCTCTGTGTATAACCGGGGATGGAAATGTCCAAACCTAATGACAAATTACACAAAACAAATTTACAGAAATTTAGTAATCCACGTCTACTTGGAATATTTATATAATGAAAAACACAAAAGGAAAATTATTAATTCAAAAGTTTTATTTACCACTAGCACTATGAGAATCATGTGGTCCTTTACAGCGCAGATAAGCTCTCCATACATCTATATCCTGAGATATTATTCAATCATTTCCTCTGTAATTTACTTCCTTCACATGTTATTATCCCACCCAATTCTTGGCCTTCCTAATAAATCATTTTCACTTTGTTTTTCCTACAATAAATTTCCGTTGGTCTCGTCCATTTTTAAAGTGTCCCAAATGTCTTGCCCATCAGAGTCTACAAAACTTAACTCCTCATATTATATCCGGTTTCCTATCAAGATCATGGAGTTCACTGTTGTGTAGTTACCTCCATTCACTTGTCTGTGTGTCTCTGTTTGATCAATACATCTTCCTATGCACTTTATTCACAAATACCCACATATTTTTATGTCTTAAAGTAAGAGATATGTTTTGCATTCTTTTAATATATAATTTGAAGAATTGGAATTTACACACACACACACACACACACACACATATATATATATATATATATATATATATATGTGTGTGTGTGTGTGTGCGTATGTGTGTATCCATCCATGGTAATTCAGCCCAAGGCCAGGTCTTTCACTGCAATCATAAAATTATCATGCTATGCTTTGCAGCTTTACTAGGGAATTGTAGATGTGGTAGCTTCCAGTTGCTTTCCACACCGGTGAAGGATGATGATGAGATGATAATGATAAGGAGGATGATGATGATGATGATGATGGTGGTGGCCATATGATTTCGGGGACCGTTTGGCCCTTAAATTTTTTCCTGACATTTGTCTTACAGGTGAGGAAAAACCCCGATAAAAACTTCACCCGGAAAAAGTGCCCCGACCGGGAATCGAACCAGGCCCGCTGCGTGATAAGGCAGCACGCTAGCTCGAGACCACAGCGGTAGTGTGCGTATACACACACACACACACACACACACACACACACACACACACACACACACACACACACACACACACATATATATATATATATATATATATGTGTGTGTGTGTGTGTGTGTGTGTGTGTGTGTTTGTGTGTGTGTGTGTGTAATTATTTAACATTTTTTAGAGAATTTGAGTCGACAAGTCTCCGTCATGTATAATACAGCCTATATCATGCGTTTCCAGAGTTGATCCTATGCATAATTTATTTGTGTTTGTTACTGTTGTAAGTTATTTGAATTGCGACACTTCTTTAATATATCAATAATTTGCTGTTAGTATTTTGCACATATAGGAAGAACAAACTCTATAATTACCACAATAACTGTGAATATGTATTAATCAGTTACAAACTTTTATCTTTCTAGGAAACTACATTTTAGAATAAATTTGTTGTTGTTTGATGCAAAGAAAAAAAAACAAGATGGTGAGAGTGAAAACAAGAATACATGGAAGTCATTAAAATGATCCAAGCACTATGAATGTGTAAAATAAATTATATGAGGAGGGAAAACAGTAGAGGAACTGTTTGGTAAGCATATTGTAGCCTGGATGGATGCAACAAAATGGATGATATCGTTACGCAATACATAGGTTGATTCTATGAAGTTTATGGTGAAAACAGGTCTTTTTATACAAATTTAAAAATACAATAATTTAATATACTTAATGCAGAACCATTGCTCAAGAAGACACTTCCGGTACTTCAAACAAAATCACATACAGGTTGTTTCTTTATTTGATTGAAAATACCTCGAAGAAAAAACATGGGAATTAATTCTGTGTGCAGCTGCCAATTTCCGCAAGTTTTCCGTCACTTGGAATCGTTTACCCTTAACGAGATTTGATAGGTGCTTCAAACAATGTAGTACAACACCTTTATTCTCGCTTTGTCATACTGTGATACTTAAAAATGAGAAGTTTTCTAGAAACGTAAATTAGATATATAAATAAAAAAAGTCATGGCTCCACGTAAGCAGATAGAATTTGGCGTAAATTGAATGAAGTTGTAGTTAAGGTATATGCCAATACTTGGCTCACATTTTGTCCAATAGAGTTTTGTGAATCAGGGTAGTACATCCTATAGTAGATTTTCTGGTTCTCTGAGTGTTGTGCTGACATGTGCCTCTCTTGTATTTCAGGCTATTGAAGTGAATGTGTAGAATGAATTAAAGAATGTCGGGACATCGCGAGTGGCAGTACGGGGTGTGGCAGGGAGTATAAACGGGAGTGTGGCAGGGGGCATAAATGTGGGTGTGGCAGGGAGTATAAACGGGAGTGTGGCAGGGGGGCATAAATGCGGCTGTGGCAGGGAGTATAAACGGGAGTGTGGCAGGGGGCATAAAAGCGGGTGTGGCAGGGAGAATAAACGGGAGGGTGGAAGGGAGTATAAACGGGAGTGTGGCAGGGGGCATATATGAGGGTGTAGCAGCGAGTATTTTCTTTCCCTTTATTAATTCCTCACCATGACCCACTATAGAGTAATATTACATGCTTTGTTTTAATATAATACATCAATGACTTATATTATGCTATTACATAACAGTATTTACATATTTACATACACATTTTACTATGTCTTACCTATATACTATTGTCTATACTATCCTCTATATTTATAATATTTACAATTTTACTTAGTGTACGTAATTCTAAATCTAATCATCTCATTTTTATATACTATGTTACATATTTACATTAACAAAATTTTGTAATTTTATTGCCTGAATAAACTTCCTAAGTTCTAGTAAATGCTTAGTTACTAGTTGTTGATTTGTGGCTGGCCAGGTGGTTCCACTTCTTTGTATAGCATTTATCAATTCCATTCTGTGTTGTTTTACATCTTGGCAGTCATATATTAAGTGGTTTACGGTTTGGTCTGCTCTATTACATGTGCATGTAGGTTTGTCTATTATGTGAAATCTGTGCAGGTAGGATCTTGTTTTGCCATGTCCTGTTACTATTGCAGTGAATTCTGGAGTGATTGGTAGTTGTTGTTTTAATCTATCTTGTATTGATGGGAAAAAGGCTTTAGTTATATTTCCTTTCTTCGTATTGTCCCATCTTCTCTGTCATTCTTGTACAGCTGATTGTTTTAGCTCCGTTTTGATGTTTGATTTTGGGGTGATGCTACATATTAATTCTGTTTGTTTGTCTGCCGATGCTTGTTTTGCTAGTTGTCCAGCCATCTCGTTCCCTGCTATTCCTATGTGGGCTTTAACCCAGCCAAAATGAATAATCCAATGTTTGTTTTCCAGCTCTCTTACTGTGTCTGTTATCATTTCAATTATGGAGTTGTGCTTGGTGTTGTTTTTTTAGCAAGGATAGAGTCACTCTGCTATCTGTGTACACGACAGCTGTTCTTTCATCTTCTTTCGTTGTTTCTATATTTAGTAGCTCCTGCAGACCCCTTCAAGATTGCGAATTTTTCAGCCTGGTTGTTTGAACATGCTACTCCTAACCTGTATTTAACCTGCTGAATAAGCATTCCATTGTGGAATATGACTGCCGCCGCTCCCACCTTGTTGTCTGTCTTACTGCCGTCTGTGTACACCACATGAGAGTACTCTCTATCCTCCTCCATATCTTGAACGTGTATCATCTCTGCTGGGTGAGTCCAGTTCTTCGGTTCTAATGGAGCATCATACTCTCTTCCTCCATGAATTTCTTCATACAGTTTAGCTTTCTCATCGATAGTTATGTCAATTGGCTGTATCCCGGCTATAATACAAGAAGCATCATAAGAAATTGTCCTGTATGCCTTTGTGATTTTAATGTTTATCAATCTTTGAATTCTCTGTAGTCGATTCCTGTTGTTTTCTATTGCCTTCCCCCATACTGGTGCTCCATAAGTTAGAATTGGTTCTATTGCTCCTGTGTAAATAGTGTGCAGTGCCTTATGGCCTAATCCCCAATTGAGCTTTGCTGATTTTGATAGGGCGTGTATGAGACTCATTGTTTTATTGTATATGTGGTCAATATGTTTGTCGAACTTCAATTTTTTATCTATGTAGATTCCAAGGTATTTCAACTCCTCTCCTTGTTCCAAAAGTTTGTTGTTTAGGTAAATTTCGATCTTCTCATTCCGCACATTTCTCTTGTCCGTAACGAGCAACACCTTGGAATTAGATTCATTAAATTGGCTTTTGTTTTGCTTCGCCCAGTTTTCTATTACTTTTATGGCTTGGTTTGTGTAGTTTTCAGTCTCTGTTGTACTTTTCCCTTTTGTCATAATCAGTAAGTCGTCTGCAAACGCAATAATTTCTGTTCGCTGAGAGAATTCTAGATTGAGTAATGAGTTATACAAAACATTCCAGTAGCCGGGACCACAGTAAGATCCTTGAGGACAACCCTTCTTCACTGCTTTTTCTACTCTATATTCATTAGAACACAAGCACGCTGATCTGTCTTCAAAGTAGGGAGTATAAACGGGAGTGTGGCAGGGGACATAAACGCGGTAGTGGAAGGGAGTATAAACGGGAGTGTGGCAGGGGGCATAAATGCGGGTGTGGCAGGGAGTATAAACGGGAGTGTGGCAGGGGGCATAAATGCGGGTGTGGCAGAGAGTATAAACGGAAGTGTGGCAGGGGGCATAAAAGCGGGTGTGGCAGGTGATTTATATACGCGTGTGGCAGGTGGTATAAATGCGGGTGTGGCAGGGGGTATTAACGGGAATGTGGCAGGGGGCATAAAAGCGGGTGTGGCAGGAGGTATAAATGCGGGTGAGGCTGGGAGCATAAATGCGGGTGTGGCAGGTATTATCAATGCGGGTGTGGCAGGTGGTATAAATGCGGGTGTGGCATGTGGTATAAATGCGAGTGTGGCAGGTGGCATAAATGCGGGTGTGGCAGGTGGCATAAATGCGGGTGTGGCAGGTGGCGTAAATGCGGGCGAGGCAGGTGGCGTAAATGCGAGCGTGGCAGGGGGCGTAAATGCGAGTGTGGCAGGGGGTATAAATGCGAGTGTGGCAGGTGGTATAAACGCGAGTGTGGCAGGGGGTATAAATGCGATTGTGGCAGGGGGTATAAATGCGGGTGTGGCAGGTGGTATAAATGCGGGTGTGGCAGGGGGTATAAATGCGAGTGTGGCAGGTGGTGCAAATGCGGGTGTGGCAGGTGGCATAAATGCGGGTGTGGCAGGTGGCATACATGCGAGCGTGGCAGGGGGTGTAAATGCGAGCGTGGCAGGGGGTACAAATGCGAGTGTGGCAGGGGGTACAAATGCGGGTGTGGCAGGGGGTATAAATGCGGGTGTGGCAGGGGGTATAAATGCGAGTGTGGCAGATGGTGCAAATGCGGGTGTGGCAGATGGTGCAAATGCGGGTGTGGCAGGTGGCATACATGCGAGCGTGGCAGGGGGTGTAAATGCGAGCGTGGCAGGGGGTGTAAATGCGAGTGTGGCAGGGGGTGTAAATGCGAGTGTGGCAGGGGGTACAAATGCGAGTGTGGAAGGGGGTACAAATGCGAGTGTGGCAGGGGGTATAAATGCGAGTGTGGCAGGGGGTATAAATGCGGGTGTAGCAGGTGGTATAAATGCGGGTGTGGCAGGTGGTATAAATGCGGGTGTGGCAGGTGGTATAAATGCGAGCGTGGCAGGTGGCATAAATGCGGGTGTGGCAGGTGGTGTAAATGCGGGTGTGGCAGGTGGTGTAAATGCGAGCGGGGCAGGGGGTGTAAATGCGGGTGTGGCAGGGGGTGTAAATGCGGGTGTGGCAGGGGGTATAAATGCGTGTGTGGCAAGGGGTATAAATGCGTGTGTGGCAAGGGGCATAAATGCGAGTGTGGCAGGGGGCATAAATGCGAGTGTGGCAGGGGGTATAAATGCAGGTGTGGCAGGGTTATATATGCAGGTGTGGCAGGTGGTAGAAATGCGGGTGTGGCAGGGGGTGTAAATGCGAGTGTGACAGGGAGCATAAATGCGAGTGTGGCAGGTGGCATAAATGCGAGTGTGGCAGGTGGCATAAATGCGAGTGTGGCAGGTGGCATAAATGCGAGTGTGGCAGGTGGCATAAATGCAAGTGTGGCAGGTGGCATAAATGCGAGTGTGGCAGGGGGCAAAAATGCGGGTCAGGCAGGTGGAATAAATGCGGGTCAGGCAGGTGGAATAAATGCGAGTGTGCCAGGGGGTATAAATGCGGGTGAGGTAGATGGTATAAATGCGGGTGTGGCATGTGGTATAAATGCGGGTGTGGCAGGTGGTATAAATGCGGGTGTGGCAGGTGGTATAAATGCGGGTGTGGCAGGGGTATAAATGCGGGTGTGGCAGGGGTTATAAATGCGGGTGTGGCAGGGGGCATATATTGCGGGTGTGGCAGGGTGCATAAATGCGGGTGTGGCAGGGGGTATAAATGCGGGTGTGGCAGGGGGTATAAATGCGGGTTGTGGCAGGGGGTATAAATGCGGGGATGGCAGGGAGTATAAATGCGGTTGTGGCAGGGGGTATAAACGAAAGTGTGGCAGGGGGTATAAACGGGAGTGTGGCAGGGGGTATAAACGGGAGTGTGGCAGGGGGTATAAACGGGAGTGTGGCAGGGGCCATAAATGCGGGTGTGGCATGGGTTATAAATGGGGTGAAGCAGGGGGCATAATTGCGGGTGTGGTAGGGGGTATAAACGGGGGTGTGACAGAGAGGTATAAACGGTGGTGACTGGAGAACTCTTTTGTAGGTAAGTTCCATTTTTATAAATAATCCTTTTACTATAATTACATGTTTTGTTGATGTTGGCTAGTTTTAGACCATTGTGTTTTGTTTAGTCCATATTTTAAATTGTAACAAGTACTTAATTTTTGTAAGATATAAAATGATTAATATTACTCGTATTATTCCAATATAATTAAATTCAGTATTATTATAATATATAATTTTATTTCAGGTCAGGAAGAAGTGTGGAAGTGTGAAAGTAGCAAGTGAGTCACAGGTTACATTGGAACATCCAGGTAGATATCTGTCCTAACATTAAATGGAAATTTACATGTAATTTGTAATGTCTTTGAATATCTGATTTATATCAGATTAATTGGAGCATTATTTGACAATCAACCTGTACAATGTTTACCTCAGCCACAAGAGTCTTTTGGACGAACCGTTGTGAAACTTTTGTTAATACAAGGACGGGGATGTAACTTAACTACAACTTCATCCTATTTCATGCCAAACAATATCTACTTGTGTGGGCGATGTTTTTTTTATTTAAATATCTATGTTACATTCCAGAAATCCTCCCATTTTGAAGTACCAGAATTAGATCGGACATGCCATGTGTTAAATTAATTATAAACGTGGTGTACTACATTTGTATGAAGAACCTATCAATTCTATTCATAAGTAATGCCACGAGCGATTTGCAAATTATCGATACATTATTCACGACTCACAAAGTGAGGAGTGAATTTATCTAGAGAATTTGGAAATCAAGAGTGGCATCTGTTAGGACTATTTAACAAATAAAATTAAGCTGATTACTCATAAATCATTATTTAAATATAGTTATTTTAAAATATTTATATATTTAATGTAAACGGCGATGTTTGAAAACAAATGAAAAACGATAGGTACGCTTCATCTGCCTCTTTTGTTCATCACTGCAACCAGATCATATTATTTATTGCCAAAGGAAAACAATATTGTAAGAATGCACTCTAGTGGAGAAAAAATGAAACATCAAATTGTATATTAATTCATTTTTGATGTCCTATGACAATTATATTTTTCTGGAATGTTATTACCTGGGGAAAAATACATTTAAGAAAGTGCAAGCAGTGGTTTCTTTTTTTGGTGGTATAATCAATTGCTACAAAGGTTTTAATATTAATTCCCGCATGTGCTATGTGTTGACATTCATGCACTATATATGCAATCTGGTAACCGTATTTCTTAGAGTCAGTCACTGCAAAATAATGCTATGACCTATTCAGAATATTAAAAAGGAGGTGCTTTCTTTATTATGATAAACTTTAGTTGGTATATTCTAGGCGAAACACGACTGTGATTGGTTGTAAATCGAAAATCATTGAAATGTGATTGGTCATTGACTCCCATTTGGAGCATGAGTTAATAGTCATTGTAAACTGATGTCTGGTGACAAAAAAAAATATAAAATTACAGCTGTACTCAGAAATTAGTTGCCGTACCGGTATAATATATTTTCTTCCTTCAAGAAATTTTCATTTGAATATAAAAAAACCTGTATGTAAATTTTTTCAAGTTTTTTCTCTTGAGCAATGGTTATAATTTACACTCTGAGTGTGGATGATTGTTTAAATATTAAGTTTACATAGTGTTTTGGAAACGTAATTTTTCGAAGTGAATTTTATACCAAGATATTTTCCGTATTTCAAATTCATAAATCCTTCCTTTTAATTTTTTTGAAAACAATTTTTATTCTTTGCTTTACAGAAGATAATTATTTTGCTAAAAATGTATATAAAAGGTAAATTTCTCCAACAACAGTATGAAGTTGTCTGGAATTTGTTGCGGAAACAAGACAGCATATGAGGAACTCCTGATATTTGTGGTCAGAACAGCAAATCATGCTGCTTGCTTCGTCGAGTGAATGGATTCGAGTGACTGGGCCACTCTGATTCTCGAGGAGGGATAAATATCGGAATCATCGAGTATTACTGGAGCACTTCTAATTTTATTATTGTTTATATATAATTGTAGACTTTCACGGCCGGCGTCTTGATCCATATTTGGTTCGTCTTCCGGGCTTATAGGCCGTGGTCTGGTTGTCTTCTTACTCGACGTTTCATCTACTGCTGCGGTAGACATCATCAGGAGATACTGCGTGCTTTCTGTGAACTCCTCAACAGTCGGCTGCAGACTGGTGGTAGGTCGTTGGAAACTGTCTCTCTGTTTATAGCTAAACCCCGGGTGGAGGGGAGGTTTTCTGCGCGCACCGAGTTGTGCGCTGTATTGCCGTGTGCCGAAGTCATAGGCTTCGTTGTCGTGTTAAGCAGTGCTGGGATCCAAATTTTGTTTATCTTCAAGGTTTCTTCTTTTTTGTTGAAGGAATTTTTATGTTTGTATATTTCTATGGCTTCTCTGTATAGTCTGGTGTAGTAATGTGATGTTTGTGATAATACCTGGGTATCTTCAAATCTTATAATATGTTGTTGGTTGTTCATACAGTGTTCCGCTACGGCCGATTTTTCATTTTGTTTTAACCTGCAGTGTCTCATGTGTTCTTGTAATCGTGTGTTGATCATTCTCTTTGTTGTACCGATGTACACCTCTCCACAACTGCACGGGATACGATATATACCGGCATGACTCAAAGGATCTCTAGTGTCTTTGGTTGGGCGCAGTATATTGCTGATTTTTTGTGTTGGTTTGTAGGTTGTTGCTATGTTGTATTTCTTTAATAATCGTCCAATTTTCTCTGTAGTTGTTTTGATATAAGGTAGGTAAACCTTACCATTTATCTCTTCCTTGTTTTCGTTTTCGGGCCTATATTTCTTTGGATTTATGGCTCGACGAAAATCTGTTTTACTGTATCCATTGGTAAGAAAAGCTGCATGGAGATG
Organism: Diploptera punctata; assembly: GCA_030220185.1. Taxonomy (NCBI): domain Eukaryota; kingdom Metazoa; phylum Arthropoda; class Insecta; order Blattodea; family Blaberidae; genus Diploptera; species Diploptera punctata. The sequence goes on along the minus strand of JASPKZ010010282.1, from coordinate 341,891 downwards.
ATTGATTTCTTCTTGCAGATACTGTGGTTCCGAAATCCTTTTGGCTCGTTCAACCAGGGTTTTTATTATCCCGCGTTTTTGTCTAGGATGGTGGTTAGACTGTTTGTGTAGGTATCTGTCTGTGTGAGTATTTTTCCTGTAAACCTTGTGTCCAAGTGTCATGTCTTGGTTTCGGATTACCAAAACATCCAAAAACGGTAGACTGTTGTCATGTTCCTTTTCCAGGGTGAATTGGATGCTGGGACAAATCCCATTTATGTGCTTCTTGAAGTTATCTAGTTCCTCCTCACCGTGTTCCCAAATGACGAAGGTGTCATCCACATATCTTAGCCAAACTGTGGGTCTTAAGGTAGCATTCTCCAAAGCCTGTTTTTCAAATTTTTCCATGTAGAAATTTGCTATTACGGGACTTAATGGACTTCCCATGGCCACGCCGTCTATCTGTTCGTAGAATATACCTCTCCATTGAAAATAAGATTCTGTGAGACATATGTTGTAGAGCGCTGTTATGTCTGGAGGAAAGAGTTCTTGTAAGTATGTCATAGTTTCTCCGATAGGTACCTTAGTGAATAATGCAACCACATCGAAGCTTAGTATTATGTCATTCGGCTTGAGTTTCATAGTGTCTATTTTTCAATGAAGTGTGTGGAGTCTCTTACAAAAGTATCGGTTTTACCAATATATGGTTTCAGCAGTGAGGCGAGATACTTGGCAAGTTCATATGTAGGTGAACCAATGGCCGAAACAATAGGTCTGAGTGGTGTTTCCTTCCTTGTGTATCTTAGGTAATCCATACAATCTAGGTGGCAATGCTTCTGATTTGCACAATCTATGTTAATGTCTTCATCCAGTGAGGAAATCTTGATGAGTTTATTAGATTTACGTAGAACCCTTGCTGTGGGATCATTTTTAAGAATCTTGTATGTCCCTGGATCTAAAAGCTGCTGTATTTTCTGGTTGTATTGCTCGGTTTCCATGATGACGGTAGCATTTCCTTTATCTGCAGGGAGAATGATGATATCTTTGTCTGAGTTTAAAGTTTGTAAAGATTCTTTTTCTTTTCTTGATAAATTGCTCGTAGGTGGTTTGCTTTTACGGAGAATGCGGGACACTTCGCCCCTTTATTACCTCACTCTGATGAAGAGGCAGCTGTCTTATTCCGGCTTCTACATTGGCTATGATGTCTTCAATAGGTACTGTTTTAGGTGTTACAGCAAAATTTCTTCCTTTGGCAAGAACCGAAATTCTTCTTCATTGAGTTGCCGGTCAGTCAAATTTACTACTGCTCTTGAGTTGGTTGGTTTATTTTTGTTTACTGAATGATATTTGGCGTGTTTTAGTTTTTGTCGTTCAGTGTTCTTTTCTATGGTTCGGTAAAAGCTGTGATATGTGATGTTGTCCACCTTCTCCCAGTCTCTCTTGGAGAGAATATTGCTGAGCTTTAGATGTAAACGAAGTAGTTCAAGGTCATTCAACCCTAATGTTCTTCTAGTATCATGAATACGTTCTCTAAGTAGAGCCCGTTCCATTATTGTTATTAACTTAAATATTCTTATCGATAAATTTACAACATGGAATGGTGTAGTGGGCTGCACACTAGTCTGGAGAACTAGAGGTCCACGATTCGATTCCTGGTTCACACATTAATTTTTCTTTTCACAATATCATTATAGTATTATAATATGATCCATTATTGGAACTGTGTTAAAATAACAGAATTGGAAAATGTTAAATAGTGAAACAAGTTTACAATATTTTTATAATGAATTATATTTTAGGTTGAAACCACGTGGAACAACAATAAACTAATTTTCATTATGTTAAAATCACAGAGAACAGCTTTGTATGTACTGTTCATGGAACATGCATCTTAGTTCCTACATTATGCCATATAGAAATATTCCACTTAGGAACTACTACTGAATTAATAACTACGTGTAGGTTATCATGCTGACATAAGCTCTCCATTCATCCATATCCTAAACTAATGTGTCCCAATCACATCTTTATAATATAATGTAATCATGGTTAATATTATCCCATCCCATTCTTGGCCTCCATACTGAGGTTTTCTCAAGTTTGATGTACTATTTCATTCCACATTCGTGCCACATGTCCTGCACATTGCAGTCTACGAGCGTTAACTGTTCTTATTATATCTGGTTTCCTGTAAAGATCACATAGCCCACTAATATGTAGTCTTCTCCATTCACCTGTCCATTCATCTCTCTTTGATCCAAACATTTTCCTATGAACTTTATTCTCAAATACTCGTAATCTTTTCTCCTCATTTAAATTACGAATCTGTGTTTCACACCCATATAATATAACTGGAAGAATAACAGTTTTATATATTTTCAGTTTAATCTACTGTCCGTCCAACTATTATGTAAAGTCCTAACATATCATGTCCTTGTGTTTGAGCCTTTGCCATGGATTCCCTGAAGTAATTCCCGCCCGAAGAACCGAATGGTGGACTGTTTTATCTCTGAAAAATGTTACCCCACTTTCTTGACAGTTGTATTTTTGCGGTGAAAGATCGTCCTTTTTTCAACCAAGGTACTTCTTTTTCTGACCTACCACCTTCCAATGCTTTAAATAAAGCGTGAGTTTAAAGATGAAAAGAAAGATACGCCTGTAAACTCCAAAGATCAAAGTCTTATTACTGCTTCTGATTGTCTTAAAGTGAAAAGAGCTTTTTTTTTCCTAATCATATTCAAAATAAGTGTAAAGAGTAACATGAATATCGTGAATACAGAAATCTTGGTGAAGTAGGTAATTAATAAGAATTAAATGAATCGTGATTTCTTCTTACCTCATACTTCCATGTTTTTTTAAAGACAGCACCGCAGTATCGGCGACCATCATCACCATCAGGTAATTAATACTGTAATGTTGAGTGATTCCGGGTTATGTGGCCGTGGTCCATATGATTACCGGCCGTGAAAGCCTGCATTCAACAATTAATACTGTATTTAAAATAAATCTCGTAGTGATATTTCCTATAATAATTCAATGGGTAACTGATATTTAATGTTTTGAAATATGACAATTTGCAACCTAACAGAACCTGAATTTGTGCTTCTCTTATGTTTATAGTAATAAAATCAAAAATATAATTTCAATAAACTCTTAAGTGCACAGTGTTTTTTTTCTTTCCACCTTGTAGGTCTGGAGCATTGTAATAATTGAAGGGTATAGACAGTATTCATTTTGAAAGGATTTTGTGGCTTAGTACTTTTGTCCCCAGATTGGTTATTTAGAGATTTGTATTTAGTCTGGTTTGTTTGTACGACGACACCTTTCAAGCTTGAAAGAGAGAAATACAAGATAATCTACTTTGTTAGACATCTGCGTTGTCGAACTGGACTTGCTTATTATAGAAATGACATATAGAAATGTCAACCATATGCCAGCTTGGGTTTTATCCTTTAAATTTCCAGATATAAGTCTTTATTCCCCAATATTATGATGTGAATGAATACAAATCAATCCTGTGATCTGATCTACAAAACTACATTTAGACTAATAAATTGATAGTAGAGACTATGTTATCAGCAGCCCTTGGATTTTTAGGCTCTTAAAATGTAGAAATATCTAAAATACTTACTCACTGGCACTATCGAACCCGTAGGTTCATGGCCGCGCGGACATACACTCTCCATACATCCCTATCCTGAGCTAATGCTTTCCAATCATTCCCTGTATAATCTACTTCCCTCAAATCATAGTTAATGTTGTTCTCCCACCTCATTCTTGGTCTACCAACTGGGCGTTTTCCCTCTGGCTTTCCTACAAGAAGATTCAATGCAAGTCTTTCATTCCCCGTACGTGCAACATGTCCTGCCCATCGCAGTCTACGAGACTTAACTGTTATTATATCTGGCTTCCTATAAAGACCATGAAGTTCATTGTTATGTAGTCTTCTCCATTCATCTGTCTGTTCATCTCTCTTTGGTCCAAAAATTTTCCTAAGAACTTTATTCTCAAATACTTGTAATCTCCTTTCCTCCCTTAAAGTAAGAGTCTATGTTTTGCACCCATATAATATAACTGGTACAATAATAGTTTTATATATTTTCAGTTTGACATTTTTTGAAAGGAGTTGGGACATCAAGAGTCTCTGCAATGCATAATAGCACGCATTTCCAGAATTGAGCCTATGTTTAATGTCTTTGTGCATGTCATTCCTATTTGTGATTATTATTCCTAGGTATTAGAATTCAGCCACTTCCTCAAAATTTCCCTCATTTGTCATTAGCTGTCCATTTCTATTACATACTGTATTTCTATGTGTGACCAAATATATAGTTTTATTGATATCTAAAATAGTTTTAAAATTATCGAATAAGTTTTATGATACTATTTTAGGTTTTTTTTAAATGTATAACATCACTATCGCAATAGTAAATCTGTTTATTGATATTAAACGTTCTTCCATGTAAGATGTCATTGTTTCTAAGTGTTATATACTTGTATTTTATATGTAGGTCTACATTTAGCGACAAAAAGAATGAGCTGCTTCAAAAAGCAGAGTTCCTGTTATGGCCCACTGCGCATACTCGAAAAAACCATTGCTGTGGTTCATGAGGTAACGCATTGTTAAATGTTTTAAATATGCTGTATTTGGTTTTAATCGTTTAAATAGTTAAAGAACAGTGAAGGAGGCATGTTTTTAGATATTTACGAGTGTTTAGACAAATGCAATATTACTCAAATCGCGACATTTTAAATAAAGTTCAAATCTCGTTCATATTGTAAAAGTAAACAAGACAACTAGTATCCGACGTTCGAGTAGCGTAGATCGTTAAACTACTTACAACAAGATGAAATTTATGTGAAAGCCAAGGTTCGAATCCTTGGACATTTTTTTTATTCATTTGTATTTTCGCAAAATAGATCCAATAACATTTAATTCCTAACAAGCAATCTATGTCCACTTTACACTATCTTAAATAATATTCTTGTCTTCGTAAACTCTCTAACACTATTTAGCTACCGGTATAAATTTAATTGTGTGTGCAATACGTTTTAATAATTTATTTACATACAGAATTTTTTATGTTTATATATCTTTCTGTGCCTAAAGTATTTTTCTTCTCCACTCGTCTCTCTCCATCCAATCCATGTCCTTCAGTCCTCTTGCTCTCATTCCAGTTATTTCCTACATCCACGAGTTTCGAGGGCTTCCTCTCCTCCTTCTTCCAGGTGGACACCATTCCAATGTTTTCCTGAGTAATCTTTCTCCTTGCATTCGTCGTACGTGCCCATACCAATTTAATTGCTTATAACGTATAGGCCTATAATCTACTATTGAATAACCAATATTATTTTTTTCTTTTATGACAGTATTTCTTATTTTGTCTAATTTTGAACATCTTGCTGCTCTCCTCAAGAAATCCATTTCCATCGACATAAGTTTTTGTTCTAAGATTTTGTTGAATTTCCAAACTTCAGCTCCATGTGTGACAGTACTTCTCACTATTGAATTATATATTTGTAACTTATTTTTCCTGGTTATATGTCTGTTCCATAAGATTCCATTCATCATTGCTGTTATTGCTCTACCTTTATTTATTCTGTTCTTAATATCACTTTCTTGTTTATCCTCTTTATTTAATTTTACTCCCAGATACTCAAATTCCTCACATCCTCTAATATACCCCTTTTCATCTTCTAATATCAAATCTTCGGTTTCGGCTCCACATCCCACATAAAATGTTTTTTTTTTCTAAATTTATTTTCAAACCCCAGGTATCGTATTCGTCCAATAATTTTCTGAACATAAACTCCATATCTTCATATTCTTGAGCAATTATTATCTGGTCATCCGCAAATAACAGTGTATATATTGTATCTGTTGATCCATCTCCAATTGGTACTCCCATTCCTGAACATTTTTTGCTCCAGTTTGACAGTGCTTTATCTATAAATATCTTAAATAATGTTGGTGATATGCTACAACCTTGACGAAGGTCTTTTGTTATTTTAATTTCTTCTGATATATATTTTCCAATTTTCATTTTAGATACTGCATTTTATATACATTTTTATGGCATTAATAATTGTATCGTTTATGGCCATATCTTCTAATGCTTCCCACAACTTTTGTAAAGGTTTTAATAATAATGCTATAATTGTATATAATAAAAAATAATATATCTTCATATATTTATGTGTTTATTTAATTATTACGTATTAGTGAGGAAAAAGTTTCACCCTTCAATTAAAATATTTAGTTTATATATGTCAAGTCCAGCATAATAATAGCCCATAGATCCATCCATAGTAATTCTGCCCGAAGGCAGGTCCTTCACTGCAATCATAGCATTTTCATGCTATGCTTGCAGCTTTACTAGGGAATTTTGTAGGTGTGGTAGCTTCCACTTGCTTTCCACACCGGTGAAGGATGATGATGATAATGATAATGGTAAGAATGATAATGATAAGGGTGATGGCCATATGATAATGATAATGGTAAGGATGATATTGATAAGGGTGATGGCCATATGATTTCGGGGACCGTTTAGCCCATAGATGATGGACAATAATAATAACAAAATAATAATAATAATTATTATTATTATCCATCATCTATAATAATAATAATAATAATAATAATAATAATAAATAATAATAACAATAAGGGGATATATCAAATGTTAAGAATTGATCGAAATTAACTCAAAATGTACCCAAGAAAATGATATAAAATGTAGAATTCAAAAGGCAGATCGGTAATAACATAACAATGTTAAACGGAGTTTTGCGGGATAAGAACATAAGAATAGATACCAAATTAGAAATTTATAAATCCATAATTCGGAGCACGCTAACATACGGTGCAGAATATTTGGCAGTTGAATAAAAATTTGAGTTTAAAGCTTATGTCTACTGAAATGGATTGCTTCAGACGCTCAACTAGACATTCGAAATTGGGGGAAAAAATCAGAAATAGAATCCTCACACAACAAATAAAAGTCCAAAATTCAATATTAGATTTTGTGAGATACAGACAACTAGAATGGTACGGTAATATACATACGATGTCAGAGAAAAGATTAACCAGACAAGCTTGGGAATGGATTCCACCTGGAAAAGGAAAGAGATGTCGACCTAGATTTAAATGAATGAATGGATGGATGATGTAAGAAGAGGTATGAGGGAGCTAGGTCTTGAAGAATTGGAATGAGAAGATAGAGAAGAATGGAGAAAGAAGATAAACATTTAAAAAGCTTTGGACATATGAAGATATTTTATTACACTGTAAACCTGTTTAAAAATAAATAATAAGTAATAATAATAATAAATAAATAATAATAATAATAATAATAATAATAATAAAATAGATATACTTCCAAATAGTTAGTACATTTTTTTCTTTAAGAATGGACATACACAATAAAATAGAAAGCATTTTAGTAATTAAAAAATGAACCTCACTGGGAATCGAACCTGTGACCTCTTGCATATGAATCAAGCCACTGAGTATAGAGTTAAGCTTTCGCTGCCTCGTTGTGTTTAGAAAGAATACTCTTCAAAGGAAGAAGGAAACGTATTGTAGCTCTACTGTGTAATTAGTTTACTCGTGTGAATCACGCGTTAGAATTCGAAATATTCGAGATCAAGAGTTGGCCCATTTTTTTGTCGCTAAGTGTACATCTGAGATTGTTTTGTAATAAAAAAACTAATTTCATAAATAGAAAAAAAAATCAGAGTTTAAAACTTAATTTAATATTTTTAGGGAATTTTTGGAGATCTGACAACGCTAAACAGGGATGAATTATGTAGGCCTTAATTTTATTTTTGAGAAAAAATACTTTAACAAGTAATATGGGTAGAAGTGGGTAAAACAAGCATTGTAGACACAAACTCTCCCGGATGTAGCTATAGGCCTGTAACTTTTCATGAAATTTGTATCTAAATTTGTGGTTTTTATTTATTACTTCAGAGAAAACAACCATAAAACCTAAAATCCGAGGACCGGTTATCATTAAAAAATATATTACTAGCAAAAAAATAAAGATTGTGGAAACATCAACACTACTTTATAAGTATTAAAAAATGCAGGAATCTTTTTAAACCCCTGTAAGGAAATTACACAGAGAAAACGAAACAACGGAGATGCGTCGTGTACGAATTAATAGTAGATAATATTAAGGTAAACATAAGTAATAATTATTATGAAAAGATGATAACATTAAAATATGTATGATCATTTCTAATATATAAAAATCATACAAATGAAGAAATATATACTGATTTAAAGCAGGAGATTCCAGTTATTATTCAGCTGAATCTGTCTTCTTTTCTTTAAAAATGTAAAGATTAAAATTTATAAAACGATAATGTTGACTGTGGTACTCCGGGTACCAGACATTTTGAGTCCAGCTATTTCAATCTATTTGGCAAGTGCTATGATGTGCGACATGAAAGACTTGATTTAAAAAATCCAATTCCTCTGGTGAAGAGCTAGAGTTACTATAGTCCAATTTGTGGTACATGTTTCGGGATCGAAAAATGAATGTTTATGATCATGGACGTGGCGTGTACATGTGCTCACCATTTTGATGACGGATGCTGTAGAGGGATAAAACAAAACAGAAAAATATGTTACTTTTACCATAGATATAATTCATTTCGCGATATAGGGCTACCAAGTGCCCCCATATAGTGTAGTTCTGGCTTCTGTAGCCGTATTTGAGGGGTCAATGGTGTATTGTGCGTTAAGAGGGAAGGGCGAATTGCAGGTACTGCCAGCAACTAGCCTCTGTTTTGAAAACATGATAGTTACATGTTGCATTTTCCTATCTACTAGTTCAGTGTTAGTGAATAGTTTTGTTTCCTAATAAGTTTGGAGTGTTCATTATAGAATAATGTTTTTATAACAATTCATTTTATTATTATTATTATTATTATTATTGTTATTATTATTATTGTTATTATTGTTCATCATCATCATCATCATCCGGTATCATGGCAGCTGCCGCCGTCTTCCGGAAACCAAACGCCATTCCTCTCTGTCCATCCATTGATCTTTCTCCAATCCTCTGATATTCATAGCTGCTTGTACCCCTTCTATCCAAGTTTTCTTCGGTCTTCCTCTCTACCTCCTTTCCATTGGGATCCATTCCATAAAATTTTATTGGCAATCTTTGCTCTGGCATTCTTTTGTCATGGTCATACCACTGTAATCTTTTCTTTTCTATAATGTCTATGAAGTCCGGCTCCTCTTGTACACCCATAATTTCCCTTATTTCTTTATTTCGTATTCTATTCATTCTAGATTTTCCAGCTGATCTTTGTAAAACATCCATTTCTGTACTTAAAAGTCTTTTCATTTCCCTGGTAGGAATTTGCCAGACTTCAGCACCATATGTTAAAATGCTCTGAATTATGGTTTGATATTTTTGTAATTTTCTATTTTTTGTGATATTTTTGCTCCACCAAACAGAGTTTAAAGCATTTATTGCTTGTTTTGTTTGCGCGATTCTATTTTTAATTTTCATTGTGTTGTCGCCTGAATGGTCTAATTTTGTTCCTAAATAAGTGCATTCAATACTAGGTTTCAGTTCTTCTCCATTGTTGAAATTTATATTTTCCATTTCTTCTCCTATACACAGGTATTTAGTTTTCTCAATGTTTATATAAAGTCCCCATTTTTCATATCCTTTTCCATTTCTTCTCCATGTCCAAATTTAATGATCTGGTCATCTGCGAATAAAAGACAGTTCATTTTCGTACCGTTTATCATAAAATGTTCATCTAAAGAAGTTTGCCATGTACTAATGATATCTAAATATATATTAAAAAGTATTGGCGAAAGAGGGCAACCTTGTCGAAGTCCCATTTTCATTCCGAATTATGTTCGTTCTAGCCTGAAACCCTTTCCCCTCTATCTTAATTCCCTGATATAATTTTTTAATGTTCCTTTTTTTTTTGGCATTCATTTCAAGATCATTAATCTTCTCTCTCAAACATTCCCTCTTTTTACTCTTTAATAACCTGGTGGTTTCCCGTCTAATACTACTCAATTGCTCTAAATTTACCTCATTTGGCTCGTGTAACCATTTCATTTTTGCTACCTTTCTTTTCTTTACAATGTCGGCACATTCCTCATCAAACCATTTTTTGTTTTGGCTCTTTTTTATGTAACCAATACGTACTTTCTGATGCTGACAATTTAATACAGGTCAGTACACTAGCATCACAAATTTAAGTTGGGCGTGAAATGGTCGAAAATTTTTGCTTAGAGCCTCTTACTTCATGTTTGAAGTTCTATCACGTGACATAAACACAGCCCGTAACTTTACTTCACCTCTAAGGAAGCCTTGCTCGCTGTCAGGACTACACCCTCTGAAGAAATTAATTCATTCTGGTCAGGTTTAAACTCGCAAATCTCGGAAAAAAACAACAAGATCACTGATTTCATTTTCATGTGCCCTTGGTAGATTAGCGAAACTGTAGTATAAACATGTCCAAAATATAGTAGGCCTATACTTTTCATTCTAAATTATCAAACATCCATGTGGGAGCCTTACTGCTATATTTATATTAGACGTATATGTTGATTTCAAAAACACTAAAGTGAAAATGGCATAATAATCAGGTAATAAAGAGATTAGAGTTTTCTATATTATATAGGCCACAAGAAGCTTTTAAAAGTAGAGTAATTTGCATGTATGATATAACTTATCATATGCCACTGTAACATGTTCTTGTAAAAAGAAAAGATTGTAACATATGACAAGTAATTAGGGTAATATATTACGTTTCTTAGCGAAACTAATGTCTTTATTCTCACAACTGATAATTCACTAATAACCAGCTTTTAAATATTCATCACCTGATAAACATTTTACTTAATAGCTCCATGGAGGTATTTTCTTGCTTTCATAATCATAGTCTTCATGGTAATTTCGTAACAAAGAAAATATGGGATAGTAAATTTCCTAACGACTGGTCGTAAAGTTCAAAGTCCATTAAAAATGTAAATTAATCACACAATAATAATTAAAATGAATTTGATTCAGATATGCAATATGAAACTAATTAAGATATTGTGAAATTTCGTTAGTATTATTTGTACTTCAGAGGCCTAAGCTACCAACCTATTACAGATGTACATATAAATTACTGTATTTATATTCCTAATATTTTTAATTTTACAGCACCCCTTAAGCTCCAACCTATTACAAATGTAGGCCTACCTATAAATTACTGTAATTGTATTCGTAATACTTTTAATTTACAGCAGCCCTTAATGCAATAAATTAAGATTGGAATTTAGATATATTCCAATTAAAATTCTACCACAAAAATAAAACTTTATAAGTAGGCCTACAATATAAGTCTACGCAACTATAAATTTTATAAACTTATACACTATGACAAGGGAATATTTATAAAATCACTTAAGCTGTTTAATTTATAATAAAATTCGATCATATTAAAATAAGACAGTATTTATTTCCTCCCACTTTACATTCCAGCCCTCAATTAAAAGACTAATGATTATGTTGCCTTTGCACGGTCAAAATACCGCGACCATTTAATTAAATCATTGAGCAGATAATACTTATTTTATTAAGATAATAGCTGATTTACATCATATATCCAACAGTTCCGCACCGTAGTCGAGCGGTTTAAGGCATTATGCCTTGGTACAGAGCTATGATTTTTGCGCTAACAATTGAAAAACGATTTGCGGAATTAAGTTTTGCAAATGTTTGATAAGCTATCTAGTATCATGATTGATTTCTGAGTTACGAGTATCTACTTACGTGACAAATTAGTTAAAATGTAATATAGGCCTATATAGGATAATTCCCCGAAATACTAGACTGGCATGTTACCGTAACCATTAACCTACAGAGACAGTCTGAAAGCTCACATAGAACATTTAAAACTGTGATTACAGGAAAAACACTTTTTTTTTCCTATTTTATGAGATATTGACATTATGTAACTTACAGTCCAATCATATAGGTCTATCATTACAAGATTTTTTCTTTTTTTATAATTTATATAGATTTAGATCTAGATATATTTAGCCTGGTGGAGTTAAGGCCATGTGGCCTTCTCTTCCACTCACCAGGACAAACATATGTTACATATAAATACAAAAAATTACAATAATAGTCATACTAAACAATTAATTATCTGTCAAATTGAATAATAATGAAAATAATGTCTAATAATACAATGAAATTAAATACAATTAAAATTAAATTAATGATAGAATGAATACAGAAAGGAATAACAGCTCGAATCTACTATACATAAAAAGAAAATTAAGAAAAAATACAACGAAAGTAATAAACTACAATGAATTAATCTATGCTTTTTATACACGGCATTAGGTAAATATATTAACAAATCAAAAATATTTTTTATTAAATAATGAAAAAACACATTATTAATTTTTAAAAAGTAATATTAGTGAGTTGTTTCTGTTAGTAATGTTATATAATAATTATTATGTTGATTTTATTTGTCTATTTATTTTAAGGCACTTAGATGTGATTCTGTAGGCCTAATATATAATTTCCACTTAATTTTAAATTATATTAAAGGTATATATATATATATATATATATATATATATATATACTAGCTACTACCAGGCGTGCACTGCTACGCCTAAACAAATGAAAAGTAATGTTCTTTTATGTTTAGTTGCATACGTAAAAGGATAAAAATTATAAATTTATATTTTTTTAGATACCCCGTGTCAATTACCGGGCGTTGTCCGGGAATCTACTTATCTCTATCTTCTTGATATAAATGAGCTGAAATACGAAAATTAATGTGTTTTATGTTTAGTTAAATAAGTCAAAGGAAAAATTTATATCGTAATTATTTTTAGATACCCCCTGCTGTTTACTCGGCGTTGTCCGTAAATATACTAATCCTGATCTTGTTGGCATAAATGAGATGAAAGACTTCTTATGATTAGTTAAATAAATAAAATCAAAAATAATTATAAATGTATATCGTAATTATTTTTAGACATCTCGTGCTGATTACCCGGTGTTGCCAGGGAATCTACTTATCTCGATCTTCTTGGCATAAATGACCTAAAAGACAAAATTCGTTATTGTGAGTTATCCGTAAAAGAATACCCGCCATGTACTGCAAAGCTTGCACAGAAATCTATGTATACTTGTCTCGATCTTCTTGGCATCAATGAAAGACATAAATGGTTATTTTGAGTTATCCGTAAGAGATAAACATATGCTGTCACGGAGTTTTTTTGTATAGCTTTGTGCGATATTCAATTCTGTGTAGGCCTACATTCATTTTGTGTATTTGTTATGGTTTAGGCAGTGTAAGCCTTTTAAGCGTTCTAAGAGCTAATTTTTTTTCACGTTTTCTCTACAAAGGGCGATTTTTAATGGTGTAGGAGTTGAATTCACAACTCTCTTATAGCCTATGTTCATTCCTGGAATCTCCTGAACATTTTGCAAAAAGCCCCATCACAATCGGATCAACGGTATGGCCGCGCATAAAATACGAACAAAAAAACATACATTTTTATATATTAGATATTGTTTTAACTGAGTAGTGAAAGTCAGATCCATTTAACATAATCTTCAATATTGTCTATGTTAGCAATAACAATGCGAATATCTGTTCTTTTTTCTTTCTGTTTTGAGGATGCTATAAAATGTTATATTCCATTTCCTTGGAACTTTTATTTTTGTTGAGAGATTTGTTTTGTGCGTTTTATTACGGTGAAATCTAGAAACAATTCGTAAAAAAATAAAATTAACTTTTTAAGTATATTGTAGCGATTTCATGCATATTTGGGCTAATAATTAAAATATTATTGATATAACAAATAAAAGAACAAGGAAAATAAATAGATTAATATCACAATAATAAAATGAACACTCCAAACGTTTTGCTTGTAAAATATCTCGTGACAATATATTCTTGAATTTTTCGGATTCTTTCAATCTTATTCAGGGTGTTACTAGAAGATAGTCACAAAGTATACTACGATACTGCAGATTCCATTAGGTTTAGTTTGGAACATCGGGAATAAAAGCGAGATTTCTTTCCAAGCGAAGACTGAACAAACCAGTTCAAAAAATTAATAACTATCAATGTATATTATAGAACCCATAGATTCACATTCACTAAGGCCCTTAAATGGACATTATTCTCAGCCAACTGAATCCATTTTATATATTCTATATATTCTTTCATGAACAGGTTTACAAAATGTACATATTACATCTACATCTACCACGTCTTCCTGTGACTATTTAACTCATGCCCCAAATGGGAGTCAATGACCAATCACGTTTCAATGATTTCTGTTTTACAACCAATCAGAGTAGTGTTTCACGAAATATTTATCAGTGTTATAATTACCATATTAAAGAAAGCTCCTCCTTTTTAATATTCTGAACAGGTCTGGCCATTATTTTGCAGTGACTGAACCCATGAGAAATACGGCTACCAGATTGTGTATATAGTGCATGAATGTCAACAAATGCCGCATGCGGGAGTTAATATAAAAACATTTGTAGCAATTGATTATACCACCAAAAAAAGAAACCACTGTTTGCACTTTCTTAAATGTATTTTTTCCTAGGTAACAATCCAGAAAAATATAATTGTCATATTTACATCATACGACATCAGGAATGAATTAATATACAGTTTGATGTGTTTCATTTTTTCTCCACTAGAGAGCATTCTTACAAGTTGCGTTTCTTTGGCAATAAATAGTATGATCTGGTTGCAGTGATAAACAAAAGAAGCAGATGAAGCGTACCTATCGTTTCTCATTTGTTTTCAAACATCGCCGTTTACATTAAATATATAAATATTTTAAAATAACTATAGTTAAATAATGATTTGTGAGTAAACAGCTTAATTTTATTCGTTAAATAGTCCTAACAAATGCCACTCTTGATTTCCAAATTATCTAGATAAATTGGAAATCACTCGTGGCATTACTTATGATCAATGTTCTACACGATTAATACTATTATCGCATAAATAAAAACCCTAATGACCAAATTAATAAGTTTAGAGAGTCATCGAATCTAAATAGGAACTTATTATCAAGACTTGTTACTGACTTAATAAATAGCGCTATTGAAACGCGTTGACTCTTTACTTCTTAATTTGGTCATGTGGGCTTTTATCGACTATGTGTAATACAATTTTATCATAAGTAATGCCACGAGTGATTTCCAATTTATCTAGTTGATCTGGAAATCAAGAGTGACATTTGTTACGACTATTTAACGAATAAAATTAAGCTGTTTACTTACAAATCATCATTTAAATAGGCCTATAGTTATTTTAAAATATGTATATATTTAATGTAAACGGCGATGCTTGAAAACAAATGAGAAATGTTTGTTATGCTTCATTTGTTCATCACTGCAACCAGATCATATTATTTATTGCCAAAGGATCGCAATATTGTAAGAATGCACTCTAGTGGAGAAAAAAAGACACACACATCAAACTGTTTATAACCAATATTATAGGTTATTAATTAATTTCTGATTTCCTATGCTGTAAATTATATTTTTCTGGAACATAAATTGCTGGGAAATAATACGTTTAAGAAAGTACAAACAGTGGTTTCTTTTTTAGTGTGGTATAATCAATTACTACGAATGTTTTTCTATTATATATCACAAGCAGCATCTGTTTACATTCGTGCACTATATATACAATCTGGTAGCCGTGTTTCTTGGAGAGTCAGTCACTGCAAAATAATGCTCTCTCTGATCTATTCAGAATGTTAAACAAGGGAAGAGCTTGATTTTAACATGATAAAAATTGAACTGATAAAATCGAGGTGAAAAACGACTGTGATTGTTGTAAATCAAAATTTATTGAAATGTGATTGGTCATTGACTCCCATTTGTGGCACGAGTTAAATAGTCACCAAGAAAATCCTATGTGTTATTAGGCCTATACACTTTTATCCTTTTCCCTCAAATCTCTATATCTTCGCAGTCCCAATTTTGTAATACTTTTTCGTACATTGTTTTCATTAGGATCTATGTTCTGCAGCCTAGTGTTTCCGCTGGAATCCAATTTAAATGTTTTCTTGATTATCTTCCACCATCCATTCGTTTTACATCTCTAAGCAAATTGTAATTGTATTTTACAAAACATATAACTGAATTTTCTTTATTCATATGTTGCCTACATTTCCTCAAATATCGTCCAAATATTAACCAACGCCTAGGTCCTTATAATGGTATTTGTATCAAGTGTTTTCCATAAAAATTAAAACAGTACCATTTCTTAATATTATTTTCAGTTTTCTTGACTTAATTTCGCTACTTAACATTTTAAGCAGGTGGATACTTAATTTAGCTGCGATTCTGAAATAAGATTGTATATACATAGAAAAAAATCCTATTGATATCCATTTCGAAAATAGGCCATAATCTAACACCTAAAAATCGTAGACATTTAATCCAACTAACAATTCGATTTGATAATATTATGTTCATATCCTCTTAAGGAACAATGATAAACCACACAAATTAAGCCAGTGGTAAGTAAAGTAAAGTAAAGTGATCCCACAACAGACCCGGAGGCCCTTGGGGTAGTAGGAGGTTAAGGCTCCCACTTTTTCTAGACAATCGGCACTTTATGTCAGCCGGGTTGTCAGCCCTGCGTGACGGCCGCCTTTACCCCCAGAACAAGCGTCTGGTACTCAGTGGTTCCCAATGTTTCTAATCACGGATCTCTTTGGCCTTAAAAACATAGGCCTATTCACGATTCCTTAAATGCATCTTATTAGGTAGGCCTATAGGCCAATAAACATCCATATTTGTATTAAGTATGTAACATGGACAATAGGAATATATCCTATACATATAAATAGGCCTATATTAAACTCCATGGCGCGATATGCCTAGAAAGCCCTTGGCCTGCTGACCTCACATCAACATGTATTTAATCGTAGAAGTAGACTTATCTAGCCAGTAACTTATAGAAATATGTGGTCAGCATGTCGGATCCCTCAGCCGTCACAGCTAGTTTTCTCAAGCTGGCGTCGCAACTTATTGTAGTTACCCAAATTTCTCTCCACGCTGTACGGGCACGGAGTCCATGCTGGTCGAACTTCCATGAGAAAATGTCTTCCCCATTGGGACTCGAATCAGCAAAGGTCCCATAGCTCTGCTCCAATACATCATGCCTTAACCATTCGACTACTAAGCGGGACAATATATATATATTATATTTCTAAATATAGTTTGCTTAAGGAATCCCTTGCCTTAGCCGAATTATACCTCGGCGCAGATCCAATGAGATATACGCTGGTTAGAGTTTCCATGGGAAAAGACATTTTCTTATGCAATTTTGAAACGTATTGGGTCGGTGCTACCCAACATCGTAAGGAATTTGAGTAGCTAATAATAAATAGCGACTCCATTTTGAGAAAACCAATTTAACCGCTGTGAAATTATTTAATGAATATAGGACTCCTACGGATCTCCTGATAATTGTTGGCGGATCCCAGGTGATCATCGGACCACACTCTGGGAATCACTGGATTAAGGCATCCTCTCTTGTATATAGCTAGATATAGTAGAGTAAGATATTTTTTAATTCAATATCTTGTAAGTTTGCTTAAGATTTTGACAGGGGATATCCCACTGCACATAAAAACTTGGTCATAAACTGGACTCCTGCATGAAAATGTTCCTTTTATCATGGCCTGACATTGGTTTTACACATGGGTTATATATTTTATGATATAATAGCACACAAAGTACCCATCAGGCGCTCGGTAATGTACAGCTAGTAAAATTGTAATGCCACTCTTTACATCATACTACCCTCTTTACTCATGATTATGTTTTGGTGACCAAAGAAAACCCATCGTAACAATTCATAATAAAATCCACAACTGCATCGAGAATAGACAGCAGATTTTTAAAGATACTTCCTTGGAAAAGGTTTTTATATTTTATGTCCCTCTTTTCTCGTCATACCATCAAATACATAGGCCATATAAAGACTAAAGTAACTTTTTAGCATCACGTTTTTAAGAGTGTTATACCACGAATTGCTGGCTTTCTTCCACGAAGCATTAGGCTATTAAAAAGTTTTAGTAGTACCTAAAAGGTTATTTAGACCTCTTTATGGTGATAATAATGTGATAAATACCCGTTGTTTCTCAAAAAGTGTCCATATACTACGATATAATGGCAAAACTTACAGGTACTTACTTTATTTAAAAAGAAAATATTGCCAATTCAAGAGAATTTCCTCCACAAGTAATAGACCCTTGTTCGAATAATGTTATCTTAAATTTTCTATGTAAAGTTACATCTTTAAGAAGGTGGCAGTTTCAACTGCTTTGCAGTAATACCTGAAATAAAACGGAAAATAAGATTTAATACTAAATAAACAACAGTCCTATTAGCAACATAGGAAAACTACTTCTTCTTAGGCCCTTTCCTTCCCTGTGCCGGAGTTAAGGCCGTTCCTAATGAGAACTTTTTGACAAAGTTAAATTATCAATGTTTTTAAAATACATTATGAAACTCCGTTGAGGTTACTGTGTTAAAGTTTTAATAATTGTATAACAGTACCTATATCTCAGTCGTCCTCAATAATTTGCAATGAAGATACTTAAGTTATCGAAAGGCCTCCTATAAAACAACACTGCAAATTATTGAGGACGAGGAGATATCAGGTACTGTTATATAATTATTAAAACTTTAAAGTTGATTTAGTTATATAACAATAATTTACCCATAGATGTCAGAGAATGATAGGGAGTAGGCCTAGCATCTGAATGAGACATCTAATGAATAACTAAGGTATTATTGGATGGGAAACGGTTAGTAAATTTTGCACAGATACATTTTTATTCAGGCTTGTGGTTCTGAAAATTTTCAGTCTCGGAATCCACGGATTACTGTCCCTCCCGGATGACTTGTTCCTCGGATTTTTCCAACGTAAAAAATTAATCGAACACGACCGTATTTGAACCCGCATCCCTCGGAACCAGAGGCAACGACCATAACCAGTAGCCCAACCCAGCCGACGCCATAAAAAAAAGGAAAATATCATCGTCATTATCATAATCATCATGAACATATTATATTGGTACTCTTCGTTTTTTGCTCTTACTTTGTTGCTGAATCCTTTAGGGTCGTCCAATGAAGCTTTTTTTTGTAGTCAATTTGGGTTCATTCGCTGGACCCCAAAATGTAACATATTTAAATATGCGCGTTATAATAATAATCATATAGTAGTTATCAACATGTGCCGCAGCCGAGTGGTTACGGCAGGAAGCCTCGGCGCAGAGCTACGGGACTTGCGCTGGTTCGAGTCTCCCTGGGGGAAGAGATTTTCTCATGATATTTCAGCCAGTATGGGACCGGTGCCCACCCAGCATCGTGAGGCATTTGGGTAGCTATAGTAAGTAGCGGCTCCAGGTTGAGAAAATCAGCTATAACGGCTGGAGGACTCGACGTACTGACCACATGTCACCCTTGCACTGCCTGATGATATCTACCTCTGTGACTGACACATATGGATGTGAGGCCAGCAGCCGGATGGCAGGCTAAGGGCCTTCTAGTCCTGTCGTGCCAGGAAAAGAAAATTATGAACAATAACTAAAAAAAGTAGTTGGATTAATCTATCCTTTATTAGACCAATAAAGCTCTTAACGTTTCTGGATAAAAATGTTCCTAATCTAGAAAAAGAACCGAAAACAAAACAAGATAAAACAAAACAAGATAAGAAGAAAAATCGCGTTTCCCACATATTTTGTCATGTTAACTAAACTATATTTTCGTTGCTGAGGTGGTATTTGGGTGAACTTTGATACGATGTGACGTAAGCGTCACTTCAGATTATGTGTCTAGAACGAGGGAATGAATGCGACATGACTGCCCTCTAGTAGAAAGAGAGAGAACACTATTCCTCTCTAATGGACGGAAATCTGGACTGTCAGATATGTTGAAACTACGACAAATAATTGACAGCAACATAGACTTCACTCAGACATATGACAACTGGAATAAGAAGTTTAGACGTACAGCCTCGTTATTTATTCCTGGAAGCCATTGTTTGTGTTCTTCATTTTGACATCTATAATACTAATTATAACATATACAAAAAAAATTGACATGTATCTGAAAAAATGGGAATACAGTAATCCTGTAAATAACAGAAATAGAATATGCCTATGGAACAGTTATGTCTCTTCTAACAAAATACCATCTAAACCTCTAGGAATCTACACAATAGAATATAAGAAGTATATCCAACAAAAGCATGTTAGTGTCTTAATTTTTTCCAAAATGAGAAGTAACTCACGAATCATCATATAGATTTAAGCCATAACAGTTTATTTATTTATTTTTTATTCCAAGTGCGACAGGCCTACCAGTCGGTTGCTGGCCTCACATCCACATATGTTAATCACATAGGTAGATGATCATCTAGCCAGTGTAGGGGTGACATTTGGTCAGCATGTCGGATCCCCCAGCCGTTAAGTTGGTCTTCTCAACTTATTATAGCTACCCAAATGCCTCACAATGCTGGTGGGCACCAGTCATACACTGGCCGAAATTCCATGAGAAAATGTCTTCCCCAAGAAAATGTCTTGCGCTGGTTCGAGTCTCCAGCGGGGAAGACATTTTCTCATGGTATTTCGGCCAGTATGGGACCGGTGCCCACCCAGCATCGTGAGGCAATTGGGTAGCTACAATAAGTAGCGGCTCCAGGTTGAGGAACCAGCTATAACGGCTGGGGGACTCGACATGTTAACCACATGTCACCCCCACACTGGCTGTTGATCATCAACCTCTGTGATTGACACATGTGGATGTGAATGGCCAGCAGCCGGCTGGTAAAAGGGCAACCGCTGAAAAGTGGAAAGACCCTCAATCGGAATCGGTTCTGTTGATTGAGATGAATTTATGTTGTCAGCATTCTCAGTATCATCCATAAGTGTATCATAAGGATTATATACATTTATCGATGAATATTTTGAGGAGGCTTGCTGATTTCATTATACTTTCGTTTTTTTTTTCTACGAACTTGTTGGTAGTTTGGATTCTCATCATCATCAAGAAGTCTCTGTATAGTAATATCATCTTGTGATATATTATATTCATCTTGTTTTTCATTTAATTGAGGCATGGAGATTGTTTCTGTAATATTAGGCATATTATTATAACTAACAGGCTTCCTACTTACAGTTCTGTTATTCCGTTCCTTAGGACATTCATGTGTTTTTAAATTGACATTCTTCTTAAATGTAAGATTTATGTCACATAGGCCTATAGCAATTTGCGGATATTCACTTGATATCTTATCATTCATGGTGTCTAGAACTGATTCGCCATATTGTTCAATGTCCCCTCTCGGTTTAGTTAAATTTAAATTAAGTTGCTGTCTTTCAGCCAGATTACTTAAAACTAATACTTACACACGAAATTAATATTATTATCAATATATTGAAAATAAAATAAACACAAACACACTTAAATTATGAAATAATCAATATTTGTAATTCAATTGAAATTCGCGGTTGCAACAAAAAGCACAGCCACCTGGTTAAATAATAAACCAATTACCTTACACCGTCATCTGTTAGAATCGTATGGTAATCACAGATAATTATAACTCTTTGTTAAATAATAAACAAATAATTTGCAATAAAAAATAATGTGACTATAAATTTAGTTATAAACAACCGTAGGTATCAAGTTGGATCAAACAGCACACAGTGTGCAAAAGTTTATTAAAATCGCTTCAGTAGTTTAGGATTCCATTGCGGATAAACATCGTGACACGTAATTTTTATATACTAAGATAAACGAATGTACATCTGTTTGTTCTTTATAGACTTCTAAACCGTTCAACCAAACTTCGTGAATTTTTTTATATATGTTCTGAAATCATCAGGTGTAGTTTACCTGAAACGAAAATTTAAAAAATCTCTCTAGCAATAGCAATTTTCGAATATCGTATTAAAATAAACCGAGGTTTGTATTATCCAAAAATCAGCGAAATCCGACCGTTAGAAGTGGGGATTTACCTGAAATTTGAAATTAAAAATTTACTCTAGCACCCGCCATGTTTGGTTCGTCGCGGTATATACCATATAATTAATCAACGCTCAATATTTAATTTATCTAGGCGTAGCAGCGCACGTCGGGTATAGCTAGTAAATAAAAAAAATAAACAAAAAATTTGCAAGTAAATATTTCTATTTATTTTCGTGCAATATCGTTTTCTTATTCTAGATTTAAACAGAACACACTGAAGGTTTATAAAATCTAGACAAAAAAATATAAGCTTATATAGGCTTGTGGGCCTATATGAGTCAGAATGGGTTTGAACTCGTTATCTCCAGAATTTGAGTGTCTCACGTTTAACCTCTCATTAGATTAAATATTCATTATTAACTAGCATAGTCATGTAAATAATCAATTTATCATTACCAAATTTATAGAATATGACTAAATATAGAACTATTAATCTACTAGATGATTTAGGGAATTAAAAAAAATAAAACCGTTTTAAAGCAGGAAATTCTTGTAATTACACTGGTCAACATGATTTTTGTCTCATGAGTACCAATAGTTGTACTTAATGCATTTTTTTTATCGTATTTTCAAATATGTATTCGGAATTTCTCCATCACCCACAGTTTTCTTATTTAAATTTCAATTAATGGATTTAAATAATTATTTTTTTAATAAACGTTCTTTCGTCCATTTGTCCATTGTAAAATAAAACCAAATGAGCTAACTCAAATGATTTCAGCTATGGAAAAGAGGTATCAAGGCAAATGGAATCCTAATATGTTGGCCGATTATTGTTGGATCATGAAGAGCATCCACAGGCAAAATATAGCAGAAAATCGTAATTTCTTACTTTCTAGGTGAGTCCGAATGGTCGAATATTGTGTAGTTGCGAATGTAGGAAATATTAAAGTGTTTGAAATTATAAATTCCTGTCTCTCGGAAACCTTGCATGATGGAAAAAAACTGATATCATATTTGAATTCAGGAGAAAAAATACTATCAGAATCGCGTATTTTTCTTTCTGAGACAAAAAAAAAGTTTTTTTTGTTACTCACTATTATGTCTTATTTTGATAATATTAAATAATATTAATAATAATAATGTACGCTAATGATTTACATAAAACTTGATCTTACATTGATCGAAGGAAAAACCTAAAAGTATCGAAAATAAGATTCTAGAAGACATATTCGATTCCATAATAGATAAGTATTAAAAATGGAGAAAACTTTACACTGAAGAACGCCGTCGTTTATAACATTACTCTAATATTGCCGGGTTATTAAGTCCAGCAGATTCAGATGGTCATATAGCTCGAAAAGGATTATAGTAGAAATGTTTTCCAAATGTGTATTTGGAAACCCTTCAGGGAAAGACCACTATGATGGTATGAGGTTTGGCTAGGAGGATAAGATACGAATAATCTTGTAGAACTAGATAATGGAGATATGAACTGGATTCAGTTGGTTGGGGATACTAATTAGTGGAGGGGCTTAATAAATGTGTCATTGTACCTACGGGTTACATAAGCTATGAATAGAGTTAGTTAGTTACTATGCTAAATGACCTCAACGGATTTCGAGACAGTTACGTATATCAAGGTCCCTCAAAAAGAAACTGTTATTATCATATGCTATAAATCATAGCAATATACTTCACTAACTTGATGATTTATTACGATCTAGTTTACAAGTATAAAAAGCTACTAGTTAACAGACGTTATAGTTATGGTTCAACGGAGTTGTTTTTCTGACATTTAAAAACTAGCATATATCATCGAAAGTGCACGACTTGGGAAAGGGTGCTCCAGCTGTCACTGTTCTGGTGATATCATTTTATCTCTAAATTATAGCATCACTGTCGACGGTTCAATTGCATGACACGAAATAATAAAGAAGATATCTGTGCCTACACTGTTAATAGTATCTAAATTGTCGTCCTTCATCAAGAATTTTAGATGCATTTTTTAAGTAATATTTTGAGCTGATAGATAAGTTTTTACCTCTTTAGTTAAAGTTGGAAAGGATTATGCTAACTCCATATCTCTTTCTTAAACTTAATACCAGAAATAAACTAATTTTAGCCAGATGTTGGATGATTTCAAAATTCTCTTTAACTCTAAGGGCCTACAAAATACTGGAATATTCTTAATATTCTTCTTCCATTTTTTTTTTTTTCCTTTTGCCATTACAGTTTTGGAACTGCCTTAATCCATTTCATATATTCTACTCTGTATTTTGCCATTCTCTTCAAATCCCCAACCCCTTTCCTGTTTCTTCTTACTATATCACCTATGCCATCCATATATAATTTCCAATGTCTTCCTCTTCCTTTTTTCAATTCTGTCCTTGCATCAGTAAGATATCTTGTGACTTAATGACTCAGGACAAGCAAGTGCGAGTACAATTCCCGATGAAGTCAGGATTTTTAAACTCGCCTAAACCTTCAGTCGGCACCATGGTCCTCAGACTCAACTTCTAACGGAAATGAGACGAAACTATGATCTGCAGAGCTGACAGCTCGACTGACTGACTTTTCCTGCTGATTGTCTAGAAAAGTGTAAGCTTTAACTTCTTCCTCCCAAAGACCTCATAAGGCTTGCAGTGGGATCTATTCACTTTTTCTCTTTCATTTCCAAAAATATTAACTAACTCACTGGCACGTTCGAACCCGTAGATTCATGGCCGCGCGAAGATAAGCTCTCCATACATCCCCATCCTGAGATAATGTTTTCAAATCATTCCCCGTATAATCTACTTCCTTCAAATCATAGTTAATGCTATTCTGCCACCTCGTTCTTGGTCTACCAACTGGGCGTTATCCCTCTGGTTTTCCTACAAGAAGCTTCCATACAAGTATTTCATTCCCCTTCGTTCTACATGTCCTGTCCATCGCAGTCTACGAAACTACTTCTTCTTCTTCACGGTTTAGGCTTATTTTCTAGCCTGTTCCGGCTCCAAATTGCTGCTCTTTCCATCTTGTCCTTAGTCTTCCCAAACTTCTTCCTCGTGGCGAATAGTTGTATGCTGCTTTTGGTATTCTATTCTCAGTCTTAACTGTTCTCATTATATCTGGCTTCCTATGAAGATCATGTAGTTCACTGTTATTTAGTCTTCTCCATTCACCTGTCTGTTCATCTCTCTTTGGTCCAAACATTTTCCTAAGAACTTTATTATCAAATACTCGTAACCTCCTTTCCTCCCTTAAAGCAAGAATCCATGTTTCGCATCCGTATAATATAGGCCTAACTGGTAGAATAACAGTTATATATATTTTCAAATTTAATGTCTTTTTTAAGGAGTTGGGATGTCAAGAGTCGCTGTAATGCATAATAGCACGCATTTCCAGGATTGAGCCTATGTTTAATTTCTTTGTTCATCTCATTCCTATTTGTGATTATTGTTCCTATGTAGCCTATTTGAATTCTGCCATTTCCTCAAAATTTCCCTCATTTGTCATTAGCTGTCCATTTCCATTATAGAATGTATTTCTATGTATGGCCATATACTTATTTAGTTTTATTGATATTTACTTCCAGTCCCAATTTCTTAATGTTACTTAATAGCGTGCGCGTGTTGGCCTTTAGTATCTCCTCGCTATCGCCCAATAGTACTACATCATATTAGATGTTAAAATTAACGGATACAATTAATAAAATATGAACTTATTCCGTGGATGTTGTAGATTAGGCCCATAGTATTAGCTTCAATAATGGATATTCTAATACTGTAGAAATCTCTACCATTTATTAATCAACACCACCGCAATCTTAAGAAATTAATATGATTGTAATCCGCTACAAGGTAAATAAAAATTTAATTGGTCAATATAAATCTAGGGAAAAAGGTAGGAAATGTAATTGTACGAGATCTAGAGAATGTAAAGTGAACGAAGTCCTGTCTTATCATAAGTAATGCCACGAGTGATTTCCAAATTATCGATAAATTCACGACTCACGAAGTGAGGAGTGAATTTATCTAGAGAATTTGGAAATCAAGAGTGGCATTTGTTAGGACTATTTAACGAATAAAATAAAGCTGTTTACTCACAAATCATTATTTAACTACAGTTATTTAAAATATTTTTATATTTAAAGTAAACGGTGATGTTTGAAAACTAATGAGAAACGATAGGTAGCCTACGCTTCTACTGCTTCTTTTTTTATCACTGCAACCAGATCATACTATTTATTGCCAAGGAACGCAATATTGTAAGAATGCTCTCTAGTGGAGAAAAAATGAAACACATCAATCTGTATATTAATTCATTTTTGATGTCGTATACATTTAAGAAAGTGCAAACAGTGGTTTCTTTTTTTGGTGGTATAATCAATTGCTACAAATGTTGACATGTAAGCACTATTATATACAATCTGGTAGCCGTATTTGTTATAGGCTCAGTCACTGCAAAATAACGGTCAGACCTGTTCAGAATATTAAAAAGGAGGAGCTTTGCTTAATATATGATAATCCTAACGTTGATAATTATTTCGTGAAACACGTCTCTGATTGGTTGTAATACAGAAATCATTGAAACGTGATTGGTCATTGACTCCCATTTGGGGCATGAGTTAAATAGTCCATATAATAGCTTTTCAATTTTTGAACGAGAACCTTTCTGTCAATAATATCACATTATTACCCTATTCTAAACAGTTTATTTCATCAGCGTATGCAGTTAAAATCACTGGATCTTCAAAATTTTTAGACATGATTAATATCCGTACTTATCTCGTTATTCATCTCTTAAATAGGAAAAATCAGTTCCGGTAAATTAATGATAGGCCTACAATGTTTGACCTCTGGTTCCGAGATTCCCGGGTTCAAATTCGGTGGGGATAGATGGAGTTTTAATGATATGAGCATAGCTTCCTTTGGAAGATTTTAATTGTGACGCTAATAAATGAGTTGTTAAAGAACGCCAATAAATAATATAATACGGCTATAGGCCTATAGGAAAATCCCTCTATGTAGATTATGACAGGTTGTATTACGGATAGACGTATATATCTGAGCACGAAATAAGAGTGATTGCATGCATGTTTAAATTATTGTATCAAAAGAGAAAAGGGATAGTTGAAAATACTAACAAGTGAAATAAAATTGCCAGTCAAAAGATAATAAAATACTGAAAGACAATATATAGCAGCTATAAACTCATAAAAAGGGGAAAATTCTCATTTTATTATTTAATTGTGAGTGATAGTATCCAATAGGTCTAGAAAATGCAGAGATATAATATACGTTACAGAGGCCAAGTTGTGGGGGTGGGAGTTTCGTAGTCGAGGATAACTAGTCCGTTACTACTACATATCCTAATAGCGAGGGTAACTGGAGTATTATTTTAAAATCTTCCTGGATATTTTTTCAATGCGATAATACCAAAAATAATCGTAGGAATTCAATGCATAACTAACGCATTGTCACTATTGAACTCGTAGATTCATGGCTGCTTGGACATAAGCTCTCCATGCATCCCTATCTTAGGTAATGTTTTCCAATTGGCCCTTGTATAATTTACTTCCCTCAATTCATGAATAATGTTATTCTCCCACTTCATTCTTGGCCTGCCTACTGGGCGCTTTTTTTATTATAGGCTATCTGATTTCCCACAAAGATATTGTACCTCATTGTTATAGTATTTTCCATTTGCCAATCTGTTATCTTTGGTCCAAAATTCTACGGATTTTATTCTCGAACACTCCTAATATCTTCTCCTCCCTTAAACTAAGATTCCATGTTTGGCATCCATATAATAGAACTGGGACGATAACAGATCTATAGGCCTTATTTTCAGTTTAATGTTTTTTGAGAGAAGTTGGGAAGACAAGAGTCCTTGTAATGCATTATAGCATATAGTACACATTTCTAGAATTGAGCCATGCAATTTCTTTGTATGCATACAACTCATTCCGATTTCTAATTATTATTGTTCCTAGCTATTTGAATTCAGCCACCTCTTTAAAAGTTCAATCATTTATTATTAACTGTTCATTTCCATTACATAATGTAGTACGAAACGTGACCATATATTAAGTTTTATTGATGTTTACTTCCAGCCCCAATTCTATAGTATCTCCTCGCTGTCGCCTAATAATGCTATATCGTCAGCACAAACTAAAGCTTATTAATACTAGTGAGTTGTAGGCCTTCTTCATCCTCTAAAGATCTGATGGCATGCTCTAGTACAAAACTGAATAGTAGCAGATATACTTCATATCCTTGCATTAAACCATGTTATAGGGAAAATCGGTGCGGGTCAAGTAGGTGCAAAAAATCCTAAGTGTACCATAACTCTTCAGCTATAAAAACATGAATTGGAATGACACAAAATAGCACGTTATAGTTTTCAAAACGATGAAAGAAGATGAGCTCTGAACAGATACAATCGGTTAACAACTTCTTACCAAAAAAAATGTAAAACTACAAAAAAGTGTAATTTTTCATCATTGTATATTGAGTCTGTATTCGTTGTTAGAGACTTTTTTCGGAGCTTAAGTTGTGCATTTTACGACGCTTATGTATCAATAAAATGTTGTATAAAAGTATTTATAAGTTTCTGCACAATCCGCTGAAATATAAAAATAGGTTTCTCAGTGATATACAATTCATATGGCCAATAATAGTCCGACAGGAAATGTTCAAAGTGCTTTCTATTCTCAAAGGATTGCTATATAATTCAAAATGTAATCAAAAGTACATGAAGAATAATTAAACACCTAAAAGAAATCCTAAAAATTGGGCTATTCCTGTCTGATGCGCCGCCGGAGGGGAAGGGCCGTCAAGGTGAGGGATAGCGCGAAATCGCTTTTCAGTACTCGAAATAGCCAGAGCACCGCGAGAATTCCCCCACCACGCCGGCCTTTCCCCTCCGGTGGCGCGTCTGACCGAATATCTCAATATTCAAAGGCGTTTTTGATGTATTTAATTGAACGTAACAGACGTTTAATTACAGGCGGAGGGCTTAAAGATTGGCATATTACTGAGAATACCCGTTTGTACATTCTGGTGAACTGTACAGACATTTTTAGATATTTTTTCACAAAATTATCATGATAGATGGTGCCATAAAAGGTTACTAATTAAACCCTATAAGAAGTCGCAACAATAAATACGGGCCTAGTAAAACAATGTTGAAAAGTGACACTTTTTCGTTTTTAATTTTTTCGGCAAAAAGTTGTGAACCGATTTTATCTTTTCGAGCGCTATAACGTGTTTTTTTCTCGATTTTTTTATTCATAGTTTTAAAAAACATACACACACTAACGTTTCGCCAAATTTATAAATTTTTGCACCTACTTGGCCCGCGCGGACTTTTTCCAAAACATATGCATTCAATTTCTATATTATATAGTAGTATTTTATATATCATCGCGTTGAAAAATAGTTTTATAAATAAGTTTCTAATCACTAATTACCCTGGTCTGTAAGTTCGCGAGCCATGCTCTAGTAACTCTCAACAAAGCGACAGTCATAGAAGGCCCTTGACCAATCAGCAGGCTACATTTCTCACATTCACTTGTTCTATTTACAAAGCTGGAGTTCATCCACACAATGTGAGGGTGTCAATATGTCAGGTCCGCAGCAGTTATAGCTAGCTATATTTTTCAATCTGAAGTCGCTGCTTATTTCTACGATACTGAGTGGGCATCGGTAACCAACTAGTTGAAACTCGATGAAATATTTCTTCCCCCACGGGAACTCAATGTCCCATAGCTCTGCAGAAAAATACAACGAAAACTTACTTCAATCAGCTACTAAATGAACATGCAGAACAGAATATTGAAGATAATGATTTTACAGACAGCAGAAATATTAATAACAGAACCAAGTGTATTAGAGGTTGAAAAGCGGATAAAAAATTAAAGCTGTATGTGTTCATGTTCAGATGGGATCCCAGCAGAACTGATAAAATTAAGAGGAGAAATATTGATAGACAAAATACGTCAGATACTTAGTATGATTTGGGGGAAAAGAGGCTCTTTCAAATGAATGGAAACTCGATAATCGAACCCATCTGTAAGAAAGGAGATAAAACTGATTGCATCAACTACAGAGGCATCTCATTACTTTCAACTTCATACCAAATTTTACCAAATATATTAGTATCTAGACCAATTCCCTATATTTGCGACGTAATAAGTGATCATGAATGTGGATTTAGAAGCAATAGATCGACAACCGATCAGACTTTTAGTACAAGACATTTCAGAAAAGAGATGGGAACATATTGGCACTCTGCTTCAACTATAGGCCCATGTAGACTACAAAAAGGCATACGACTCAATTAAGAGAGAGAATGGTTTTCAAAATTCGTAAAAGCTAGTCAGACTTATTCCAAGGTGTCTAAATGGCACAAAGTGTAGGGTGCGTGTAGGCAAACAATTTTCGGATACTTTCGAAATCCACAATGGGTTAAAGCAAGGATATGCATTATCTCCTCTACTATTTAATTTTGTACTAGAGTATGCCATCAAATACTTAGAGAGGAAGAAGAAGGCCTACAACTCAATGGTATTAATAAACTGTTAGTTTATGTTGAATATGTAGTACTATTCGGCGATAGCGAGGAGATACTAAAGGACAACACGCACACACTATTGAGTAACGCTAAGAAATTAGGACTGGAAGTAAAACATCATTAAAACTAAATATATGGTCACACATAGAAATACATTATGTAATGGAATTGGACAGCTAATGAAAAATGAGGGAAATTATGAGGAAGTGACTGAATTCAAATACCTAGGAAATATAACCACAAATATGAATTAGACGTACAAAGAAGTTGAAAATAAGCGCTCAATTCTGGAAATGCATGCTATTATGCATTACAGAGACTCTTGACGTCCCAACTCCTTTCAAAAAATATTAAACCTGAAAATATACAAAACTGTCATTTTCACCCAGTTATACGATATTTATATTTATGCGAAACATGGACTCTTACTTTAAGGGAGGAAAGGAGATTACAAGTATTCGAGAATAAAGTTCTTAGGAACAATGTTTGGACCAAAGAGAGATGAACAGACAGGTGAATGGAGAAGACTACATAACAGTGAACTACATGGTCTTGATAGGAAGCCAGAATATAATAAGAACAGTTAAGTCTCGTAGACTGCGGAGGTCAGGACATGTGACACGAATGGGAAATAAAAGAGGGTCATGGAGACTTCTTGTAGGAAAACCAGAGGGAAAACGCCCAGTTGGTAGACCAAGAATGAGGTAGGAGAATAACATTAACAATGATTTGAGAGAAGTAGACTATACAGGGGTTAACTGCAAAACATTAGCTTTGGATAGGGATATGTGGAGAGCTTATGTCCGCGCGGCCATAAACCTACTGGCTGGATAGTACCAGTAAGTTATTTAATAATAACAACAATGATAATAATAACAATAATAGTAACAATAAGAACAATAATAACAATAATAACAATAATAATAATAGGTTCTACAGCCTGTTACGGGTCTTGACCGTCCCAACAATAAGTCTCTATTTTCTTCTCTTATCTGCCTTCTTTCTTTACATCTCCATTCATTCACTTCATTATCCCGAGATCTTGTTCTACATTTTCCATCCATATCTGTCTAGCATCTCGGATCATGTTTATGATTCTCGGTAAATTCTATAGTTATTTATTTATTTAATCTGCAATATTTGGAGCCCTATTTTGCAAATGTATGTTAGGGCTGTAATTAAAATATAAAAGAACATTGAAAATACACTTAGTTAGAAAATTGAAATGAAAAAAAAAGAACGATACAAGAACTAATGCAATTAAAACTAAGAAAAAATGAAAAAAATGAAAGTAGTAATAAAGATTAATTATAATGTGGTGGAAATAATAATTAGGCCTACAAATGTTTTAAATACTGTGTAACAACATTCCCTTTTACAATATCCATCCATAGTAATTGTGCCAGAAGGCAGGTCCTTCACTGCAATCATAACATTTGCATGCTATGCTTGCAGCTTTACTAGGGAATTGTAGGTGTGATAGCTTCCCGTTGCTTTCCACACCGGTGAAGGATGATGATGATGATGACCATATGATTTCGGGGACCGTTTGGGTCTTAAAGTTTTCCTGGCATTAGTCTTACAGATGAGGAAAACCCCCGATAAAAAACCTCACCCAGAAAAACTGCCCCGACCGGGGATCGAACCCGGGCCCACTGCGTGACAAGGCAGCACGCTACCTCGAGACCACAGTGGTGGACTTTTCACAATATAAATTATTGTATTACGCATTACGTTTAATTAAATGAACATCCAAATTCTATAGCTAGTTGCAGGTAAATTGAGTAGCTACCTGCATAATCTAAGAAACAAATTATTTTTAGGAAAATTAAAATACGATTAAGGAATTGTGTCACACTAGGAACGTGATTCCCACATTGTTTTCTGTTTTATATGGGAAACTCTTGAAGAAAATACCATTTTAAAGACATGGCGTTGGTGGGAGGGTAATATTTGGATGGATTTTAGGGAATTGGATATCGAATATAGATCTTTGAATTGATTCAGTTGGTTGAGAATATATGATGGTGAATGTGCTTAGTGAATATGAACTGGTTTATTAATTTTCAGCCTGCACTTGTTCCATATTAAATGTAGAGAAAGCAGCAGTATTGCATTCTATATTATGACTACTTTCCAAGTAACATCCCTAAATACATTTTTAATAACCGCAAAATACAATAATATATTGCCACGAGATATTCTACAAGCATAAAGTTTGGAGTGTTCATTTTATCACGCTCTTTGAATGAAAGCGCTTCAATTGACTTAAAACGTTTAATTTATTTCCATGTGTTTCTAGATTTCACGATAACAAAGCGCAGGAAACAGATCTCACAATAAAAATAAAGATTCCATGGAAATGGAACATAACATTTTATAACATCCTCATATAGTAAGGAAAAAAATCATTGTTAATGCCAACATACAAATAATATTAAAAAAAACATGATAAATGGATATGGAATTCACTATTCAGTTTACAAATATAAATGTAATATCAGTATAAACATAATGAAAGTTCAAAATAAAATAGAACTACTAAGTATAGAATCACCGTACTCTCAAAATATTGTTGCTCACTACCGGGGGATCATTTTCATGTTGTTTTCTTGTAATAAAACACAACCGAGACCGCGAAAAATTCCACAATAACTTTATTTGATTTTATAAACTTTCAGTGATATTTCATTTTAAAAAATCCTGAATAATTAATATTGCTTTAAAGTTTATAGCACAATTATTTCCACAGTTTCTAACGCTTTCGCTTGCCACAGTTTCTTCTCATCTCAGCTCACTGTATCGCTGTCACTTCATAATTAACTCGGTCCCGACCCTGGCAACAGTTTATATAGTCCGGGGAAGGTTATCAAAATCTATTCGCCTTGTTTAGTTTGAATGTACAAATGAGTGGTGTGCCTTGTCTAATATGATCCTGTTGTCTCGGAGGTGATCCTAACATTGAGCTAATCACACATCCAGGGGAGCCCTTCGTGTCCTTGTGTGTTCAAAAAGTATGTATGTGATCTAGAGTTTAAAATCCTGTCTTGAAATGTCGTGTCCCTGTAATGTCCGTATGGAGTAGGGTACTCAAAAGTACCTACAATGGAAGAGGTTAAACTAAGGGGGGGAAAACACTTCACTACAGTGAGAACTAAGTATGTGATTGACAGCTTATACATTTCCGATTGAGGGTCTTTCCACTTTTCAGCGGTTGCCCTTTTACCAGCCGGCTGCTGGCCCTTCACATCCACATGTGTCAATCACAGAGGTAGATGATCAACAGCCAGTGTAGGGGTGACATGTGGTTAGCATGTCGAGTCCCCCAGCCGTTATAGCTGGTTCCTCAACCTGCAGCCGATACTTATTGTAGCTACCCAATTGCCTCACGATGCTGGGTGGGCACCGGTCCCATACTGGCCGAAATACCATGAGAAAATTTCTTCCCCCATGGAGACTCGAACCAGCGCAAGTCCCGTAGCTCTGCGCCAAGGCTTCCTACCTTAACCGCTCGGCTACGGCGCGGGACCAGCTTATACATAAGATGTTAATTATATATATATATATATTTTTTTTTTTTTTCCTGGTAAGTCAGTCGTCCTCAACTGAGTTATTAAACTTCAAGTTATTCTAATATGGAGGTCTTTCGAAAACAATGTTTCATCTTCTGCGTTTTAACTGAACTGATGGCTGATGGTGTTATACATATTTGGCTGTTTAACAATAACGTTTTTGTTCTCTGATCCCAGTTTCACACGACTGAATTCTGACATCATCCCTATATCATACCTTGTAGTGAGAAATATTTTTTGGACATGAAAGCAAGAAACAGTCAGTAATATTTAGAAATGTCAATCACATAGAAAATAAACTATTTTAAAATTTTACAAAGTATTGGCAGTTCCATCTCTTATCTATGGATGTGAAACCTGGACATTAACAAAGGCAGATAGTAAACAAAAATAGAGGCTGCAGAAATGAAGATGTTGAGAGCAATAGCAGGATACCAAAGGATTGATAAAAAGAAAAACGAAGATATAAGAACAGAACTTAATATATTTAATCTCTGTGAAAGAATAAAATACTATCAAAATGCTTACCTTTTGCACATAAATTACGAATGAATGAACAGCGCATACCAAGAAGACTGTATAATTATAAACCAAAAGAGAGAAGACAGTTGGGAAGACCATTGAAGAGATGGAAGGACCAATTCGACGTATAATGAGATCGGAACAGGCCATTGGGCTTAATCCTTGTTGTTGTTGATGATGTCAATCACATACTTAAATCTTACGTACTTTAGCCACTCACTTTATTTTACAAAAAGTTCAGTCTTGTGACAGCGTTCTATGTAGGTCAAAAAACGGAAGTTCCTTGTGTCAGATATTATTTAGTCACCTACCTCAAATAAGAGTCATAAGGGAGAAAAAATAATCTATCCAGGAATCTCTGAAAACACTGTCAAATAAATAGTATTAAACAAAAATTTAAAAACACGAATAATGGTGTTTGTAGCCTTATATGGAGGCTGCGTTAAGGAAAGGTAAATTTCCAGAAATAAAGAATGCACACTGAGTAGACATGATGTGAGGACGTTGGGTCATAGGGCAAAGTGGTAATGTATAAAACATGTTTTCGCTAGAACAAGACACATGTTCATGTATATACAACATTTATCTACATCAGAATAATACTTGACAAATGTTATTCAGGTCCCTCGTATAAAGTACAGCTTGTTACAACGCCTGTACACAATAATAAAGCCACATTTCACCGACCCATTATCCTTATTTAGCCAGTACTGTAACTCGCTACGCTCTGAAAATGGGTCCAGATTCGATTCACTTCTTCTATTATCGCTCAATGTCCTAGCTCTCGTACTAAAAGAGAAACACTGATGTTTTTCTACTATTGATTTTCTAATAACATTTAATGATCCAGGGGTATCGCATGGGGAGTCAACATCCTACCAAAATCAACGATTCTGATCGATTATAATTATTTAAACTCCATGCATCTGCCTAAGTGATTATGTTTCTAGCTTCTAATTCCGTGAGTCGGGCGTTCAAACCCGGCTGGGGTCCATGAATTTTTAAGATGGAAAAATCCAAAGAATGAAGCAGTAGGTCCCAAGTCTGAAGATTTTACGATGTCATAAAATAATCTGAAGCCTTATTAATGCACCTGAGCATAATGTAATGGTCCTTCCCCATATAAATAATACCTCAGTTTTGTCTCGCGCCGTAGCTCAGTGGCTAAGACAAGATGCCTTGGCGCAGAGCTACGGGACCTGCGCTAGTTTAAGTCTCCTTAGGGGAAGAAATTTTTCTCACGGAATTTCAACCAGTATGGGACCGATGCTTACCCAGTATATTGAGGAATTTGGGTAGTTACAGTAAGTAGCTATATACCAGCTATAACGACTGGAGACCCGATACGTTTACCACATTTCACCACTGCACTGGCTGGATGATCGTTTACCTCGGTGATTAACACATGTAGATGTGAGGCCAGTAGCAGGTTAGTATAGCCAAGGGCCTTCTAGGCCTGTCGTGCCCTAGAGTTTATTTGTTTGCCTACTAGATGTCTCCTTGACGTGATATGTTGACCCAATGTTAATCACCGATATCTACAGGGAGATAAGTATAATTAAATTAGATTGGTCAAGACACGCCCGCTAGAGGGCACTGATGTCCCCACATGAGGACGTACCGGGTGGCGGCTGCTGCTGCTACTACTACTACTACTACTACTACTACTACTACTGCTGCTGCCGCTGCATCCGCCGCCCGACTCCTTATTGCTTATTGCTCCAAAGGTTTTTTCTTCGTCTACAGAACGTATAGCAACTAACTCACTGGCACTGTCGAACCTGTAGGTTCATGGCCGCGCGGACATAAGATCTCCACACATCCATATCCTGAGCTAATATTTTCCAACCATTCCCTGCATAATCTACTTCCCTCAAAACATAGTTAACCCTTAAATTCGTAATGTATCCTTTTGGATACATCAGTTGGTTCAGTTAATTTAATATTTTAAATAAATCAGAAGAAAACGAACAAAAATAAACCACTTAAATGTGTGTATAATTATACAATATACCTAATAATAACAGTTATACAAGATTCCGTTTTCACTGCGGTCCGCCACATTCAATTAATTAACAGAAGAAATTTGTATTTTGCTAATTTAAGGGTTAATGTTATTCCCCCCACTTCATTATTGGTCTACCAACTAGGCGTTTTCCCTCTGGTATTCCTACAAGAAGCTTCCAAGCACGTCTTTCATTCCCCATTCGTGCCACATGTCCTGTCCATAGCAGTTTTCGAGACTTTACTGTTCTTATTATATCTGGCTTCCTATAAAGATCATATAGTTCACTGTTAAGTAGTCTTTTCCATTCACCTGTCTGTTCATCTCTCTTTGGTCCAAAAATTTTCATAAGAACTTTATTTTCAAATACTCGTAATCTTCTTTACTTCCTTAAAGTAAGAAACCATGTATAAAGTCCTAATATTTCATGTTCCTAGGAACATATCCCTATGTTTGAGCCTTTGGCATGGGTTCCCTGAAGTAGTCCCCGCCCGGAGAACCGAATGGGGGACTATTTTACCTCCGGAAAATTTTACCCCAGTAGAACCCATGCCGCATTTCTTGACGGTTGTATTTTTTACGGTTAGAGATCGTCACTCTGTCGACCAAGGTACGTTTTTCGTCTGGCTTCTCACCTTCGACCAGTCCGGCATGGGTAACCCTATCAACAGCAATGCTACCGCCGGCATAGCTCTCGGATCATTTAAGCTCGTAAGCCACTCCACCACGACAAGGTAAAGATACCATGATACAGTAGTGATAATATTACCATTACATTAATGGAGTTTAACTTCTCACCTTATATTTACTTTTACATGTCACACGCCACCCGGGCCTTACAGTGGCACGACATGCCGGGAAAGAAATTTTAACTATGGATCACATATAGGCCTATAATATACTTTTTTTTGACCAAACAAGAATATGGAGGGCCTCCCCGAATGAATGATCAGTTCAATGCCAGGGCCTCCTCCGAGACAACACAACATTAAGACGAAACACACATTCACACACTTTCATTCTAAACATGGCGAATATTATAATGATGATTATGTTGACCAGATGATGTTCGGGGACTTTTTGGTCCTTATATTTTCCTGAAATTTGTCTTACAGATGAGGAAAACCCAGAAAAAATCGCCCAGGAAACTTGACCCGATCTGGGATCGAACCCGGGTCCGCTGCGTACGAGACCGCAATGCTACCCAGAGACCTCCTAGGTAATAATAATAATAATAATAATAATAATAATAATAATAATAATAATAATAATAATAATAATAATCCATCCATAGTAATTCTGCCCGAAGGCAGGTCCTTCACTGTAATCATAGCATTTTCATGCTATGCTTGCAGCTTTACTAGGGAATTATAGGTGTGGTAGCTTCCCGTTGCTTTCCACACCGGTGAAGGATGATGATGATGACGATATTGATGGCCATATGATTTCGGGGACCGTTTGGGCCTAAAAGTTTTCCTGACATTTGTCTTACAGGTGAGGAAAAACCCCGATAAAAACCTCACCTAGAAAAACTGCCTCGACCGAGGATCGAACCCGGGCCCGCTGCGTGACAAGGCAGCACGCTACCTCGGGACCACAGCGGTGGGTAATAATAATAATAATAATAATAATAATAATAATAATAATAATAGTTTATCTATAATGGCGTAGCCCAATGTTGAGCCATAGCCTCTTATTTGTTATTACCTCAGCGGTAATAATAATAGTAATAATAATAATAATAATAATAATAATAATAATAATTATTATTATTATTATTATTAATATTATTATAACAAATGTATAAAAGCATTTTATAATTTAGATAATATAAAATAAATGTTTTTACGCGATAGTGCGATTTGTCGTACTTACAGCAATGACGTTCATGATTGAAAGTTCAACTTCCTACACTTCGGGGTTGTCAACCTAAATAACTATACCGTAATATTACATTTACACCCACGTGCGGGAAGTAAAACCACTGCTCTTTATGTACCTATACTACGTACAACGTATAAACAAAAAATATCCAAAAGGTAATGTTAATATACATTTTACGAACAAATCACTGCACTTTAAATGAACTGAATTTTATTTGAAACAATATAAAACAATTCTTATGCGGCCATTTTATCAATAATAATGGTCTCACGGCCTCCTGTACTTTCAACTAATGAACATTGCCTACACTATTAGCGTTACTCAACTGTTTATAATTAACGCACATATTTCCAACAAAGATGTTATTTCACTACTATTTATTATTTTGAAAACACCATCGTGCAAAAAATAATGTACAACGCACGTTTGTGAAGTGTTTCACAGAATCTCGGAAGTTAATTTTCCTCGATTCTGTAAATATCACTTCCCAACCTTGCATCGTAATATACTATTAAATCCGAAATTTCAATCACTATAACTAATTTGATAGATTTCTGTGGGAAACTTACAAGTAGAAGCAAAATTGCTCACAATAATATAGAGCAAGTATGTATTCAAATGTTTAGTTTATCAAATAAGGTGTAATTTTAATTTTGAATTAGAAAATTTTCTACATTTCAAAATATGTGTAGCACAATTTTAAGAACTTTAAAAAGAAAAATTCGCCGATACACTCTTCATTTTTTAAAATAATGGCAGTGTCTGCAGTGTTGTATGGGAGTGAAACTCGGACGTTAACTAAAAAGGTCTACCTACGGATACAAGGTGCTGAAATGGGATTTCTGATAGCAGTGGGCAGGTTATAAATTAATGAATAAGAAAAGATATGACGACATAAGGCAAAAACTAAATATATTTAACCTAAATTAAAAAGGCCGAATACAGGACAAAATGGACAGACAATTTAAACCGACAACCATAAGGAAAGGAAAAAGGTACCGCTAAACAAAGCCGAAGGACGGCCATTGACAAGTTAGATAGATCAATACATATAGTATATTTGGGCTGGAACAGGCAGAAATACCTTTCCCCTGAAATACAAGAAGAAGAATATTCCGATTGAGGGTCTTTCCACTTTTCAGCGGTTGCCCTTTTACCAGCCGGCTGCTGGCCCTTCACATCCACATGTGTCAATCACAGAGGTAGATGATCAACAGCCAGTGTAGGGGTGACATGTGGTTAGCATGTCGAGTCCCCCAGCCGTTATAGCTGGTTCCTCAACCTGGAACCGATACTTATTGTAGCTACCCAATTGCCTCACGATGCTGGGTGGGCACCGGTCCCATACTGGCCGAAATACCATGAGAAAATTTCTTCCCCCATGGAGACTCGAACCAGCGCAAGTCCCGTAGCTCTGCGCCATGGGTTCCTACCTTAACCGCTCGGCTACGGCGCGGGACAGAAGAATATAAAATTTAAATTAATTTAAGTTTAGTAGCCTACGTCACTAAGAGAAAATTTAGGGAGTTCCACTGCAAACAAAATCATTAGCACAGTGTGAACAAGCCTGTGAGAACGATAAACATAAGACTTATGATATATAGCAAGAATTATTTGTGTGAAGAGACTTACATCATAGTTGTAAATGTTATAATTATGGGGTCTGCATCATAAGCAATAACAAAGGCTGTATCACTTGGCATTAAAGTGATATATTGTAGGTTATTATTACGATAACTCTATCTGTCTCTCCTATCTCCTTCCTCTCTCGCTTTTATTGTCTGTTAAAATATACACTTCTCCTCTTCCTCTAATGCGCGACAGGCCTAGAAGCCCCTTGGACTCACATCCACATGTGTTATGTATGGCAAGGTATGATGCCTTACACTGTTCGGCCACACTGAGGGACAAAACTACATAATATCCAATAAAATGTAATCCAATTACTAAAAACATGCAGAAATACCTGTAACAATAGATTTAGGCCTATGCGGAGAATAAAAAAATAGTAATGCTAGGTGGGCTAGTGGTTATGTTCCGAGTTCAAATCCGGCCGGGGTCGATGGATTTTTTAGGATGAAAAAATCCTAGGAACAAATCCTCCGGGAGTGACCTAGCCGTGGGTCCCGAGTCTGAAGGTTTTCAGGCTCGTAAAAGACCCTTAAGCCGGAATAAAAAGGCCTCTAAACAACATTTACCGGCATTAACCTCTTAGTAATACCTTAGTTGCCTGCTAGATTTCTCATTGAGTTAGTGTGTTGAATTCATGCCATCCATGAGAAAATAAGATAAATGAAAATTAACTTGGCCTATTACAGTAACTCTTTATAAAGGAGAGGTTAAGGCTCAACATTAGGCTACGCCATTATAGATAGATAGTTAATATAAATATGGCATTTTAGATAAAATATTCATGGTGGGATTATAATGTAACTTAATTGAAATACGGTACTAGGACTAGAATATAAAGGTTGCTTAGTAAAAAAAAATTATAATCCTTCATCAAAAGCATTGGATATAATATTAAAAAAAAAGAAGTCGAATGAATTGACCCTATGCAAATTTTTATAAGGTTAATAATTCTACGTACTGTACGAAAATAAATGTATTTTGTAAAGTGATTCCATTACAGGCGTTTGGAGATTCTTGAGGTAGTTTGGGACGAGTCTTAAGATATTTTCTTCCAAGCTGTCATAAGCCTACATCTCCCTAAAAAAGAGGTCATTGAACAAAGGCGACATGCCGGCCGGCACACCCTCATTAATACCAGCTAATGAAAGAATTTGGAAGTTTATCATTCTACATTCTAATCATACGTAACTTATCATGCTTGAACACTCACGTTAATCGTACGCCTCTATTAACTTAAACAAGTTCTATTCCCAAAGAGAAAGTTTCGAAATATCAGAAGTAGTAATCTCTTTTTTTTTTCTAAGTTGGTAAGATACGATTATTCTTGATACTGTATACCTATTCTTATTCTGGACTTATAGCAGGAGCCTAAAAAAAATCTATACTAACAATTATGTGTATTTTAGATTAAATTTATGTCAAATTCGTATTAATCTATGGCCCCATTTTGAATAGTCGGCTGGTCAAGCATGTTTCCTATCTCAGTAGCAATATTTATACGTTTCGACACTCACATACAAAACTCCTGAAATATCACTAAAAAGTATTCTTAAGATTTCCAACATAGATGAGAAATAATATGATACTTTGCGTCAATATTTATATTACTTACATCAAGTAGAAGAGAATAGAAGCAGCAAAGAAGAAATAACTTAAAGCAACTGGAAGGATACTCTCTCTTTGAATTAAAACAACTGGAAGGATACTCTCTCTTTGAAAATGAAACAAATAAGTATATTCGTCAGGAATTAAATGTCTAAAGTATATTAGGAACAAGTGGCGAACACAGATTAAATTCGTATTTGATTATTGTTGCAATAAATGGACCAAGACGAATTCCACCAATCATTCAGGTATACAAATCACAGGGTAAGAGAAAAATAGGAAGAACCAAAATCGTTGGCGAAATCGGATCTAAATTCTGGCGACGGAACGGATCAAATGGCCCAATCTACGAAGCCTATGACACCACTTTTATTACTTTTCGAGTAATTGGAATCAACATTTTATATTGGGCCTAACATGAATTAAAAAGAATTTCTCTACTTTTTTATTATCTTATTTTTCTGATAATCTATTTTTTTTTCAAATGCCCCAGGTTTGTCTTTCGACATTCCTGGTTTCTCTCCTGGCATGGCGTACTTGTAACCCACTGTGGTTTGTCTTCTGATTTTTTGTTTACCACTTATGTTGTAAATATACATATTCCCAACAGCTCGGCAGTAAAAAAAATCCGGTTATCTACATGGACCAACACCTAGATTGGAAAATCCAGGTAAATAATACCTGCAAGAAAGGGTTCTCAATTCTTCACTCCCTAAATAGTTTTAAAAATTTCCTTCTTATAAAGCCACACTTCGACTACTGCGACATATCACTGACTAATCTGACAACTGATCTGTCTGTCAGCCTACAGCGTTGCTCATAATGCGTGCATTCGATTTATAGTCAATGCCCGTCGTTATGACCACGTGTCTCCTTCATTTCAGGCTTTATCATGGCTACGCCTAAATGACAGAAGAACTTTACATTCACATACCTTACTATTCCAAATCTTGCACACATGTTTACCAAGTTTATTTATCAACACATTTTCAAAATTGATCGGCTCATCACAATTTAGGAACAAGATCACAAGACGCTTCTTTACTTTTGATACCACAGCACAGGACATGTCTATACTCTGAATCTTACACAATACAGGGCAAGTCAAAATGTTGTGCAGGTTTT
The DNA here is from genome assembly GCA_030220185.1 of Diploptera punctata. Lineage (NCBI taxonomy): Eukaryota > Metazoa > Arthropoda > Insecta > Blattodea > Blaberidae > Diploptera > Diploptera punctata. Next base: position 298,974 of record JASPKZ010010282.1, on the reverse strand, counting down.
CAGAAATTTATTATGTGAAATGTAATGAACATATAATATCGTGAGACATATTGTATGAAAGGTAAACTCTCAAAGTTTAGTTGTCCACTTCTAAAGTTCCGCGTTCACCCGCAAGATGTCAACAGCAGAGCAGTAAAGGAAAATGGCGTTGACTGGGGATCAGAAGTCTTTCTGTGTGCTTGATTACCATGTAAACAACTCTGTGACTAGTGTTAAACGACATTTCCGTACCAGATACGATAAAGACCCGCCGGATGGGAGATCCATTCGTAAGTGGTACACACAATTTAGGGATTCAGGCTGTATCTGTAAACGAAAATCGACTGGCCGTCCGTCGACGAGTGAAGAGACAGTCGAACGCGTTCGCACATGCTTCGTGCGGAGTCCACAGAAATCCACCTACCGGGGAGCGACAGAACTTCAACTACCAAAAAAAACTGTATGGCGGATTCTCCGGAAACGTTTACAGATGAAACCCTACCACTTGCAACTGGTTCAAGCCTTAAAACCCGCCGATTATGCTTTGCGAGCGTCCTTCTGTGTTGATTTTCTCGCATTAATGGAAGAGAATGAGTTCCATGAGAGGGTAGTTTACAGTGATGAAACGACTTTCCACCTTTCAGGAAAAGTGAATAGACACAATGTAAGGATTTGGGGAACTGGTAACCCCCATGCAACTCTGGAACATCAACGCGATTCTCCGAAAGTGAATGTCTTTTGTGCCATTTCCCATGCAAGGTTTATGGGCCCTTTTTCTTTCATGAACGTACTGTGAACGGACATGTTTTCCTTGGTATGCTACAACAATGGCTCCTTCCGCAGCTTGAAGCGGATAGTCCAGATTTCATTCTGCAGTTGGATGGTGCCCCTCCACATTACCATGGCAGTGTTCGAGACCATTTGAATACGGCTTTACCACAACGCTGGATAGGCCGTGCATCTCAGGGTGATCAACAACTCATTCATTGGCCACCTCGTTCACCAGATCTAACCCCGTGTGATTTCTTCATGTGGGGTCTTGTAAAGGATCATGTTTACGTACCACCACTTCCAACAACACTGCATGAACTGCGTGCCCGCATCACAGCAGCCATTGCTGATATCGACCGCGGACTGCTACAGAAAGTTTGGCAGGAGATTGAATATCGGCTTGACATCTGTCGTGTAACAAAAGGCGCTCACATAGAACATCTGTGAATATTTAAAAAAAAAACGTTGAGAGTTTACCTTTCATACAATATGTCTCACAATATTATATGTTCATTACATTTCACATAATACATTTCTGAAAACCTGCACAACATTTTGACTTGCCCTGTATTTATTACTACAGCATGGAACTCACTTCCCAGTCATGTCAGGGACTGTCAATCACTATAATTATTTAAATACAAATTAACTGATATCTTATGTTCGACACAATTAAAACATTAACTGCATAACATCTATATACCGGTACAGCATTCTATAAATAATCATCTAGGAAGCTACTTACTTTATTTTATATTATTTTTATTTTATTATATTCCATTTTTCTGTTAGTATTAGCTAGTATTAGATCACATCATCATTGTATTTTGTTTAGTCTGTAATTTAATAATATCTTAAAATTGTAATAAGTATGCAATTTTTGTATAATTCCACTATTCGCGAGTGGATGAGAAGGCCTTATGGCCTTGACTCTGCCAACTAAAATAAAGCATTATTATTATTATTATTATTATTATTATTATTATTATTATTATTATTATTATTATTATTATTATTATATTTTACATATAAAGACAAGCACACATAGACCTAGACACTAAAGGAAATCGGGGATTTTTCTTTTGGAAACATCTGCATGTTTTAGGCCGGACATTAAATCCGGGGCTACAATTTCATGCCCAGGAGTAATAAGAACAAAAGTCAGGATTACTCTAGCTTAGTAATTTAAGAGCCCTGCATTGAATAAACTGTCATCTTACCACTGCGACACAATGAAAACTTGAGTAGCCTTCAGTGCTTTATTGGTACTCTTTATATTATAGCTATTTATGTGTACAAGTGATGTTATTTCTTTGACTATTTAACTCATGCCCCAAGTGGGGGTCAATGACCAATCACATTTCAATTATTTTTTTAATTACAACCAATCACAGTCGTTTTTCATCTCAATTTTATCAGTTTAATTTCATCACTGTAAAATCAAGCTCCTCATTTTTAACATTCTGAATAGGTCATAGCATTATTTTGCAGCGACCTCATGTGCCTACCAGATTGTATATATAGTGCACGAATGTTAACACACAGTGCTTGCGGGAGATAATATAAAAACATTTGTAGCAATTGATTATGCCACAAAAAAATAAATAAACCACTGTTTGCACTTTCTTAAACGAATTATTTCCAAGGAAACAACGTTGCAGAAAAATATAATTGACATATTTACATCATAGGACATCATAAATTAATTAATACCTATAATTTTGGTTATAAATTTCTCCACTAGGGTGCATTCTTACAATATTATGATCCTTTGGCAATAAATAATATGATCTGGTCGCAGTGATGAACAAGTAAAACATAACGTTTCTCATTTGTTTTCAAACATCGCCGTTTACACTAAATATGCCACTCTTGATTTCCAAATTATCCAGATAAATTCACTCCTCACTTCTTGAGTCGTGAATATATCGATAATTTGGAAATCGCTCGTGGCATTACTTATGAAAAAAATCGGATATAAAGGTAAATTATAAATAGTTTTAAAGAGTTTCCCTTCTCAGTTCCAAGGTCTAATAATGACATAATTATAAATTTAAGTAATATGAATGGGGGTCACTAGAAGCTTTTAACATTACATTACAAGAGTGGGGTCAATATACTTACTTCAAGTCAAATGATGTAATATGTGATCACTCGTTTTCCATGTTGTCTTGTCTAAAAACATTAAGTCGGCATCCTTTAATGCCACATATTGAACAATCTTGTAATATCTGTGGGCGATGTAAACACTAGAGACACACATAATAACACAGCCGCAAGTGTCAGAGTCACTTGGGGTCATTCTCGTCTACTCGAGATGAGACATGATTTATGAGTATAGTAGCTAGGCTATGACCTCTATGTGACCTTCCTGTCTTTTCTATTCTGCCGACGGACTGTATGAATACATGCAACAGAGAACCCCCTTCCTTCCCCTTTTTCGCTGTCTCTCTTCTTCATTTCAGTAGGAAGTTGGTCTCGGCCTGTCTCTTCGGATGGTTTCTCATGGCGTTGAGGTGGCGCACAATTCGAAATGACAACTGCCATAACTATCAGACCCCTGCTGACAAAATGCTTCCAACCTATATCTGACAGCTGATCTCAGGGATGTACAATACCATTATAATATTATGACATGTTATATAAGAAAGCGAGTATAAAAGAATTTTAAGCTAACAACGTTACAGATATAAAATTACTAAATATAAATAAAATATGATATAAAACTTGCAGGATAGATTCAGGTTATATCATTTGTCTTAGCGCATTTAGCCATTTCTTAGATTTACAGCACGTAAGAGCCCTGTGAGAAAAATAGATTTAGATTTATTTTATTTAGCCTGATGGAGTTAAGGCCATGTGGCCTTCTCTTCCACTCACCAGGACAAACATATATTACATCAGAATATAACAATATCAATTAACTCTAATATTATTATTATTTTTTTTAGAGGAATTAAACCCAATGGGTACAACTTGGACACTACACACACCCATCCCCAAAGGTTGAGATTTTAAAATCCCTTACCCCGCCGGGAATCGAACCCGGGTCGCCGGAGTGGAAGGTAGAGACTCTACCGACTACGCCACAGCGACGGACAATTAACTCTAATATTAAATACTAAGTAAAAATTTGATCAAAAAGATAATATCTATTATATTACGATCTATAATGCAACCAGTTAATGTTAGTTAAAATTAAGACTAAAACTAATAATAAAATGTATACAAGCAAGATATATTAAATTGTCCCTGTCTAATGTATATAGCCTATAAAACAAATGAAAATTATGAGATACAGAAAACTAATGTTATGATTATACAATATTTAAAACAAAACAAAAGAAAATATTTGTTAATCTTAATATTATTATCATAAATAATTAAATTTATTAATTGTTAAAAGAATACTATCAGTGAGGTGTATAAGTTAGTTTGTTACTAAATAATTTTTCAGTTTGTTTTTGAAGGATGTTATAGTTTGACAGTCTCTGACATAGGGCGGAAGTGAATTGCATGTTTTGGTAAGTGAGACCGTAAAAGATAATGAATAATATATAATGTGATGAGGAGGGATATAAAGGACAATGTGCTGATGGGATCGAGTGTCAAGATTGTGTGTCGGATAGACTGATGAAGCGGCGTGATAAATAATTAGGCGATGATGTGTGAAGTATTTTATAGAGAAGGGATAGGGAATGGACAGTTCTACGATAGACATAGTCCAAACAATACAACTTTCATCCTTAAGGATCAACACTAAGTTGAATTCGGAACTGGAAACCATGCCATTAATTTCTCAAAATACGAGTAAATATGGTATGGTGTAATCCTAGTCACTTAATTTAAGGAATGATTTTAAATCTGCAGGTAGGCCTATAGTTTGAAATATTTTCCTAAATTAAAAAAAAAAAAAAAAAACCCTTACTTACTTACTTAGATGGAAATTTTAGAATTCTTTGGTTGTGTGTACTCATAGGATTTACTTTTTACTTATCTTATTATCAGTTGTAACAACCCCTTATATAAAGCTAAATAAAATAAATATTTGTTTATTTATTTATTTATACAAATGTAAGGGACTTGACAGAAGTCATTACCAATATTTATGAGTAAACAAATCTTCTTCTTCTTCTTCTTCCTTCCAAGTATTAGGCCAAGGCCTGTTACGATCCTATAGAAAATTTTCCCTCCAGCGTTCATAGGACGGCCCAAAGATCTTCGTCCTCTTGGTATATAATTATGAACAGCTTTGGGGATCCGATTTGAACTCATTCTTTCAAGATGGTGTTTACAATTTAGTTGGTACTGTTTAATATATTCCAAAATTGACGTAGTGTTCAATTCTTTTAAGATATCGATGTTCCTTTTCCGATCCCATCTGGTGTAACCCGCTGTTCTGCGCATGAATCTCATTTCACAAGCCGTTATTCTGCTTTCATGTTGTTTTTTTAGTGTCCATGCTTCACTACCATAGGTCACCACTGGTCTAGCCAAAGTGTTATATAAACGTAACCCGGTTTTTTTTTTTTGTACAAGGGATGGTTTCATAACTTGATTAATAATTCCCGAACTTTTATTATAACTAGTAATTTTTTCAGGGATATCATTTTCATCCCAGATAGAGAGATAATATCCAAGGTATTTAAATGTATTAGATATCTCTAAAATTTTATTCTGGAGACAGATTTTACGTTGTATGGGGTCCTTCCCATGAAATGCCATAATTTTAGTTTTGTTAATTGATATTTCCATATTAAATTTGGCACCTATTTTTTGTAAATTATAAATAGTTCGTTGCAAATCATTTTCGGAAAGTGCCAGAAGATCTAAATCGTCTGCAAAAAGAATAGCATCGAGTATGAGGTTCCTATTGATGGGTATATATCCCCGTTGTGTTTTCCTCCATTCGTTTATTATTATATTCATATGTGTATATAATGAAAAGCACCGGTGAAAGTCCACATCCCTGTCTTACTCCAGTGTTGATCATTTTCCAAGAAGATAGTTTGCCATCTTGTTTAACAGAGATTTCATTATATTTATAGATGTTGAAGATGTTAGTAATATATTGTTGTGGAACGTTATCATAAGCAAAAAACAAATAAATTAAAACAATGAAACATCATAGTGCAACAGAAAGTTTGGGTCTTGCTTCCCAGTAAGTAAAATTACACACACACACACATACACACAAACACACACACACACACACACACACACACACACACACATATATATATATATATATATATATATATATAAAACTTTATTATTATTATTATTATTATTATTATTATTATTATATTGGCAAGTTCGTATCGACGATTTAAAAGGCATCATTACATTCCACGCACCAAAATTACGCTTAGGGGCTATTGTTGTGATATTGATCTATCACTTGGAGAAACTATAGTTTTAAACAATATCATGGTTAAGAAGTTATTTACAAAATAATGAAGGAATGTACTTTATAAGAAGAAACATATATATATATATATATATATGCCTATTCCTAGCATGTCCGTTGGTCATTTAATTTATTTTCAATGGGGTAAAATAACTTAGTTCTTAGCAGTAACAATTTTATTAATTTATGTTAATTATTAACACTAAGATGCAACATACTGCCATACTGTAAAAATGCTACTTCATGTTTACAAATTCTGAAGAGAGAGAAAGAGACTTTGATTAATAACTTATAGAGTGTGTAAGAAAACTATTAATTTCAGACCCTTAAAATGTTATTCTAGAGTTTATTATAAGGAACTCTAGATATTAAAATTTGTACTAGAAAAATAGGTTTATACAGCTCACATCAACCAAAGGCTCATGTATTTATTATACAGGCCTAAGTAGGCATTGGCTTATGTCGGAAATGTAGCCTAAAAAGCATTAATAAGCGTAATTAGTATATTATTCCAAAAACAAAATCATCATCATCCATGCAAGTATTAGGTCATGTGGCCTGTTACGGTCTCAAAGAGAATTTTCCATCTAGCGCTTTTTTGGACGTCCCAGCGATATTTTGCCTTGGGGCAGTAACGAAGCATGGCTTCTATGAAACAGTAGCTATTCGTTGAAGATTGGCTTTCCAGTTGTTCTGGTAATTTTGTATATAGTGCCAAAAACAAAATAATTTATAGATTTGAAAATATTTTATTTTTATTTAAACTATATTTCGGCAAGTGTGTAAACTTCTTCTTCTTCCTTCCAAGTATTAGGCCAAGGCCTGTTACGATCCTATAGAAAATTTTCCCTCCAGCGTTTCATAGGACGACCCAGTGATCTTCGTCCTCTTGGTATATAATTATAAACAACTTTGGGGATCCGATTTGAACTCATTCTTTCAAGATGGTGTTTCCAATTTAGTTGGTACTGTTTAATATATTCCAAAATTGGCGTAGTCTTCAATTATTTTAAGATATCGGTGTTCCTTTTCCGATCCCATCTGGTGTAACCCGCTGTTCTGCGCATGAATCTCATTTCACAAGCTGTTATTCTGCTTTCATGATGTTTTCTTAGTGTCCATGCTTCACTACTTCTCCAGAAAAACCTGACCAGAGGCTATAAGATGGCAGCCCCATCACTGGTCTTGCCTTCCTTTGGCCGGCAACCAATCGAAGGGACTATTATTATGCTTTCAAGTCTTATACGAGAATTTCCCGGAAGGATCAAAGTGTGTAAACAATTCTTAAATATGGGAAGGATTGATAAACTTAGGTCTGTGACTAATGATAAATGTAGTAAGTGGAAACAGATTGATATACTTAAGTCTATGACTGGCGTCTTTTGGTTTTAGAAAAACTTACTTGTTCATGAACAGCTTAAAATTAGAAGCTAGTTTAGAGTGACTATTTAACTCATGCCACAAATGCTAGTCAATGACCAATCACGTTTCAATTAATGTTGTTTTACAACCAATCACAGTCGTGTTTCTCCTCGCTCTTTATCGATTTCTCTTTATCAGCTCCTGCTTTTGTGATAAAGAAAGCTCCTCCTTTTTAATGTTCTGAACAGGTCAAAGCATTGTTTTTCTCCAACAAATACATTGAATATAGCAAATAATGAAAAGATTCCTTGATTTTACTGAGTTGTTTACTAAAAAAATAAATGAATAACCCGTAATGTTGATTATGATATATAGTTTGATGTGTTTCATTATCTCCACTTGGGTACATTCTTACAATATTGCGATCTTATTTGGCAATAAATAATATGATCTAGTTACAGTGAATGAACATAACCTCACATTTCTGATTTGTTTTCAAACATCGCCGTTTACATTAAATACATAAACATTTTAAAATAACTGCAGTTAAACAATGATTTGTGAGTAAACAGCTTAATTTTATTCGTTAAATAGTCCTAACAAATGTCACTCTTGATTTCCAAATTCTCTGGATAAATTCAAAACCACTCGTGGCATTACTTATGATAAATGTGTTTCAGATTTTCTCAAACATATTTAATAGTTCCGTTCTATTTTTCAATTTTTTTAGAAAGCCAGTTATAACGATTATGCTGTCCACGCGTAAAACCTTCTGGCAGAAATATCTTCTACCTCTGTGTTGAAATACTGTATATGGATGTGATGACAGCAGTTTGCTGGTAGGCCAAGACTCTACTAGGCCTGTCGCACAACGGAAAAGAAATTGTATTCTTCTTGGTACTCCTTTTATTTTTTTGAGTTTGGTATACGGAAAGTTAGACAATTATTTTTTACGTAAAAAAATCAAGAAACATAAGACATCCTTCAATATCCTCTTCTGGCAGCTAAGCAGTTTATAACTGATCTCCGTTCGAGTCGCTGCGGGTACTCCCCTAGTGGGAAGTTTCTTAACTAGATTAATTTAGTTACGCTTATTTCCTTACAGATGTCAGTGAGGGACATGTTTGTTAGGACATCGCCTCGAGGCAACATCTAGTAGGAACTAAGGTATTACTAGGATGAATGAAGGTCGCTTAAATTTTGCTCAGAGGTGTTTTATTTAGACTTGAGGTTCTTTTTACGAGGTCGAAAATCTTTCGACTCAAGACCCACGGCTTAAAGTCTCACCCGGAGAACTTGTCCCTTGGATTTTTCATCCTACAAATTCGTCGATCCCGGTCGGGTTTGAAACCGCGACCCTCGGGACTAAAGAAACCCACTACAATCATTATGACAAGTTCAAGCATAAAATCATGACTAATTATTAGCTTTATAATCCTGTTAATCTTACTTATTGGTCTATTTCACGAATGAAACCAAGGATCTCTTAAATGAGCCTCTTAATTTAGGATGGTAGTTAATTATAACATTTGAGTTGCATTAAAAAAGTATTGTGTAAACAAACTATCTTACCACTAGATCACCGCGGCATACAAGCAGTTTATATGCCTCGTACATTCCTTTGACGTATCAGTATTATATAAATAAATGGTCAACCCTTAGCTAAGGTAAAGAACTTTCGTAACACACTGTATTCAACAAATGCTAACAACGCCGAGCAAAGTTGTTTTAATCTCGACAATAATTTAGCTCTTCACCCAGACACGGCTGCAGTAAATTGTATTCTCATGTTCTCATTTCCATTGATTATTGACATCTTTTTACTTTGTAATTAATAGCTGCATAATTTTTCACTCCATTATATCAGAAGTAGGGGAGAAAAAGAGTAACAAATAAGTTAAGTAAACCACCTTGGGGATGGGTGTGTCTTATCGCTGTCATTGAAAGATTCATGGTTTCTGTTTTTCATAATCACACACATTATAGTTGTTTTATTGATGCAGGCATTATAATGCTAAATGGGACCAGCTGACCTAATTCCTTTGCGTGACTTCTCTTTGTTCTTTATTTTTACCTCAATTTACTCAAATAAACTGAAAGTGGTTCTGGCGACAAAATGCATAAAAACCCTTCATTTTCTTTGTTATTGGAAGCATTAAAGTTTTACAATATTAAAGAAATATAATACGTCTACATTGGGGTGTTTCAAGAGAAATTTAATGGGACATGTGACCTTTCCTACATTAAAATGACGTCATTAAATTAATGTATGAATAAGCAATCTGCTCCTAACAGAGTGCTAGATAAAAAAGTGACACAGCGATGGAGATTAATCTGATCATCTCTATAAAAATTAAACTAATAATTTGGTATTATAACAAAATGGGCAAACTTTCTTCATATATACTTAAACAAGAAAATTTGGCTATTTCAACATGAACCCCGAAATATTTGTTTTACTCATTACTAACTCACGGGCACTATAGAACCCGTAGGTTTATGGCCGTGCAGGTATATACTCTCACATATCAGTATCCTGAGTTCATGCATTTCAATTATCCTGTATAATCTACTTCCTTCAAATAATCCTTGATGTTGTTCTCCGACATCATTCTTGGTCTACCAACTGAGCGTTTTCCCTCTGCTTTTCCTACAAGAAGCTTCCATGTCCCCCTTCCATTCCCTATTCGTGGCATATGTCCTGTTCATCTCAGTCTACGAGACATAACTGTTATAATATCATTTCTTAAATAAGGATTGTTGAAATATTGTGAATTTATAATTGGTTAATAATTTAAGTATGTCAAAATTTTACTTAAAATATTTCATTTTTTTTATTTTGAAGTTTTACTATAATGTTTTAATTTCTATAATATTAAAAGTAATAATGATTGCTTTTTATTAAGATCATGTAGCTTACTGTTACATTACAGGGACTCTTGACGTCCCAACTCCTTTCAAAATATGTTAAACTGAAAATATATAGAACTATCATGCTACCAGTTATAACTTATTATATGGATGTAAAACATAGAATCTTACTTTAAGGGAGGAAAGGAGATTACGAGTATTTGAGAATAAAGTTCTTAGGAAAATTTTTGGACCAAAGACAGATGAACAGACAGCTGAATGGAGAAGACTAATAACAGTGAACAATATATTATAGGAAGCCAGATATAATAACAGCTAAGTCTCGTAGACTGCGATGGGCAGGACATGTGACACGAATGGGGAATGAAAGTCGTGCAAGGAAGCTTCTTGTAGGAAAACCAGACGCGGAAAACGCCCAGTTGGTAGACCAAGAATGAGGTGAGAGAATAACATTAATTATGATTTGAGGAAAGTAGATTATACAGGGAATGATTGGAAAACATTAGCCCAGGATAGGGATGTATGGAGAGCTTATGACCGTGCGGCCATGAACCTACGGGTTCGATAGTGCCAGTGAGTAAGTAAGTAAGCTCACTGTTATGTAGTCTTTTCCATTCATCTGTACGATCATCTCTCTTTGGTTTAAAAATTTTCCTGAGAACTTTATTCTCAGATACTCATTTTTTCTCTTGAAGTAAAGAAGTCTATGTTTCGCATCCATATAATATAATTGGGAGAATAACAGTTTTATATATTTTCATTTAATTGGCATTCCAATATACCCCAACTGGACATAGGGACCAAGGAAGACCAAAACATCGGTGGAAAGATCAAGACCATCTTCGCTAGGTTTACCGTACAGGCCACATGGCCTAAAACGAATTTGTTCATGATGATGATGATGATGATGATGATATATTTTCAGTTTAACGTTGAGAGAAGTTAGGAGGACAAGAGTCCCTGTAATGCATAATAGTAGGCTATGCATTTTCAGAATTGAGCCTAGTTTAATTTCTTTGTGAATTTCTAGGATCTCCAATTAATAAAAACGCAATAGGTCTAGCAATGTATAGGATCAGTCCCTCATTCATCATCTTAAGAAATTTGAGTAGCTACGATGAGTAGCGGCTCCAGGTTAAGAAACCAGCTATAACGATTTGGAGACTATGCTGGTTGGATAATCGTCCACATCTGTGAGGATGCGAGACCAGCAGCTAGCTGTCAGACCATAGACTATAACAGAATTATCGTGACAGGAATTCAATATTTAATTTTCATTTCTGGTAAAAGCGGAAATAAAGATTTTTGTCAGTACATTCACTCAGAAGATATGAAATATAGCCATTTTAACTAGAAGCCTACGCACTAGTGTATGACAGTAAATTTCCCATCAACTACTCAAAATATAAAGTTGTAAATCAAAACATCTAGTCCGCTTTTCAGAAGACATAAATAAACAGGTAGAACGGAAGGAAGGGCGCTTTCTATGATGACAATAAAAACTGGCAACCGAGCTTGTTTCCTCCCTCAAATAAAGTTTTCCCACCGCCATGTATGAACATGTCATAACACTAGTTTTACACATAAAAACGTGACGGTTGATTATTTACAACACCAAATTGTCAAAACCTGAGTTGTTGGCAAATAAAGCAATTGAGAAAGAGAGAGAGACATGGAGCTGTCCTATCTTAATCCCTTTGTCGGCAAAGTGCAGTATATTTTATGGCGTTGTATATTTTAAAAATATTGCCCTATAACAAATAGGAGGAGAACTGCAAAGTAAAATCCCACGTATTGTTTTCCTCTTAAACATTTGCACGGACCACATCTGAAGCGCCCATAGGTATATTAGCCTCTGTGCTTCTCTCTTTTACAAGGGGTGTTTTGAACATAAAGGGGAGACTATGAAAAGCCAGAAGGGGGAGTGAAAGATGTGGCGCAGGGAATCCCATCTCATATTGTACCTTTCATTTAGAAGAATAAAGAAACGATTTATAGTATCTGTTTAAAGTATTGATAATGCGAAAACCGCTGAAATAGTTTCGAATAATAAAATATATATTTCCGTATTAGTTTCATCCTCAGACTCTAGCTGAACAACAAGAGTAACTGCAAACTGTTGAAAATAAAAATAATTACAGTTCAAATAAGCATTGTCTTAGAATAATCCAGTTTTCTAATTATTTTTGATCGCACATCTCTTTGAATTTCTTCTTCTTCTTCTTCTTCTTCTTCTTCTTCGGCTTTCCCCCACTTATAGGTTTGCCGTCTTCAGTTTCCATTTATCTCTATAATTCCAATCTCCCTCTTCCAAATTCCTATCATCCATTATAATTCTGACGTAGGTTTTCCATTTCCATCTTGGTCTGCCACGTTTATTTCTTCCAGGGGGTGACCACTGGTATATATTTTTTGGCCATCTTTCATTTTCCATTCTTTATACATGGCCATTCCATTTAAGCGTTTGATTTTCAATCCTCTTAACAACAGATGTGGTGATATTCATTTCTCTCCAAAGGAATTCATTTCTTATTTTATCCTGTTTTTTGGAGGCTTCTTCTAAAATAATCAAATTCAACTGTTCTAATTTTATTCTTTTGTAATTCCGTCAAATATCATCTTTGAATTTAAAAACAAATTAAGGGAACCCGAAATTAATCATTTTTGCAATAAGTAAAATGTTCATATTTTAAGTACGAGGAATAGTGGAGCGGGAACTAAAAATCTTTACGTTATAGAGATGGTGAATCTATAGCATATTAAAAAAAATCTTACAATATTTTATACTAACATTTTGAACATATTCTCACAAACAAAAATTGTAATATTTTTATTGCATATTATTGATCTAGAAAACTACTAATTCGGCTGGGGGACATGATATCTTAACCACATATTTCTCCTATACTGGATGGATGATCATCTGTAAATGGTCTAGGCCTAAGAAAATTGTGAGGCCAGCAACTGGACGATGGACGAAGTGCCTTCTAGTCCTGTCGCACCTTTAAGTTAAAAGAATAGGCCTACTTTAAACAATTAAATATTGCATGGGGTTTATTGTTAACATTTGAATATAGAAGAATATATAGGTCCCGTACCGTAAACGGGCGGTGTATGGCATGATGCGTTGATGCAGAGTTACGAAACTTGCTGGTTCGAGTCCCCATGGGGGAAAATACTTCTCGTGGAATTTCGGCAAGAATCCTCAAGGATTTGATAGCTAAAATAAGTGGCGGCTACAGCTATAAGTGCTGGGGTATCCATCGTGCTGACCACATGCCCCTATACTGGTTACATGATCGTCCACCCCTTCGGCTGACACTTGTGATTTTAAGGGCAGCAGCCGGCTGCAAGTCCAAGAGCCTTCTAGGCCTCCTCGTAACATGGAATTATAAATATATTATATTTCTTTAACTCAGAGTAACCTCTAAAATTATACGTACTTTTTACAAGCACACGCCACCTGGGTCTTACAATGGCATGACCTGTATACACACATATTATTTTTAACCACACAAGGACATGGAGGGTATCTCCGAATGGGTGATCAGCTCAATGTCAGAGACCCTTTCGAGACAACACAACATTAAAACAAAACACACCATTCACACACACATACTAAACGGAACAAATATGATAATGATAATTATGGTGACCAGATGATGTTCTTTAACATTTTCCAGTACTGTTATTTTAACACAGTTCAAATAATGGATCATATTATAATGATATTGTGAAAAGAAAAATTAAATGTCTGAACCGGGGAATCGAACCTAGAAGGAGAGGTCCATGGTTCGATTCCTGGCTCAGACATTAATTTTTTCTTTTCACAGTATCATTATAATATTATAATATGATCCATTATTGGAACTGTGTTAAAATAACAGTATTGAAAAATGTAAAATAGTACCGTTTACTGCTTATAAAACTGGTGGTGTAAAATTCTCAAATATAGATACTTCTAAACGAAGCCGGCCGTTGGTGATGGTAGTGACACCTACCTGGCAGCGGACGAAACGAGAATTATAGATTTGTATATGTGGAAAGAATTGTTAATGTTTGTACCAGGTCTAGAATGGTGTAGTGGGCTGCACACTCCTACGGAGAAGGAGAGGTCCACGGTTCGATTCCTGGTTCAGACATTACTTTTTCTTTTCACAATATCGTTATAATATTGCAGATGATGTTCATTGACCGTTAGAGCCTTAAAGTTTCCTGACATTTATCTTGCAAGTGAGGAAAACCCACGAAAAGAACCATCACCTAGGAGACTTGTCCTGACCGGGGATCGTACCCGGGCCCACTGCGTATGAGGCAGCACCAATACCCCGAGATTATAATTATATAGGGCCTATAGCCTATATAACATGCATAGGCCTACATAAAAGGAACTAAACACCTTGGCGCGACAGGCATAGAAGTCCCTTGGCCTACCAGACGACTGCTGATCTCACATCCACATGTGTTAATCACAGAGGTAGACGATCATCCAACCAGTGTAGTGGTGACATGTGGTCAGCATGTCGGGGCCTCCAATCGAAATGGCAGATTTTCTCAACCGGGAGAGGGGATCTATATCAACATTTATTTTGATTTTTTGGTCACCCAGAAGTTTATATTTTAATTGTCCCTGGGTTTGGCATAATTGTGGAGCCTCTACTTATTGTAGCTACCCAATTTCCTAAGATGCTAGGTGAGCACCGCACCGATCCCATACTGGCCAAAAATTCGTGATATCATTTCTTCCCCCATGGAGACTCAAACCAGCGCAAGTAGTTCTGCGCCAAACCATTCGGCTACGGCGCGAGACAATATGCATATATTCATGTTATTAACTGTATCGGCAATGTAATGTGAATTTTAATATTTTTATTAATTACTCATTAGTCCAAATTACTGAATTACTAAAGCTCAAATTAATTTATTTCAGATAGGATACAGAAGAAGGTATTAAAATATCTTTCTTGTGTAATTAAAGGTTAGTACCGAGGTTTGCATCCTTAAATTTAACAACGTATAGAGCCTATAAAACGGCCAAATCAAATTATTTACCATTAATCTTTTTCTTAAGGATATTTAATGTTAATGCAAGGGGACGGGAATAAAACTGAGGATTAACAACATTGTAATTAATTTTATATTCAGCATTATCTATTTATTTGCAGCTAAAAGTTAAGTACATGCTTTATGAAGACATTAGCTCATTTAGTTTTTAACTTCCAGTCATTTGGGTGCTTACGATAAAGTCGTTATACCGTATATGTGTGAGATGCTTTTAAGATATAATTATTTAATGTTATCACGTTATATACGAGTATGATCTCATGTTGTGTATTTTATCGTGACTTCAAGTTTCTGTTTACTTTAATTTACGAAGTTGTTTCCGTATAAAATTCTAGAAAACTAGCGGCATTAAAAAATGAAATACCTATCTTTGAAGCATATCTACCTTTAATGAGTAGGTAAAACGTTTATTTTATTTAAATCGCAGAAATTAGCTAATTTTATAGTCTTTGATAACCATTGATGATTAAATTAAATACAGTATTTTGTAAATAATATAATTACATTAATTTGTAATAAGTCATTAATTACAAAACTAAATACTTTACTTACACCTACATACAAAACATTTTCTACAAATCACAACTTTATATGGAAGAAATATCAAAATGGCGCCGCCAAGGTCCTATAACAGTTTTAGATTATTGTTATTATTATTATTATTATTATTATTATTATTATTATTATTATTATTATTATTATTATTATCGACCTTTTCGGAGATGGCGGGAGACCGTAACAGGCCACTGGGCCTAATACTTGAAAGGCAGATGATGATGATTTATTATTATTATTATTATTATTATTATTATTATTATTTCTAGAAGAGACAAACCAAACAAGTTTAATTATATAACAGGAACACTAAGAAGAACTTTGAAAAATAAAACCAGGAAAGACTCTATAATGAAATTATACAAGACAATGTCAGTGCCTATAATTGCTTATGGATCCGAAACATGGACAGTGACAACACAATAATTTGCCAGAATACAAGCTGCTGAAATTAAATTCCTCAGACCAATAGCAGGATATCAAAGAACAGACAAAAGCCTAAATTAGAGACTCTGGAAACATTTAATCGGTCTTTCCCATCTAAGAAGTAAGCTACGTACCTTTGTTCCCTAAGAGGTGTCTGTTTGAGGAGATGAGATAATCATTTATCACTCTGATATCTGGAGGGAAGTACGCGTAACTAAATTAGATTCGTTGAGTAATTCCCGCAATGGAGTACCCTTGCCCCACGTGAAATGGACGGTATAAACAGATAGACAATTTGTCGAGCATTAGGGGACATAAACATAGCCGTAAGCTAAAAAGTGAGAAATCTGGGAAATTTGGCACAAAAGTGCTATCACTAAACTGATTCTTCGTAATATAGGCCCTCCAAAAAAAAAAAAAGAACTCCAAGCTCGACAGGTCTAGAAGGCCCTTGGCCTAGCAGCCTGCTGCTGGTCTCAAGTCCACATGTGTTAATCACAGAAGCACACTATCATAAACCAGTGTATGAGGGACATGTGGTCAGCATGTCGGGCCCTCCAGACGTTATAGCTGATATTCTCAACCTGGAGTGGCTACTCATTGCAGCTACCCAAATGCCTCACGATGCTGGGTGGCACCGGTCCCATACTGGCCGAAATTCCATGAGAAAATTTCTTCTCCTATGGAGACTCGAAGCAGCGCTAGCTATGCGCTAAGGCATCTTGCCTTAACCACTCGGCTACGACGCGGGATTAATATAGGCCCTAGGTTTAATAAAACTTCATCACGAAAGTGACATGTACTAATTAAATAATTGTGACCAAACACACATTATGCCTTCACATCCGTTATGTTTACAGTAGTTTACATATTTATAAACAGATTTACAATGTAATAAACATCTTCCTGCATTCAAAGCGTTTTAAATTTGTATCTTCTTTCTCCATTTTTCTCTATCTTTCTCTATCTTCCCATTGTAATTATTCCAGGCCTATCTATCTGCCTCATATTTATTCTTATAACTTATCATCCATCCATTTTAATCTAGATCGACCTCTCTTTCCTTTCCCAGGTTATAGGCCTAGTAGTCACATTTTAATGAAATCTTATAGGCCTATGCTGGTTCGAGTCCCATGGGGGAAGAAATTTTTTCATAGATTTTTCGGCCAGTACGAAACCGATGCCCATTTGAAGGAAGTAAGTATACAGAGGATGATTGGAAAAATATTAGATCAGAATAGGGATGTAAGGAGAGCTTACGTCCGCACGGCCATGAACAATAGTGTCAGTGATTTTGTTAAGAAGCTGGATACCCATCTACCAACTTGAGGAATTTGGGTAACTATGATAAGTAGTGCCTTCAGATTGAGAAAACCAGCTACAATGGCTGGAGACCTCGATATGCTGAACGTGTCATCCTTATACAATATTATTAATTTTTTTATTTAGAGCTCCACCACCACCCCCCGGGTTACCTCGGGCATAATGCCCTTATCCCCGGGTCTGCTCTATGTCCCTAACTACTGTCTAATCTTTATATATCCTTATACAATAGTTGGATAATCGCATATATCTATAAAAGGCACATGTGGATATGAGGCCAGCAGCCGGGTGATAAGTCAAAAGCCTTCTAGGCCTGCCACTCCTTGAAGAGTAAGTTATACTGTATTAAGAATCTAGTACTCGTATGTATGAATAAAACTTACAATATAATGTGGTACGTATACCTATAAGAAATAGTCCCGCGTTGTAGCTAGGGATGCAAACGATACAGCGATGTTTTTAAAACATCGATGTATCGTTCATAAACACCGATGTTTTAACATCGATAATACATCGATGTTTATGAACGATATTATATGAACGATATTTTGTCACGCAGCGGGCCCGGGTTCGAACCCCGGTCGGGACAGTTTTTCTGGGTGAGGTTTTTATCGGAGTTTTTCCTCACCTATAAGACAAATGTCAGGAAAACTTTAAGGCCCAATCGGTGCCCGAAATCATATGGCCATCGCAATCATCATTCATATCCATCTTAGGTTAAGCTTAGGATTCGGGACTCTTCTGGCGCACCATTATCATCATCACCCATCATATCATCGGGGCAACGTAACCCCGCCTTCCAGGCGCCCGAACCTCAGAAGTGGGTTACAAGTATGCCATGCCAGGAGAGAAACCAGGAATGTAGAAAGACAAACCTGGGGCATTTGGAAAAAAAAAAAAAAATATATATATATATATCATCATCATCATCATGAACAAATTCGTTTTAGGCCATGTGGCCTGTACGGTAAACCTAGCGAAGATGGTCTTGATATATATATATATATATATATATTGTCATGCCTAGCGCCATCTATTATATTATTTCAAAGATGCGACTGCTAAGGGTAAAGTCATCAATAGCCTATATTATTTTAAAAAGTACCTAACCAATATGTAAGCATCAATTTACTCAGTCTTCTGACGAATCTGAAAGGGATGAATCAGAACGTGACATGGCGTTACCACAAAGAATTACCGCACAACGATGTTAAAAATAAAACAATAAATAAAACAAAAGAATCAGAATTTTACATGTTTCTGTCGTCTCTTATAACCTCTATAAAACCAGATGCTTTAGAAATGTGGGGTGACATGAAACGTTCATATCCTGGGCTGTATAAACTTGCGATGATAGATTTGCCTATCGTAGCTATGTCGGTGCCCAGTGAGCGGCTGTTTTCAGAGGCTGCGGCTACGATTAGCCAGAAAAAACACAGCTTAGGCTACTGGGCACAAGATTGTCAAAATTGTTGTTTTTAAATTATATTTTGCGAAATAAATAATTAATAAACATTTTCAACATTATTTTGCGTTTTTAATGTTTTTTTTTTCATAACATCGATATATTGTTCATAAACATCGATGTTTTCTACATCGATATTTTACTTTTGAAAACATCGATGTTTTTTATGAGCGATGTTGCATCCCTAATTATAGCCGAGTTGTTAAGGCAAGGTTCCTTGGCACAAAGCTACGGGAATCGTGCTGATTCGAGTCTCCATGCGGGAAGAAAATTTCTCATGGAATTTCGGCCAGTATGGGATCGGTGCCCACCCATCATCATGAGAAATTTGAGTATCCACAATAAGTAGTGCCTCCACGTTCAGAAAACCAGCTATAACTGCTGGGTGACTCAACATGCTGACCACATGTCGCCCCTACACTGACTGGATAATCATCCACATCTGTGATTAACACATGTGTATGTGAGACCAGCAGTTGTTTGGTAAGTCAAAATCCTTCTAGGCATGTCGTGCCATGGAATTATATAGGCCCTGACAAGTAAAACACAAAAGTTCCTGTTGATCTCTATTTTTCTAATTACTTTCATCTGATATTTTAATGTAACTTATTAGATCTACTTTTTTCTTGATTTCCAATTAGAATAATGTTATAATGACTCTACTATGCCATACTGTATGTTTCTCTCTTCATATCAAAAGTTATATGATTTGTGTGGAAGAAAAATCTTTCAGTCATTAAAGTTTATGATCAATAAATTTTAAGGTTACTCAAATAAAAATTGAACGTAGGCTTACAACTTGAAATGAAACTGAATATAGGCTGTATTTGTTGTAAACTAGAAAATGTTACACAGAAAAAGTATCATGTTTCAATAACGATTTTACAGTCCCTTTAATTTTATGAAGATAATATCTTGCCACAATAGTTATGTAGAAATGTAATGAACTCAACATTTAATAGAAAGGAATATCAAATTACCTTCTTTAAAGTTGGGAAACTTGAGAAGTGACTGGATATAAAAGAAGAAGACATAGTAAACATGACGAGTGGTTAGAAAATAAACGCATTGTGTGGTACTCGAAGCTGGGTCAGTGGCGGTGTCTCTCAAATCCATTCTAAATATCTGCACTCATAATGTTCAGACCGGTCTTCGCGTCTGGTTCCCAGTTATTTTTTTTCTCGTTCACACAGTTTTTTTTCTTCTTGTTTTACTTTTTTTAAAACATTTTTTCTTGTTCACACATTAGCCTATAAACTCAAGGACCTGACACACACACCAGGACCCAAAATGGAGATTCAAAGTCCCCTAGCCAACCGAGAATCGAACTCGGGTCTCCAGAGTGTAAGATAGGGACTCCATCAACTAGCCATAGTGACGGGACGGACAAAGGTTCGTGGATTCAAACTGGGACGGGGTCGATGGATTTTTTCGGGGCATAAGAATCCTGTGCATTGCTTGCTTCAGAAGAGAAGTCGTGGGTCTCGTGTCGTAGATTTACGCAACGTAAAAACCTGAAATAAGAGGCCTGTGAGCAAAATAGTTGCTGTGTGTAAAGTGGATTAACACCAAAAAGTATAGGCCTATTTTCGGATAAACGGACTTGAATAAAAAATCTGCATTTGTATATTCAGACTTCTTCACTCCTTTAAATTTCTTATAGTGATTGTTAAAGTATTGTTAACCTAAAATCAGAATATTTTAGTGTACTATTGTTTACCTTAAATGGAAATAGCTATAGGCCTAACTTAATAATTTAATTCTCAGTGTAGCCCCTGATTCACAACATATTTAAAGATATGGTATGGGGTAATATGTTTATAAATGTTTAAAGTGTCTAAATTTTGCTTAACAAACTTCTAGTATCAAGTTTAACCAAAAAGATAATTCATGCATTTACTTCAGAAGTAAAGACTGAACTTTAAATACATTTGGAAAAACAATGTTAGAAACGGAAGAAATGCGTTTGTTAAGAAGGATAGCAGGACACAATTTAAGAGATCATATCCGCAATACAGACATTAGAGAACAATTAAAATAGATTATGAATTAGCAAATAAATTGACAGACAACAAATTAAAATGGTTTCAACGTATAAATAGAATGGAGACATCTCGTCTATCAAAACAGGTTTTACAATATCCTATAGGTATATTTCAAGAGGTTGGACGGCCCATTACTAGGTGATATGCCTTGAGTCGGCACAGGCTTATAGCATAATATTTTGTACTCGAAGAAGAAGAAGAAGAAGAAGAAGAAGAAGAAGACTTCAGAAGTCTCCGAAAAATAATATGTAGGAAACAAATTAACTATATTATTTTTGGTCTGGACATCTTACCTCAATATTAATGTTGATTTGAAACATGTCCAAGAACAAATCAACATTAATATTGAGGTAAGATGTCCAGACCAAAAATAATATAGTTAAAATAACCTCAAAATATAACTTCCTAAAATTAAATATTAATAACAAATTAACTGCTTCATAAAAAATGTTAAATATGTATTTTTTTGTGTTAAGTAGCCTACATTGTACTAATATTGATAATATCCATTGAAATATTTCCAAACCTGAATTCATAATGTGAAACTAAAACGGTTAAAGGGTATCTAATATATAAAAATGAATGTTTGTTTGTTTGTTTGTTTGTTCGTACTTTATGCGCGGCCATACTGTTGATCCAATTGTGATGGGGCTTTTTGCAAAATGTTCAGGAGATTCCTGGGATGAACATAGGCTATAAGAGAGTTGTGATACTCAAATCCTACATCCTTAAAAATCGCCCTTTGTAATGGAAAACGTGAAAAAAGTAGCTCTTTGGATGTTAAATGGCTTACGCTGCCTAATCCATAACAAATACACAAAATTAATGTACACAGAATTGAATATCTCAAAAAAGCTCTACAAAAAAGTCCGCGACAGCTTATGTTTATCTCTTACGTATAACTCACAATAACTATTTTTGTCATTCATTGATGCCAAGAAGATGGAGACAAGTACGTAAGATTCCTGTGCAAGCATAGCAGCAAATGACGGGTATTCTTTTACGGATAACTCACAATAACGAATTTTGTCTTTTAGCTCATTTATGCCAAGAGGATCGAGATAAGTAGATTCCCGGGCAATACCGGGTAATCAGCATGGGGGAATCTTAAACAATTACAATATACATTTATAATTATTTTTCATTTTACTTATTCAACTAATCATAAGAAGTAGGCCTACATTAATTTTTGTCTTTCAGCAATTTATGCCAAGAAGATCGGGATAAGTAGATTCCCGGACAACGCCAGGTAAACAGCACGGGGTATCTAAAAATAATTACGATATAAATTTTTCTCCAACTTATTTAACTAAACATAAAACACATTAATGTTGATATTTCAGCTCATTTATGACAAGAAGATCGAGATAAGTAGATTTCCAGGCAACGCCGGGTAATCATCACGAGGTAACTAAAAAATATAAATTTATAATTATTTTCCTTTATACTTATTCAACTAAACATAAAAGCACATTATTTTTAATTTATTTAGGCGTAGCAGCGCACGCCGGGTATTAGCTAGTAGAGTAAAAAATTAGAGATAACACGCTTTTACCCATTAATCCTCCAATTTGTTGGCCATTTCATGCCCAGATGAAATACTCTGTTAATGACCAAAGGTATTAAAGAGTGTTGTTAAATTTTAAAAAATACGGATAAAGTTCATATTACCCTCCATGGTATCTTTACCTTGTCGTGGTGGAGGGCTTGCGTGCTTAAATGATCCTGAGAGCTATGCCGGCGGTAGCATTGCTGCCGATAGGGTTACCCATGCCGGACTGGTCAAAGGTGATAAACCAGACGAAAAAAGTACCTTGGTCAAAAGAGTGACGATCTTTCACCGTAAAAATACAACCGTGAAGAATTGCGGACATGGATTCAACTGGGGTAAAATTTTCCGGAGGTCAAATAGTCCCTCATTCGGATCTCCGGACGGGGACTACTTCAGGGAACCCATGCCAAAGGCTCAAACACAGGGACATGTTCCTAGGAACATGGAATGTTAGGACTTTATACAATAGCGGGGCGCTAGAGATACTAACGCGGGAATTAGATAAATCGTCCTTGGATATAGTCGCTTTACAGGAAGTTAGGTGGCCAGGAGAAGGTAGTCAGGAATCAGGAAGCTTTGCATTATACTACGGGGGTGCAGAAAGACCTGCATTTGGAACGGGTATTTTAGTCAGAAGGAGGATCCTATCCGCTATCCGAGATATTAAGTTTGTTAGTGATAGGGTATCATACATAATTCTAAAGGGTAAACAACATGATTTTATAATTGTAAATGTACATGCCCCCACAGAAGATAAAGATGACAAGATCAAGGATGATTTCTATGAAGAATTAGAATGCTTATTTGATAGCCTTTCACAATATCATATGAAAATTGTCTTAGGAGATTTTAATGAAAAAGTGGGGCGGGAAGATATATTCAAACCAACAATAGGCAAATTCAGTCTTCATGAAGATAGTAACGATAACGGAGTTAGATTAGTCACCTTTGCCACATCGAAGAAGCTCATTGTTAAGAGCACAAGATTTCAGCATAAGGATATTCATAAATACACTTGGACGTCCCCAGATGGAGAAACTCGGAACCAGATAGATCATGTATTAGTGGATAAACGCTGGCACAGTAGCATCATCGATGTTAAATCAGTTAGAGGGACAGACTGTAATTCGGATCATCTGGTCAGAGTGAAAATCAGACAACGGCTATCGCTTATGAGAGGAACAAACGCTAAAGATGATTCTGTAAAATTTGAATTAAAAAACTTGAAAAATGATGAAATGCGGCAAGAATACCAAATCAAAATTGCTAATAGATTTGAAGTACTGGAATCGTCAGATGGCAATGTGGCAAACGAAGAAGAAACTGATATAAATAAAGAATGGGAGGCTATAAGAGATACTATTAAATTGTCTGCATCAGAAAGATTGGTTGTTTAAAAAAGAGGCAAAACAAGAAATGGTTTGATGAGGAATGTGCCGACATTGTAAAGAAAAGAAAGCTAGCAAAAAAAAAAAGTTTACAAGAGCCAAATGAGGTAAATTTAGAGCAATTGGGTAGTATTAGACGGGAAACCACCAAGTTATTAAAGAGTAAAAAGAGGGAATATTTGAGAGAGAAGATTAATGATCTTGAAATGAATGCAAAAAAATAGGAACATTAGAGAATTATATCAGGGAATTAGTATAGAGAAGAAAGGGTTTCGGGCTAAAACAAACATAATTCGGAATGAAAATGGGGATATGATTGCAGATTCCAGGACTATATTAAATAGATGGAAAAGTTACTTTAATCAGCTATTAAATGTACATACAGAACAGGAAATCGAGGAGGATAATTTACAGAGAGCAGAAATGCTAGTCGCAGAATCAAACGCATTAGAGGTTGAAATGGCGATTGAAAAATTGAAGATGTATAAAGCATCAGGTTCAGATGAGATCCCAGCAGAACTGATGAAATCAGGGGGAGAAAAATTGATGGACAAGATACGCTGGTTGCTTAGTATGATTTGGAAAAAATAAGCTCTTCCAGATGAATGGAAGGAATCAATTATCATACCAATTTATAAGAAAGGAGATAAAACTGATTGCAACAACTACAGGGGCATCTCATTACTTTCAACTTCGTACAAAATTCTTACAAATATATTAGTAAGCAGACTTACTCCCTATATTGATGACATCCTAGGAGATCATCAATGTGCATTTAGAAGAAACAGTCTACAACAGATCAGATTTTTAGTATAAGACAGATTTTAGAAAAGAAATGGGAATATAATGTTACTGTACATCAACTATATGTAGACTTCAAAAAAGCATATGATTCAATTAAGAGGGAGAAGTTGTATAGTATCCTTCTTGAGTTCGGAATTCCTAAAAAGTTAGTTAGACTTATACGAATGTGTCTAAATGGCACAAAGAGTAGGGTGCGTGTAGGCAAACAGTTCTCGGACACTTTTGAAATCCAGAATGGGTTGAAGCAAGGAGATGCACTATCTCCTCTACTATTTAATTTTGTACTAGAGCATGCCATTAACTCTTTAGAGAATAAAGAAGGCTTACAACTCAATGGTATTAATAAGCTGTTAGTTTAAGCTGATGATGTATTATTGGCCGATAGCGAGGAGATACTAAAGGACAACACGCACACACTATTGAGTAACACTAATAAATTAGGACTGGAAGTAAATATCAATAAAACTAAATATATCTTCACACGTAGAAATTCATTATATAATGGAAATGGACAGCTAATGACAAATGAGGGAAATTTTGAGGAGGTGGCTGAATTCAAGTATCTAGGAACAATAATCACAAATAGGAATGAGATGCACAAAGAAATTAAACATAGGCTCAATTCTGGAAATGCGTGCTATTATGCATTGCAGAGACTCTTGATGTCCCAACTCCTTTCAAAAAACGTTAAACTGAAAATATATAAAACTATTATTCTACCAGTTATATTATATGGGTGCGAAACATGGACTCTTACTTTAAGGGAGGAAAGGAGATTACAGGTATTTGAGAATAAAGTACTTAGGAAAATTTTTGGACCAAAGAGAGATGAACAGACAGGTGAATGGAGAAGACTATATAACAACGAACTACATGGTCTTTATAGGAAGCCAGATATAATTAGAACAGTTAAGTCTCGTGAAAGCTTCTTGTAAGAAAGCCAGAGGGAAAACGCCTAGTTGGTAGACCAAGAATGAGGTGGGAGAATAACATTAGCTATGATTTGAGGGAAGTAGATTATACAGGGAATGATTGGAAAGCATTAGCTCAGGATAGGGATGTATGGAGAGCTTATGTCCGCGCGGCCATGAACCTACGGGTTCGATAGTGCCAGTGAGTAAGTAAGTATTAGGCTATATGGATGCGAAACATGGACTCTTACTTTAAGGGAGGAAAGGAGATTACGAGTATTTGAGAGTAAAGTTCTTAGGAAAATTTTTGGACCAAAGAGAGATGAACAGACAGGTGAATGGAGAAGACATAACAGTGAACTACATTATCTTTATAGGAAGCCAGATATAATAAGAACAGTTAAGTCTTGTACACTGCGATGGCAGGAAATGTAGCACGAATGGGGAATGAAACACGTGCATGGAAGCTTCTTGTAGGAAAACCAGAGGGATAGTACCAGTGAGTTAGTTAGGCCTATTTAGTATAAAAAATGATATTCAGTAAAGAAACATTTTGATATATAGGCCTATATCATGTGTACAGTACACTAATCATATGACATAACCCAACCATATATGAACCGGTAATGTATAATCAATTTACAAATATAAAAATGTTTTTGTGCAAACAGTTTCTGATCTAAATAGCTGTGCTCTCTTCAAATAAAATCAGTTTAAGTTCCATAAGAACAACGATTGTTTCTTGAAGGAATGTGAAAATATATCAATAGGTTCCAATGTATAACAAATATCACTAAATTATCCTGTAAAATCCTAGCAAGGTGGCTCCATGATAACTCTCGGATGGGACCAGGGACAAATCCAAAGTACCGACCGGTCTGTGATTTTTTTAGATTTTTCCGTAATTGCTAAGACAAATTTCGGAACATTCGTGTACCTTATGGTAAGCACGGTGCTTTAGTTGGCGATTTTTGCTTAGACAAGTGGTAGCCATATACAATATGAACTCCTCCATGCTCATAACAAAAATCACCGTATAGGCTGTGTAGAAAAGTCTTCCTCCTCTCGGGAACTGGCCCATAAGTGCCACAATAACTTGGAAAATATAAAACTAAAGAGCAAATTCTTCATTATGAAGTGGACGTTCGTAAAGCGAATGGCAAGACATTAAAAAATAAAAAGCAGTAGGCCTATATTCCCGTCACGTTCAAATTTATTCTAACTTATAGGCAAAAGAAAAACATGTTTCGGGCTATTTTGCCTATCCTTTGATTTTAAAATCAGAACTCTTCTTTGGAAATTGCTTTTTGCTTCATGATTAATATTTTATTCCTATGTTTCCGAAAAAAAAAATTGTTTATTGTTGGTATCGCGTATTTTCTATCCTTGATTTAGAGAAAATGTGTGTTCTCGTCAATAATTGGGTGGGTCTGGAGTCACCTGACTACAACGCCACTGAGATTTCAGTCTTGGATTAGGGTCCTTCTTGCACTTCGATCCCCTGTCATCTATCAAACACCGCACTCAATGGCCCCATACATCTTGTCTTGCCATCCGGTTGGAAACGGCGAGGTGGGGGAAGGCTACTGATTAAGTCCGATGAGGGGGAGAATGGACCAGCAAGTTTGGGTAACGGTGGTGGGGACAGGTCGGCTCGGCATCAAAGCCTCGACGGGGGCTGTCATCGTCACTAGCGCCATGGGTGGTAAAACCTGACAGCATGAAACGCGGGGGTATTAGCGCTGCGTCATCGCAAAGTGTGGGTAGGGATGAGAAAGACAGTGGTGGGGATGTTCGGTCGATCCATTGGTGGGGATGAAAAGGGGCAAAGGGGAGGGTAGATGGCGCTCGGAACCTCTCACCGTTCTGTTCGACGAGCAGGCAGCAGAGAGAACGCGTATTGAGTACTGAGTGGATGTATATGTGTTTTGGTAGTGTAAATAAATATTTCCTTCGACGCTGTTACAGTGTATTAGTGATAAAATAAAAAATCACATAATTATCAAAGGAAATTTACCATTTTAAAGAATTTTCGCACTTATGAACTGCTAATAGTGTATTTTGAAGTGTAATTGAGTGATTTTTCTGTTATAACAAGGCCAGCTAGATACAGCTGTTGTGAAAAAAGTTTATTGTTGTGGACAGAAGTGTGTGTTTATTCTATAACTTAGCTGTGAGTCCAAATGGTGGTCCTGGAAGGTGGAGGAATGCTGACCACCGGAAGCAACCAATATCTGCAACCGGATTATCTTTCACCGCTTCCTACCACGGTAAGTCCAGATGTTACTGAGTTTAAGATAGAAAAATGTGTTTTAAAAATATTGATTTAAGACAGAAAGCTGGAATTATAACTCATTCATCGCGACTTCCAAATAAAATGCATTCCCATTTTACATAAATAAAAGTGCTGTGCAATTAATTTAGGTAGTATACTAATATTGTAAGATTTGGTCATTAATCGTCATCTTCGCGTTTTTTACTATAATAATAATTATATAATAAATCTTCCTGAGATTATAATTTATGGGATCCGTAACGTATCATATTTTACTTACATGTAATGTTACACTCATATATGTAATCAAGTGCCGAATTTAATTATATTCAAGTATTTCTAACGGGGAAAAAATATTTATTTTTCTTCCAAATGTTTGTTTGCAAAATTATATTATAGAAATTAATTAAGAATTTTAAATTTCATGTCAAAAAATTTTAATTGAAAAAATATAATTAACTTTCCGTAATTTTAATTGAGAATGCAATATATTTGCAAGTAAACGTTTATCAAATAAATCCTAATAAATCGGTTATAATCATACATTTGTTTATTGTATAATATATGACGCACACATTTCTATTCTCTCAATTCTGCTAAATTTTGATACACTATAATAAAAATAAAAAAAAGTTTTGGGAGAACTTATAGATATTTAATTAATGTCGAATTTATTATTTTAATATAATTATGTAAGTCTTAACGTTATTCCTCGGTACGCGAACTTCCGATTGTTCCTGAGAACTGTACTCAATTGTCCCAAAATCGAACAAAATATGAGATAGAACATGGATATTCAGAGAAATAAATAATTTTAGAATCAAAATGCCGATTTCAAAAATACCTAGCTAAAAAAAAAGTTTTTGCTACTCAAAGTATGTGCAACCAATAAAACGTTCCAGTCGTTCCTAAGAAATAACTTTTTACGAGTAAAATAAAATAAAAATTTTGAATACCTTAATGAAACCATGTCTAATTAAATTGTTCAAAGTAAATAATTCAAGCAAGAACAAAACTTTATAAATATGAACGAAAATTATGGAGCCTTTACAAATTTTATAAACTTATACACTATAGCAAGATAATATAAATAGTTTGAATTTAAAACTCCGTATTCCATTTTTTCTATTCAAATATAAGTGCTGTACAATTTTCATATTACAAGCGGATTTCACTAGAAAAACCAACACTTAGTTTGTGTTGCTAAGAACATTGTCTCTAGTATTAAATTTTCCAGACACGACGAAAATGCTGAAGCCTGTACATTATTTTAAAACACGTTAAGGGTATGTTAACTACGGTAATTTTTAATTACCTTTTGCAATATTGACACCAAATTGTAATATTTTACTAATAGTTTGATTTAAATATTTTACATAGACACCTAATGTAACCAAATCAGTATAGTTATTTTACAATATTATTTTTAAGAGTGTGGTATATAATAGTTTTTTTAAAATTCCAGTTAAGAAGTAAAATTTTAGTTTTGCTATATTGTGGTACATAAATGTTTCTCATGAACAGAATATGCTGGGAAATTTCGATTTTATATTTGTTTTGTAAGTTTTATCGCATACATTACATTGTTAGAAAACATTTAGCTGGTATTTTATTTAAATATATAATATTTATGTTTAATTATCTATTTATAAAGTTATTTATTATTGGAGAAAAAGTAATAATACTGAATGTATGGTGAAAGACGCCAGTAAAGCAACGCACAGTATTATCAAAGTTAATAAACGTTAGTTTTTTAAACATTTCATTAATATTTTAAATTTTTGTATATCATGATAGATAAATAGAATTTTTAAGAAACGCATTTTATATTACTAGGACAAGATAGATATGCATGTGGAACTTAGGGTGTAAAATAAATATTATATGTAATACAGGAACGGTATCCGGTGTGCTTTTTTACAGCTGGATGCGAAGAAAAGTCCTCTAGCGTTGCTAGCGCAGACATGTAGCCAGATAGGTGCAGATTCCCCGAATTCGAAGCCGTTAATTCCGCCCTTGGAGAAGCCGAAGAAGACCGCAGCTGTGAACGAGAATTCATCGGTGACTCCGCCATCAGTGGCCGGTCATAAAGCGGACAAGATCTCGGTGTCTCGCGCAAGTCCGGCGGAACCTGTGCGTGGTGCTGGTGGTCTAGCTTTCAAACCCTATGAGACAAACGTCCTCAGCAAGAAATCAGAAGACAACCGACCGCCTTCTAAAGCAGGCAGTTTACATAATTCTGAAAACGACGAAAAGAAGTCGAACTCTGGTTCCCGTGCTCCCAGTCGTAAATCAGCATCACCTCCTAATAACAATGGCAATACCCCTGCTCCTGCGGAAAGTGGCAAAAATTCTTCTGCCACACCGGCCAATAATGGCTCAACTACAGAGCGGGGTAAGTCAGTTTCACCCTCTAGTGGTGCTAATGAAGGAGCCAGCCCTATCATCAGATCTGGGTTAGAAATTCTCCATGGACATCCCAAAGACCTCCCTCTGGGAACTTACAAATCTGGAAGCGCCTTGTCTTCAGGTATCTCTGGTAGCCTTGGTGGTTCGCTTGGATCTTTATGTTCAGGGTGTCCTCCGGGTCTCGAACCCACGAATCCTGCATTCAGACCCCCTTTTGCCGGTGGGCCCTTCTCTCATCATCATGCAGCAATGTTAGCTGCAGGTTACCCGTCCGCAGCGCCTGGACCATACGTCAGTTATGCCAGAGTAAAAACTGCATCAGGAGGCGAAGCTCTGGTGCCCGTATGTAAGGACCCATATTGCACTGGTTGTCAATATAGCATGCACAATGCTCATCAACAGCTGCTGCTTGGAGGATCTTCAGCGGGACCTTGCCCAAGCGGTTGCACGCAGTGTGATCACCAGAAGTACGGACTGGCAGCCGCCGCGGCTCTCTCAGGCCTCATGCCACCAGGGCCTGTCCCACCACCGCCTCCACTGTCATACTCACATCAACTTGGGAGGCCGTACGTCTGCAGTTGGATCGCCGGAGACTCTTACTGTGGCAAGCGATTTACGACGTCCGATGAACTACTTCAACATTTGAGAACGCATACCAGCTTAGCAACGGCTGCGGATTCTGCCGCCTCAACAAACCCCATGTCCTTGCTCAATCATCATTCTTTTCTTTCTTCTTCTGCTGCTCTTCATCGAGCTGCTGCCGCCTATCCAAACCCACCCCTGAGTCCATTATCAGCTGCCAGGTATCACCCATACTCCAAGCCAGGTTTACCTGCTTCCCTAGCAGCATCGCCCTTTAGTGCTTTCAACCCCACTGCATTAGGACCTTATTATTCTCCTTATTCTATCTATGGACAAAGAATAGGTGCTGCAGCAGTACATCCATGAATATCATTCAACAACAAGCAATGAATTTTTATCTCTAATTCATTAAAACTCAGCAAACATTGATGGAATCCAAATCTGCCAAATAGCAGTAATCATTGAAACTGCCATATAGTTTTGTGAGTACTCAGTTTAATCACAAAACTCATCTTTTTTTTTTCCATTCAAATTAAGACTTCTGTCGGAAACTTACATATTCCCTTCTATTATTTCTTTCTGTTAATTTTTCGAGTATTCATTTCATTTAGGAATTATAGAAGCAACATGCTAATATTTTCTCAAAGCAGCTGCTAATTCCACTAGTTCTGAAAATAATTTACGTTAATAATTCTGATCCCACAAATAAAATATTGCCTTCACTTGCCAGGAAGAATAACTCACAGAGAATTCTGAATGCAGATGATGGACATACCTTCAGTGTTTGCTGAAATTCACTTTTTCCCCATCCCATATTTCATTTATTCTTACCATCAGTGTGGGGACATGTATTTTTAAAGTTAATATATATTTATGTCATGTTAAGTTTTCTGATTCTCCCTTAACATAGACACCAATGAAAGCTTTATTATTTGAGTCCCTTCGTAATTTATTATAATTATATAAAATGACTTTACAGGTGTTGAAATGTGTAATCAATATTTAAAATAAAATGTGATTGAACAGACATTGTTTATTACTGGACTCATCTTGTCCATTAATTGATGCTGTGATATTTCCTGATTTTGTCTATAAAGTTGGTAGTGTGATCATCTCAAGGATTTATTATAAATAAATTATTTAATATAATTATATACTTGAAAAGGCCCTCCAGTGTGAGTGTACCAGAACCAAATAACCTGTTTAAAAAACTGGTTGATGTCCTTTTCATAGGCTCTCAATTTTTTCTCTCTTTCTATTGAAGGTTGGCATTACATATTTTTAAAATGGATTATCTGTAGAACCAATATGCCATTTACATTTTTTTTAAACATGAACATTGAACGATATATTGAATAAATTAAAGTCACTGTACATAGTATGACACAACTCCACAGCCTTTTTCAATAACTCTATATTTAAAGTGAAAAAACATACATTATAGCCATTATCCCATTTTTATTTCTCAAAAATGTCAATGATTTTTCTCTCTTATCTGTCTCACTCTTCTGACATATATCCATGTAAATAAATGTAAATAATGTTGAGTTTCCATATCGCTTTAATAAACTGTTGTTTGTAGAATTAATTTTGTATATTTGTTGTCACGGACATAACAGAATGAACCTGTCATTGATAATTCGTCCATAAATACTCCAGTGTAGTTATCCTGCCATCTCCCTTCCTCCTAAGTTAGGTGTAATAAATACTCCCATTTCATCCCCTCCCATAAATGACCCAATGGAACACGATCATGATTTGCAAGAATTATAGCATAGCAGTTAATATTGTACAGTGATGCAACGATGGCAGCGTGAACTGGTGTAATATTCCAACTTACTTTTGCATTTTATTTTCTTTATTTTATTTTATTTTTCTTTATTTACTAATAATGTAGATACTGAATTTCCCTCGCAGTGGACTAGTGGTTACTGGTTGTGAGGTTCCTGGTTTCAAACTCGACCGGAATAGATGGACTTTTAAAAGGTAAATGCTTCGAAAGGGAAGTAAAGCCATGATATCATGTAGATTTACGACATGCAATAGAACCTCAAATTGAAATAAAAGGAGGCGTCTGAGCATAATATATAGGCTCTTTCATGCCTAGTTTTCAATTGTGATTGCAATACTTTTGCTGTTAAAGAGCGTTGTTAAATAAAAATATTACATATCTACACATGAGGAATGAAAATAACAGGCCTTTCATTGAGTCCGGGTTATATTTTCGGTCTTTAGTAGAAACGCATAGCAAAAAGTAAAGATTGAAATTATTATCTATTTGATTGGAGGTTTATATATTAATATTTATGGAGAAAATTAATCAGTGATGACAATACTATATAGGCCTATATATTTACTTTTGTTACGCTGTGGTTTCGAGGTAGCATTGCTGCCTAGTATGCAGTGAACCCAAGTTCAAATCCCGGTAGGGACAAGTTTTCTGTTTTTTTTCCCGAAGTTTTTCCTCACCTGCAAGACATGCCAGGAAACTTTAAGGCCCAAACGGTCTTCAAATATAATCTGGCCATCATAATTATTACATAGGCCTATTTGGTCCAACAGGAAGATATATTTCAATCTTAAAAAATAATTTCAGATATTTTAGTTAAATTATATTAAGTGTAGGCTTACATGAGGTTATGATAAATGCTATGCTAATTTTTTATTTAATGTAAATTAAGCTAATTTGATTTTAGGTCTTAACTAATTATGTTATATACAAATTAGACACTAGCCATAGAGTAAAAATACATCCACTTTAGGACAACATAATTTAAAATCTTACTTATATTTTAAAACTAGGCGCATTCACCCTTATCAGTTTTCTAGAATTTATAATTACAATTATAAATAGTCTAAATGAAAGATGTAATTTTACAGAAGTCCAAGAATGAGGTGGGAAAATAACATTGTTCATGATCTGAGGGAGGTAGATTATATGGGAGATTGGAAAACATTAGCTCAAGATAGGGGTGTATGGAGAGCTTTCGTCCGCGCGACCATGTTCCTAAGGGTTCTAGTGCCAGTGAATTAGATATGTTTAAATTATCACGATTTAATTTTGGCACATTTTCAAAGACTTTTGATAGTTCGTGACCAAATATTCTTTTAAAAATCGGGCAGGTTAAATTTTGTGTAATACGCGACTACTTAAACTAGACAGAATGCTAAAAATTAATAAATAGCAATACGTACATATAACCAAATTGAATCTTTTAAAATTATTGCAAGAAAAAGAAATTTATATTTCCCAAGTACCTTTCGTTTTTGTACACCGTAACTATATTTTTTAAATATTGATGGACATCTTCATAAAACATATAGGCCTATAATTACGCCGATCAGGATTTTTGGATGAACGTAAGATAAGGACAAAACTTTAATAACAGTATTTATTTAAACTGGCGGAGTTAAGACCTAAACTCTTCTATTTCATTCGACAAGTGAAAAATATTAGACCTATACAAAAAAAAAAGATAAAATATTTTTTACAATTCAGGTAAAACCTTAATCTAAAAACTGACGACTAGAATTCCCAATAGGAACCAGCACAACGGTATCGATATTAATCTTGTCCCTATATTTTCTAGCTATGCATTGAATAGGCCTGTAAATTGTAATCCTAAACTCCAAGCGCGACAGGCCTAGAAGGCCCTTGGCTGACCAGCCGGCTGCTGGCCTCATATCTACATGTGTCAATCACAGAGGATCATCTAGCCAGTGTAGGATGATATAAATTTTATTCCTAGAATAGAAAATTTAACAATATAAGTTAATTACGTTAAATTATATAATATGCCATTTCATTTTTAATTGAGGAATAATCTATCAAAAATGAAATTGTATGACTGGCATTACCAATCTAAGAATAGCTAATGTCTATCTTCATGCTAATACATCCGTTGTGTTGGCAGAATGAAATAGCGGAGGAGATCGAATTTCAGTAAACTAAAAAATCTAATTATGAGAGGGTATATATATATGAGACCATATACAGAGCGATCATTTGAAACTGCTTTACCACCACGGCCTTATTGCATATGATCATAATTTTATCACCCTGCGATCCTTGAAACATGCTCGTGTTATTACCGTAGAGTGAGTAGTTCATTATCTCACCGGTATTTCCTTTTTTTAAGAGGCAGGATATTTACCATTAACACAAAATTTAAAAGATGCAATTTCAAATGATCTCTCGGTAGTTCAATGTATGAAAAACAGTAACGTATAAAAATGTAAACCAACATTTTAGCAAACTCCATAGCGCGACTGGCCTATCAGTCGGCTGTAGGGGTGACATGTGGTCAGCATATTTGGTCCTTAAGCCGTTATATCTGTTTTCTCAACTTGAAGCCGCCACTTATTGTAGTTATAATGCCTTACGATGCTGGGTGGGCATTAACCATTCGGCCAGAGCGCAGGACCATTTTACCAAAGCCGAGTTTAATATCCTGAGGTTGAACTACTTTTTAACTTTTATAAGATTCATGACGTGTTCCGTTGAGGTATTATTCAAATTTATTATTTAACATTAGATTTAAAGAACATTTTCGAGACTTTATTCACGCAGAAGGAAAATCAAGCTATGCAAAACACATTATCCATGAAGGACATCGCATGTTAAATATTGAAAACACCCTAACAGTAATGCACAGAGAAAATAATCCAGTGAAGATAAACGTACTCGAAGAGATGGAAATCATGAAAGCAGCTCACAACGACAATCTGATAAACGAAAACGAACCCAATACATGTAACCTCCTCTACCAGACTTCAGTGAAACACCAGTTTTGAATCCTGCTGATGATGGGACAAGTCCCGAAAGCGCTACAGTTAAATAATTAATTAAGTTGAGGAGACGGACCTTTCAGGTGAATATTCCATAATTTTATATTTTAATAACTACTTTTGTTCAAGAAATATACTGCATTACCTAACTAAATCATATATGTCTCATAAACAGCTTTCCCTATGTAATAAATTGTTCTGGATTTATCTTAACCAATAAGCGTATAATAAACTCTAGAATGCATTTGGCAAGGTAAGGTGGTAATTAGATAAATTACCCGTAAAGAGATTGTACAATGCATATTACTGTTATTAATCGCACTTTGCTGGAGGCGAGGAAGTATTGTCAGGGCCGCTGTTATTAAATAAATATCTTCTAGACAACAAATTACAGCTGATATATAATTTGACGCTATTTACTGTTTTATTACTACCATAATTCCTTGCAAACTTCAGCTTCTACTGTAATTTATTTGATATTAGGCTTTTATTTCAACTAACCTAGCATGCACAATAATTTTATTTACCGTGTACCACTTGACACAGTTATGCGCAGTAGTTTGATGTCAAAATATTATAGCCAACGTCTGAAGTGTTTATATCGATGGATAAATTTAATTTTATGTCGTAGACTCGTTATTCCTTTACTGTATAATCATTTCCCTCCATTACAATAAGTACATTTAATTTGTTAATTCAATTTAACATTTTTCAATACTGTTATTTTAACACAGTTTAATAATAATAATAATAACTGATCATATTATAATGATATTGTGAAAAGAAAAATTAATGTCTGAACCAGGAATCGAACCGTGGACCTCTAGTTCACCAGACTTAGTGTGCAGCCCACTACACCATTCCAGACCTGGCACAACCATTAACAATTCTTTCCACATATACAAATCTATAATTCTCGTTTCGTCCGCTGTCAGGTAGGTGTCACGACCATCGCCAACGGCCGGCTTCGTTTAGAAGTATCTATATTTGAGAATTTTACACCACCACTTTTATAATCAGTAAACGATGTTATTTAACATTTTTCAATACCGTTATTTTAACACAGTTCCAATAATGGATCATATTATAATAATATTGTGAAAAGAAAAATTAATGTCTGAATCAGGAATCGAACCGTGGACCTCTAGTTCTCGAGACTAGTGTGCAGCCCACTACACCATTCCAGACATGGCACAACCATTAAGTGGAAAAGAATTGTTAATGGTTGTGCCAGGTCTGGAATGGTGTAGTGGGCTGCACACTAGTCTAGAGAACTAGAGGTCCACGGTTCGATTCCTGGTTCAGACATCAATTTTCCTTTTTCACAATATTATTACAATGTTGTTAATTCAAACCGAAGACAATTTTTGAATTAATCTACGAAAGTTCTCCATTGTCTTCTACTGTGGGAAGTAGACCCAAAATTTCTCTCAACAGACGTTTCCACTAGCAGAATAAAAAAAAATTAACTGAAGGTAATTTTGTTAATCCCTGTAGTTAACATGGCCTAGTCGCATCTGCTTCTGATATTCTCGGCCGGCGTCGATTGGCTTTTAAGGGGGTAAAAGACCTGAGACTAGATGGAGGGATACAGTCTCTTGATGTGAAAACAGGTCTATGGTCTAATTCTATGACATAGAAGAAGAGGAAAAAGTCCTGAGTATGACCTCCTTCGGAAGGAAAGTAAATTGATGTAAGTTGATGTCATATTATAAGCAATGTTTAACCCTTAAATTGGCAAACCACTAATTTATGGATTCAGTTATTTAAATGTGACAGACCGCAGTGAAAACTAAATCATGCATTACTGTTGTTATTAGGTATATTGTGTAATTCGACACACATTTTTGAGCAGTTTATTCTCATTCGCTTTCTTCTGTTTAATTAAAACATTAGATCAATTAAACCAAATTATGTAACCTATAGGATAAATTGTCAATTTAATGACTAAAGAGTTGAGACCCTGTATCGATGGATGAAATTTAATTTAATGCTGCAGACTCGTTATTACTTTGCTGTATATTTACTTTCCTCCATTACAATGAATACATTCAATTAGTTGATTCAAACCGATGATGATGCTTGGATTAATCTACGAAAGTTCTCCATTGTCTTCTACTGTGCGCTGCGAAAGTAGACCAAAAACTTCTCACAACAGATATTTCTACTTGTATAAAAAAATAAATTTAACTGAAGGGCATTTTGTTAATCCCGGTAGTTACCATACTCCCATCTAGTTCTGATATTCACGGGTTCAAACCCGGTCGGGGTCGATGGATTTTAAAGGCTTTTTCCTGAGTATGCCTTCCTTTAGCATTATGTTACAAGATGGCACATCAGGGGTTTGAGTTTTGGTAGGGTCAGGACTTTTAAACTATTTTATTTAAGAAATTGAGAATTTTGTGTTAGCATGTTCTGCACAACTGTGCCTACGATTTCCTTGAATAGTGTTCGTAGATTCCTCTTACACTCAACAATCAACGCCTTTTATTGTGAAAATGTGTGTGTAGGTATGCAGAAAACTATAACACAAAATTAAAATTAAAAGAAAATGGAGTGAGTTTCTTTCTGCCTTTTTACTACAATTCTAATCATCATCATCGATTGCAGTCAGGGATTAGGCCATTGGCCTGTTCCGCTTCAATATAAATTGATCCCTCCATCTCTTCTCAGGTCTTCCTGGGTCTCTTCGCCCTGTGGGTCTGCAGTTCAATAGCTGCAGAGGTAGTCTATTGTTTGGCATTCTAAGAAGGTGTTCATGACAATTATTTTGATATTTTTGAATGGTTTCAGTTATTGCTGGTGTGTTGAGAGCTTTGCGGATATCTTCATTACGCATGTGGTCATAAAGCGTATAACCCGCTAAAGGTCTTAATAACTTCATTTCTGCAGCTACTATCCTACTTAATTTACCTGTAGTAAGAGTCCAGGAAATACATTAATACATTATTTTTGTAAACTCAAAATTTACAGTAAATATTTAAGATACTATTAAAAATAAATAGCTTTCAGTATTGCTATTTCCTTTAAATTATATTTTTTAATTAATACATGAATAATTGTCAGATAATGCGCCAAAATACTGTTCTCTTTACCTCTTGTCAAATCTACTTAATCCCTATTTTATTTCATTTTCATTGATATTATCTGATAATAATTAGTTTTGATTTGGGGTAAAGGCGGCAGTCACGCAGGGCTGACAACCCGGCTGACATAAAAGTGCCGATTGTCTAGAAAAAGTGGGAGCCTTAACCTCCTACTACCCCAAGGGCCTCCGGGTCTGTTGTGGGATCACTTTACTTTACTTTATTATTTTTTCTACAATTTGTTATTATCCTAGGCTAGGGGTTGGCAATGTATGGGTCGCGAGTAAGATTGGATTTTTTAGCATGCCATTATATTTTTGTACTGAATATTTATCATCATCATCATAGTACATTCACGAATTTAGGCCATTTGTTGACCTGTTTCGGCCTCAAGAGAAACACCATCCAGAAGTCTTTTGAGTGGACGTCCTGGTCTTCTTCTTCCTGCAGGTTGATATCTTAACATTAGTTTGGGTATTCTGTGATCTTCCATTCGATGAACATGTTGTATCCATCTTGACTTATAATCAGAAATTTTGTTTTCTAAAGATTCCATGTGTAATTCTTCTAAGATGTCTTCATTTTTTTTGTGATCTAGTAGTGTGTATCCTGCAGTCCTCCGAAGATATCTCATTTCAGCAGATCTAAGTCTCTGTATATCCTTCTGTTTCAACGTCCATACTTCGCTACCATACAAAAGAGTTGGAAGAGCCAGTGTTTTATACACTTTCAGTCTTGAATGCTTTTGGACTAACTGTGGCTTGAAGATAGAATTTATTAACCCTAAAATTCTTAAAAATTTAGATATTTTTGCATTTACATCCTTTTCTTCTTCATATGAGATATTTCATCCTAGATATGTGAAATTATTCACCTGCTCCAAAATTTTATTGTCCAGTACAATTTTACTTCTGACAGGATCTACACCTTGAAATGCCATAATTTTTGTTTTTTCTGTAGATATCTTTAATCCATATTCTTCTGTAATTTTGTTAAGTTCATACAGACCTTTCTGTAGATTATCTTCGGAATTTGCTATTATTATTTGGTCATCTGCAAACAGTAGGGTGTTTAATTTTCTATTTTCTGATATTCTTATTCCAAATTTATATGTTTTGTTCCAGCAACATATTACTTCATTGATATAAATTGCAAACAGTGTTGGGGATAGGGGGCAGCCTTGTCTCACACCACGATTTATAATTCCTTCTTCAGAAAATCTGTTATTTAATTTAATCTTTATGGTGTTGTCTTTGTAAATATTTTGTATGTTCTGCCGAAGTAAATTTGGTATATTTCTGTCTTCCAATATATTTAAGAGTTTTGATCTCTTGACTGTGTCGAATGCTTACTGAATATTTAAACAACATTAATACATTATTTAATATAACAGGAGTTAATTTATCTCCCAAAATGTAGGCCTATAAGTTACTTATTCATTTATTATTTCGTTACCGGTACGCTATTATAAATAGACTCCTAATTATTGATTAGAAGGATTTGTAGCCTACATTAATTTACATGCTTTTTACACGCTTTATATTAGCTTTACCTGTATCTATCTATGTAACGGAATCTTTCAACGCGATTTTTACCCACTTAAAATCATTGGATCGACTTGAAACTCTCATAATTTGTAAAGGACCCGTGACTATACAATAATTCCAATTTTTTTTCCAAAATCCTGGCCAGAATCATCAGAAAATCAAAAAAAGTGTCTTTGTATCTATGTAACAGAATCTTTGAACACGATTTTCACCCACTTAGAAACATTGGATCGACTTAAATCTTTGTATACGTGTAAAGGACCCGTGACAATACAGAATCAGCAGAAAATCAAAAAAAGTGTATTTGTATCTATCTATGTAACGGAATCTTTTAACACGATTTTCACCCACTTAGAAACATTGGATCGACTTGAAACCTTGTATAGGCCTACTTGAAAAGGACCCGTGACAATACAATATTTTCATATTTGTTTCTAAAATCCTGGCCAGAATCGTCAGAAAATCAAAAAAGTGTCTTTGTATCTATGTAACGGAATCTTTGAACAAGATTTTCACCCACTTAGAAACATTGGGTCGACTTGAAATTTTGTATACTTGTAAAGGACCCGTGAAAATACAATAATTTCAAATTTTGTTTCTAAAATCCTGGCCAGAATCATCAGAAAATAAAAAAAAATGAAAACTGGTATAATAGGTTGCGGACTTGTCGACTTTTTGGTCAATCGTTGTAAGAGCTCAGTTGGTAAAGCGGTGAACTCTAGTGGTATATAATCTCAGTAATCCAGAGGTCGCTGGTTCAAATCCGGCTAGGAGGATTTTTTTAGAAGAGTATTACTTTTAGATCATACTACAATAGTACCGAATTTAAAGATATTTACATTTTTATCTTATTCTGTAAAATATTAAAAATAAAAAATAAATAATAGTTTTAAAAACTAAAACAACACGCTTTATTAGAAAACCGAACTAAAAAAGTGGAAAATAATTTTAATTTCCAACACGCTTGGGATAAAATTAAAGTGGTCAACAAAAAAATCATCTCCAACACATATAGAATAAAACTAGAGTTATCAGCAAAAAGAAAATAATTTTACCATCAAAAGCGTGGGGTGCTTTTTATGATTTTTACATTTTCTTCTTAGAGACTTTACTTTTACCAATATCTGTCTATTATCAAATATATTAATTGATACAGAGCACCCCACGCTTTTGATGGTAAAATTATTTTCTTTTTGTTGATAACTCTAGTTTTATTCTAGGCTATGTGTTGGAGATGATTTTTTTTGTTGACCACTTTAATTTTATCCCAAACGTGTTGGAAATTAAAATTATTTTCCACTTTTTTAGTTAGGTTTTCTAATAAAGCGTGTTGTTTTAGTTTTTTAAAACTATTAGGGCCTATTTATTATTTACATAGGCCCTATGCCCAAATAATATATAATTTAGAGCTTGTCAGGCATTTCAAACAGCGCTAGTAAACCTCGTGTTACAAAACATAGCCAGTAGGCGTTCTTCTCTGTTCTGCTTATCATCTATTTGGTTCTTAACGTAATAAAGGTTGCCGATCCCTGCCCTAGGCTCATAGTTCTAGCGATGTTCTGGAATTTATTTCAAATAACCGACTCGAAAAAAAGCTATTAAACATCTCCAAGCGCGACAGGCCTAGAAGGCCCTTGGCCTACCAGCCGGCTGCTCACCTCACATCCACACGTGTTAATCACAGAGGTAGACGATCATAAGCCAGTGTATGGGGTGACATCAGGTCAGCATGTCGGGTCCCCCAGCCTTTATAGCTGGTCTTCTCAAATTGGAGTTGCTACTTATTAGAACTACCCAAAATGCCTCACGATGCTGGGTGGGCACCGGTCCCACACTGATCGAAATTCCATGAGAAAATTTCTTCCCCCATGGGGACTCGAACCAGCACAAGTCCCCGCTGCTAAACGTAATAATATTTTCTTCATTACTATTTCCGAATTTCAAGAGTCACAATGCTGGTTGTGTTAAACACTGGTTTGAGGAGCATGAAGAAAAAATACGTCTACCATGACCAGCTCAATCTCCAGATCTGAATATAATTGAGACAATATGGTGGTGAATTGGAAACTAAAGTAAGTACAAAATTTCCACTTCTTACTTTCTTAAAGAGTTAAAAGAAATTCTCTGTTAAGTATAGTACAAGATGTTCTAGAATACATTCGTAAGTTGTATCAATCAACTCCAAGAAGAAGAATTGTAGCTGTTTTTAAAGACTAATAGTGCTCGTAACCATATTCATGAGAATTTGGAAGTGTTTTTATTGTTTTGCCTACTCCTTGTACAGTAACTCCATGACTTATCGAACCTTTATATTCAATACCGCATTCACTTAAGCCTACCATTTTTCTTTATTACCGGCCAAGTTAATATCTGCCATATACAGTTCCCTAAGATCCAACACTTTTGAAATTTATATTAAAACACCGTTGAGGTTATATAATAAAATGTTAATTATATAATTTGTACCTGGTAAGTCAGTCGTCCTCAACCAAACTATTAAACTTCAAGTTATTCTAATATGGAGGCCTTTCGAAAACAATGTTTCATCTTCTGCGTTTTAACTGGAACTGGT
Source organism: Diploptera punctata (assembly GCA_030220185.1). Lineage (NCBI taxonomy): Eukaryota > Metazoa > Arthropoda > Insecta > Blattodea > Blaberidae > Diploptera > Diploptera punctata. The sequence goes on along the minus strand of JASPKZ010010282.1, from coordinate 255,789 downwards.
GGTGTTACATAGGTCGTATAACGGATTTATATCTGCGGTTATATTCTCGTTGAGTAGGTCTTTATTTCTTGCTTCTTTTAGAATCCCTATGTCTTCAAGGATGCTGATCCTGTTATTATATTCTCTGTGTAGTATTAACATAGAGTTTTGCCAATCATATACTAGAAACAGGTAATCGATTTGAAAAAATTGATAACTCTATGTCAATACTACATAGAGAATATAATAACAGGATCAGCATCCTTAAAGACATAGGGATTCTAAAAGAAGCAAGGAATGTAGACCTACTCAACGAGAACATAACCGCAGACATAAATCTGTTATACAACCTATATAACACCATCAGTTCCAGTTAAAACGCAAAACATGAAACATCGTTTTCGAAAGGTCTCCATATTAGAATAACTCGAAGAAGTTTAATAATTTATTTGAGGATGACTGACTTACCAGGTAAAACATTATATAATTAACATCCCTAAGATCCGTCCGAATATAATCCTTCAACCTACGTCTAGGTCATCCTTTATCTTCCTTGGCTGTTATCGTGCCATTGTATGCATCTTTTCCGAGGTCTTACTGAATTTCTTTAACAAACCCATTTTTACAGGTTCAGATTGTTAGCCTCGTGCCAAATTTCCAAACTGGAGGTAAGGATACGCCTTGTTGTCCGTCCAACTGCTTATGTATAACTTATTTATGAAAATAATATTAAGAATAACAAATATTTTCATTTTTGTTTTAAATATTGTATAGTCGTAAAATTAGTTTTCTATATCTCATTATTTTTCTTTGTTTTTTTTATATAGGTCTACATTAGACAGGGACGATTTAATATGTCTTGCTTCTATACATTTTATTATTAGTTTTAGTCTTAATTTTAACTAACATTAACTGGTTGCGTTATTGATCGTAATATAATAGATATTATCTTTTTGATCAAATTTTTATTTAGTATTTAATATTAGAGTTAAATGAGATTGTTATATTCTGATGTAATATATGTCTGTCCTGGTGAGTGGAAGAGAAGGCCACATGGCGTTAACTCCACCAGGCTAAATAAATCTAATCTAATCTAATATTAGAGTTAATTGAGATTGTTATATTCTGATGTAATATATATTCGTCCTGGTGAGTGGAGGAGAAGGCCACATGGCCTTAACTCCACCAGACTAAATAAATAAATCTATATTCACAGCTACCTTACATACATATATAAGCCGCAACCTGTGGATGCGACTTGCCGTGGTGATAGCAACCCACCTTTAATCACTGAATCGGCAATGTATCTCGTAAGATACATTATTTCATTTGTTTAATATATTTAATAAATCCGTAGAAAAAATAATTAGTAGAAATTAAAGTTGCGATAAATTATAGAAAAAAATTAACAGTAGGCCTACCTGTAATAATAAAGATATATTAACATGAACCAGAAAATAATAATAATTATTATTATTCTTATTATTATATCCTGAATAACCGTAGCATCTAAATCATAAAGAGATAAAAAATAATCAAAAAATAATTTCAACAAGAATAGGGTGTTTATACAGTTATTTTCACTGCGGTCCGATACATTAAATTAGACCGACGATACATGAAGAATTTTATATTTTAAATGATTAATTCTACGTTTCGGAATTGTTTAAACCCTATGCTACTACCATAAGTAGGCCTATTACTATTGTGTTAGGAGTGTAAAATTTACTACTTAGCAGTATGGTAAAACTGTTTCATAAACATAAACCTAACTGCTAAATTTACTACACTACTTGTAGCAGTTAGCACTGTAACTTCATGTAAACAATAGGCCCATTTAACATAGACAAAAAATATTCTCTCTGACGGATTTCATGGCCTCCTCTATGACATATGACTTCAAAATATAATATTACATTGTAGCCTATTGTTGTTCAATATTATTATTCATTGAAAAATATGTCAATAATTAAAAAAATCAAGCGAGGACATCGCTCGAGTTCGAAGTACTGAATTTGTACTATTTACTAGAGATTTAATTATTCTACACACAGTTGCTTTTCAAACACCATGGATATAAGCAATACCGCATTACTGTGCTCCTGTACGTAACCAATTAAAGCAATTTGTAATTACTGTTTTTGTGTTAAGAGTCTTGTTTCTTGAAGTATTACGACCTAAAATAAAAATGCATCAATGGAATAACAATATTCATTTATTTTTTGAGGTTAGGCGGATTCTTAATTTGTTCACTCGTTTCTTTCATATAACCATAACCAATTATAGTTTTAAATATTCTTGGCCTTCTTAAATATTTTATTTATCAATGGATGACGAATTCATTTTTACAAAATTATTTTCAATATGCATTAACTTTACATTTTTATACGCTTTAACTACTTTTATCAATGTATCTTAACTCGTAATTGAATGCATATTCGGAGCGTACAGTTATACAGATTAATCTTCTTCTTGTAAGCCCATGTTTCCCTTAACAGAGATTTAGGCGCTATCCCCCTACAGGGAAGAATTTGAACCATACTAATTTAGTTACACTTGTTTTCGTATAGATGTCATTTGAGTTCCGTGGTCAGCGTTCGGCCTCATTCTGACATCTAGGAAACCGAGGTAGTACTAGGACGGGAAAATTCGGTAAATTTTGCTTAGAGACCTTTTCATTCAGGCTTAAGGACTTTTACGAGCCTGAAAATCTTCAGACTCGGGACCCACGGCTTAAAGTCCCTCCCGGAGGACTTGCTCCTTGGATTTTTCCATCCTAAAAAAATCCATCGGCCCCGGCCGGGTTTGAACCCGCGACCCTCGGGACTAGAGGCAAGGAGCATAACCACTAGTCCACCGCGGCCGATTGTACAGATTAATAACCTTAAAGGCGTATGCTGTGTTTACTATGTTCCTGCCCACCACCACCATCAGTCGCCGGACAAGGACACGTCAATGTCACTATTTCCTCCCTTCGCATTATAACTTTCACTTAATTTTTAATAAAGATGTACATGATTATTATACTAGAGGTTGTACTTTATTGCACAAAGATACTAGTTTCTCAAAAAAAAAAAAAAGGTATAAAAGGGATTCGTTATGCATTAATCAACCATTACAATAACTTACCTATTGAATATCAACATTTCACGAATGTTAAACATTTTTCTAATTGTATTAAAAGTATTTTTTCTCATTGCTTTCTTAGTTAATTTTGTTAATTTTATTATTATTAATATTATCCTCTTTGAATATTGTATTTATATGTGTATATATATTGTGCATCTATAGTAGTTTGTATTATTTAAAC